>JAGFBZ010001334.1:0-32927 GCA_018398805.1 Hirundichthys speculiger | reverse complement strand
TCCCACTGTCCCTACCTCCTATCTAGCGAAACCACAGCCAAGGGAACGGGCTTGGCAGAATCAGCGGGGAAAGAAGACCCTGTTGAGCTTGACCCGAGCCTTGGATGCAACACCCGTGTGACAGTCTGTCACGAATGTGTTTCAGCCTTGCAACACTCATGCGACGAGTCTCCCACAGCTTCTGTAACGCTCAGATACACTTCCATTTACACATTTGCACATCTCAATGACTTAATTACTCATATGCATCATCATCAATTGACATTTTAACATTTTGACAGTTTTTAGCATCCGTGTTACCGCGCGGCAACACCGGTGTTGTTTTCACTGGTGCATCTCAACTTTCTGCCAGTGAAAGCAACCATTGTCATATTCTTTTTATTCAAACTTTTAATCTAACTACTTTAACTGATTGATAACATTTTAGCAATATCTTAAATGACTCTTTACAGTATAGCAACACTTGTGCTGCAAAAATAACTTTGACAACACCGGAGTGAGCTTGAATTGTGAGTTTATGAAAATCATATTATTCAACACTTTAATCCATGAAATGGTGCAAAACTTATAATCATCTGATCATTTCCAATTCTGCATCACTGCAGAGCACCAAATGTGTTGCACAATGTAAAATGGAATTATTAATGTATTCCTTTTTTTCAAATTAGTTTCATTCCAAACATTCCTTTTAATACCTAAAAAATTTTTTAAAGCCTTTCATCCAGGCTGCAGCCAGAGGTCCATGCCTCAGGTGGAAAGAGGCATTGGAGTTAGTGTATATATATATATATGTAATATATATATATATATATATATATATATATATATATATATATAAATAAAAACTCTACACAGAGTTCAAGACAGTTATTCTACACCTTCATTTTCCCTAATAAAAATCAAGTTAAGTCAGCAAACCAAGATCTTTTTTTCTTTTTTTCTTTCAGTGCAGCCACACCTGTAATTACCCTCCTACCTGGACAACCTCATTTGGCTCAAAAACTGAAGACACCTGAACTTGAGTCTGCCTGAAAAATGACAACATACTTGGATTTTCCATGAACAGAGATGCCGGTTATTTCTCCAAGAACAGGCCAGATTGTCCAGTTGCCACCCAAATCAATTATGTGAAAAGCTTGATAAAATTAATCTTGTACATCAAGGTGCACCACGGTGCTCGGGACCCTGCAGTGCTCCACAGCTGCGTCCCTGACAAAGCATTCGAGTCCCCTGAAGGGAGTCAGCTTGCCCAATATTTTGAAGATCCCTAAACTAAAAGGCAGAGTGTGACTGTTCGCTATGAGCCTCCACAGTGGGGTTCTGAGATGACAACCATCCTGCTGAGCTTTATGTGCAACAGTTCCTGTATGGGAGGAATGAACCGCAGGAGGAGGAAAAGGATGTCTATATTCTGAAAGTTTATGGTAAAGAGCGATATGAGATGTTAAAGAAAATCAACGATGGACTGGATTTGGTGGAAAAAGAGGGGAAAAACTGAAGACACTTGAACTTGAGTCTGGCTGAAAAATGAAAAATGACGACATACTTGAACTTTCCATGGACAGAGATGCCGGTTATTTCTCCAAGAGAAGGCCAGATTGTCCAGTTGCTTGAGGAGCTCATGCTTCTTAGAGACCCAGACCTTTTTCTCGGTCTTCAGCATCAGAACACTAGCAGCACTGCAACAACACCATGACCACCATTATATGGAGAAAAGCAACGTTCCCTGGGAGCCTATGGGGGGAGTTTGCACAGACGGGGCGGCGAGCTGGCCTGTGGACACTGACCCTGTAGCGGGCCCCATCTGCAATATGGAATCACTGCATGATTCACCGTGAGCAGCTGGCATCTAAAGAACTGAGTTAGCCCGTTTTGGGACATACTGCAGCAGGTTGTAACCATGGTGAACTACATCAACCACATCCTTTATCATTCATTTCTTCAATCTTATTTTACATTAATTCATTTTTTCTTTCTTCACAGCTCAGCGATCAATGTTACCAGGTCAGGCCCGACTGTACCCAGGAGCAGCACAGGATTTGCAGTGCTTGTTACCCAGCGTTATCCTGCACCAATCTAGTTTAGAACATGGTGCCCAGATCCTCTGAATGAGGAAGCCCATGTCCAAGAGCTACAACAAGGACCTCACTTGCTTTGATTGTTAAAGGAACTCAAGCTGTTTTCATTCATTTTTGTGTCAGTTTTTCTGCGTGATTTTATCTGTAATCTGTAATTAAAACATAAAACCTGCAGTTGCAGAAAAAAAAAACAAAAAAAAAAAACCTCTACATGGACTGAGCCGTGACGTGGCGTAGAGGCTGTAGGGCCAAATGGTTCTGAGTTCTGGACTCTGAACTCAGAACCACTGAGGCCTGACTAATCAGTCCAGATTATTTGTGAATGAACTTTTTTTTTTCTCATCAGAAGCTTATTTTTTTTTCTTAACCAACCTAAACAGAGAGGCAAATAAAATATTAACTGAACAGTGTGAGGGAGAACAAGAGAAGCAGGTTTATAATGAGAATGTTGAGAAGGTTCCAGATCAAATGAAAAAAGAGAAATCTAAGGGGGGAAATGGTAACTTAACCCCTCTCACATTCTCCACACCGCATTTCAATGGCTCCCCTGCGGGTGGCGCCTCCGCTGCATTGCCTGCAGGACTGAGAGGAGCAGAGCCACCTTTGTCCACAAAGCCACTCTGCTCTTCAACTCCAAATGTTAATTCTCCCTCACACCCACATCCCCCACATCCACCCCCCCACCCCCACCTCGCCCCCAGACTACTCAATACCCTGTTCACACTGTTGCACTGTTTTACACCCTTATACTGTTTATATATTGAGAAGGTTCCAGATCAAATGAAAGAATAGAAATCTAAGGGGGAAAATGGTCAAGAATCTGCACAGTGTGCACATATAGATGACAAAGTAAAGATTGAAAATAATGAGGCGAGTGAGAAGGAATGTAAAGAAAGCACAACAGTTGGAGATAACGCTACAAATCAGTTGGACCTGGAAAGGGATAAAGTGGCTAGCCTGAATCTCTCCCCACCACGCACGGAGAAGAGCCTCCGCAATAGCAACCTCTCGCCTTCTGCATCTGTGCCAAGCAACTCAAGCCTCAGTCCTTTAAATTTAAACCTTACACTTAGCCCTGATTCTACCCCTCAAAAGTCGTTATCAGGCACAAGCCCTTGTGGCAGCCCAAAGTCCAGCCCTATTACAAATGCCTTAACTGTCAACCAGAGTCGCCCCAATCGTAATACAGGGGGAGTGAGTTATCAAGACCTTCCAGTTCTATCAGAGTTCCAGTCCGAAGTTCTCTGGGCTTTCTTGGAGTCACGTAGTGAGCTTAGCTGACGCTGCAAGTCCTCCGCATGAAGATTGTGAGGCACTTGGTAGAGAGGTAGGGCTTTCAGATGAAGAGGTACGTAGGTGGCTGACTCAAGCGTGTCATGCGAAACAGAAATGTGAAATGTGAAAGCACTGCTCCACCGCTTCCTCGCCATCCTGAGGAAGCCCATGTCCAAGAGCTACAGCAAAAGGACCTCACTTGTTTTGATTGTTAAAGGAACTCAAGCTGTTTTCATTCATTTTTGTGTCAGTTTTTCTGCGTGATTTTATCTGTAATCTGTAATTAAAACATAAAACCTGCAGTTGCAGAAAAAAAAAAACAAAAAAAAAAACCTCTACATGGACTGAGCCGTGACGTGGCGTAGAGGCTGTAGGGCCAAATGGTTCTGAGTTCTGGACTCTGAACTCAGAACCACTGAGGCCTGACTAATCAGTCCAGATTATTTGTGAATGAACTTTATTTTTTTCTCATCAGAAGCTTATTTTTTCTTAACCAACCTAAACAGAGAGGCAAATAAAATATTAACTGAACAGTGTGAGGGAGAACAAGAGAAGCAGGTTTATAATGAGAATGTTGAGAAGGTTCCAGATCAAATGAAAAAAGAGAAATCTAAGGGGGAAAATGGTAACTTAACCCCTCTCACATTCTCCACACCGCATTTCAATGGCTCCCCTGCGGGTGGCGCCTCCGCTGCATTGCCTGCAGGACTGAGAGGAGCAGAGCCACCTTTGTCCACAAAGCCACTCTGCTCTTCAACTCCAAATGTTAATTCTCCCTCACACCCACATGGAGCAAGAGATGAGTACCCAGAGATCTCACTGTGTGCTTTAAAACTGTTAGGACCATGCCCTAACCCTAACCCTAACCCTAACCTTTCTGGGTCTGAGGGGTACCAAGGGCTACCCGAGGGCTACTTGTTTGTTTAAAAGATTAAATATGTTGAGTTGAGAGAGACAATCATAATACATAAAAGACAACTTTGAGGCTGAAACTGAAGCATTGTGGTACTGTTCACCTCTCAAATCTTCATCGTGGCTGGTTTAAGATGCTGCAGCTCTTTTTTCATAATTCATTGTTGAGTTATTGTTTGTTCAGTATTAATTTGCAGCCTTCTAAATACAAGCTCGCCTGACTGTACATATCATGACCAGGGAAAATAAAATGCTCACTTTGTGCACTAATCTCAGTCTTTTCTGCCTCTGTTCATAATAAAATACACTATATAGCCTAAATGTCATCTAAATTTGAATGTTTATTTGCAACATAGTATAGCAAACTATTACATGATCAAAAACTAATTTTAGCAAAAAAAATGTCTCTGTTTTGAACGTCTGGGGTCGTCAGAAATTTGTGATGTTTAAAATGGGGTCACAAGCCAAAAAAGGTTGTGAACCACTGCGTTAAATTCAACTCCTGAACAACCACAAAAGCATTTTGCAAGTGCTCAACAGCCAGTACAAGAGATGCTGCACAGCAGTAAAAAACAGTATCATCAGTGTTAAAAGACAAATCATTACAATTTTTTCAAAGTCTGACCTCCCTGGAAAAAAACACTGCCTCAGAATTATGTGTCTTCACCGTAAAGCCTTAAAGCACAGAAAACTGCACTGCTGCTAAACAGCTGTGACTAAAAACACTTTTCACTATATAATTTTGAAGATAACAGCAGAGGAAAAACCTGGGTATAACTTACTTGGACTCTTGAGCCATGGCAGAAGTTTCAGCGCAGATAGATGATAGCAGAACAGCAATCAGATGTGAGCAGAACAGCAGTCAGATCTGATCAGACCAACAGTGGACTTTTACTCTGGGTTTTAAGTTGTCTGGAGGTGCAGCCCACCACTTTCACAATTCATGGGTGTAGTTTCACTGGACCCTTTGTTTGGGTCAGTAGAGCCATCCCCATGAAAAGACAGTCGTTAGGAGTGGGGGCCACTCGTCGAAAAACAGCCGTTAGGTGTAGCAATGAATGACTGTACTTGTTTTTGACCAACTGATCGCTCAGTTTTGACTGGGACAGTAGACAGTCAAATTAAACCGAAGCTCAGCTGTCGAAAAGGCCTAAATGTTTTTATTTTTCAAAACATGGCAGTGATTTGTTTAAGATTACAGATTTCAGAGCAGAACCATAAATGCTTGGATTTTGATAGAAGTGAAGAACTACCTTTACCTCTTCATCTTGGAACCAGCTGATTTTTGGGATCTGTTTAAATACAAAACAGCACAAATAATTTTCAAATGAAGGAATAATCTACTAGCAAAAATATCAGAGGAATGTTCACAGAGAGAGAAGGAGGCTACAATCTAAGGGGAGAACTCAATTTTAGAAAACATAAAACAAAAGCGGGTTAATGATCAGGCTTAGTGTCAGGTCATAGTACACAGCGGTCAAACTGATCTAGGTTATTACTGATAAATACTAGGTTGGAATGGTTAGAGGTGAAGATCTAAATTTTAGAAATCAGAAATTACAAACATCAATAAAAAGACAGCACAGTCACTCTGTAGAACAGTTTTGATCAACCACACCCCCAGACACACTTTGTTATTGTCCTGGGCGCACTAAAGCAGGTTAATGAGGCACTAATGAGACATCGACATATGAATGGAACACTGGTTCTGGGGGAGGTGGTGGGGAGAGATTCAGGCTAGCCACTCTGAGCCACACACAGTAACAGGTTTAAAGTAACATGGCCAGCACTGATCCCTGCCGACTGTCCTGCAGACCAGACACACTGGGAAACACTCTAGCTAAAAACTACTCAGTAAAAAAATAAATAAAATCAATATATCAATAGATATATATTAATTTATCCATCAATAGATACAATAATGATACAATGTAGAAACATGGACATGTAAAAGCTTTGGGTTTAAAAATAGAATTTAAATATTTAATAGTAAGAAACTGCACAAAGACTAAAGAATAAATTGAATCATTACGGATTAAAGACAGTAAGATAATAACTCTGGTCCACAGATCAGGACCAGAATAGCTGAATGCTGTCTTACCTTTGCTTGCTCAAGTTCCTCGTGTCTCTCTGCAGGGAAAATAAAATGCTCACTTTATGCACTAATCTCAGTCTTTTCTGCCTCTGTTCATAATAAAATACACTATATAGCCTAAATGTAATCTAAATTTGAAAACTAGAAGAAGTGACTGGAAGAAGGACTCAAGAGCAGGAGTTCCAAAAACAGGTTTATTTACAGAAAAGAAATATAATAGTAATAATAGTTTAATAGTATAAATAGTTTGCTATACTATGTTGCAAATAAACATTCAAATTTAGATTACATTTAGGCTATATAATGTATTTTATTATGAACAGAGGCAGAAAAGACTGAGATTAGTGCATAAAGTGAGCATTTTATTTTCCCTGCAGAGAGACACGAGGAACTTGAGCGAGCAAAGGTAAGACAGCATTCAGCTATTCTGGTCCTGATCTGTGGACCAGAGTTATTATCTTACTGTCTTTAATCCGTAATGATTCAATTTATTCTTTAGTCTTTGTGCAGTTTCTTACTATTAAATATTTAAATTCTATTTTTAAACCCAAAGCTTTTACATGTCCTGTTTCTACATTGTATCATTATTGTATCTATTGATGGATAAATTAATATATATCTATTGATATATTGATTTTATTTATTTTTTTACTGAGTAGTTTTTAGCTAGAGTGTTTCCCAGTGTGTCTGGTCTGCAGGACAGTCGGCAGGGATCAGTGCTGGCCATGTTACTTTAAACCTGTTACTGTGTGTGGCTCAGAGTGGCTAGCCTGAATCTCTCCCCACCACCTCCCCCAGAACCAGTGTTCCATTCATATGTCGATGTCTCATTAGTGCCTCATTAACCTGCTTTAGTGCGCCCAGGACAATAACAAAGTGTGTCTGGGGGTGTGGTTGATCAAAACTGTTCTACAGAGTGACTGTGCTGTCTTTTTATTGATGTTTGTAATTTCTGATTTCTAAAATTTAGATCTTCACCTCTAACCATTCCAACCTAGTATTTATCAGTAATAACCTAGATCAGTTTGACCGCTGTGTACTATGACCTGACACTAAGCCTGATCATTAACCCGCTTTTGTTTTATGTTTTCTAAAATTGAGTTCTCCCCTTAGATTGTAGCCTCCTTCTCTCTCTGTGAACATTCCTCTGATATTTTTGCTAGTAGATTATTCCTTCATTTGAAAATTATTTGTGCTGTTTTGTATTTAAACAGATCCCAAAAATCAGCTGGTTCCAAGATGAAGAGGTAGTTCTTCACTTCTATCAAAATCCAAGCATTTATGGTTCTGCTCTGAAATCTGTAATCTTAAACAAATCACTGCCATGTTTTGAAAAATAAAAACATTTAGGCCTTTTCGACAGCTGAGCTTCGGTTTAATTTGACTGTCTACTGTCCCAGTCAAAACTGAGCGATCAGTTGGTCAAAAACAAGTACAGTCATTCATTGCTACACCTAACGGCTGTTTTTCGACGAGTGGCCCCCACTCCTAACGACTGTCTTTTCATGGGGATGGCTCTACTAACCCAAACAAAGGGTCCAGTGAAACTACACCCATGAATTGTGAAAGTGGTGGGCTGCACCTCCAGACAACTTAAAACCCAGAGTAAAAGTCCACTGTTGGTCTGATCAGATCTGACTGCTGTTCTGCTCACATCTGATTGCTGTTCTGCTATCATCTATCTGCGCTGAAACTTCTGCCATGGCTCAAGAGTCCAAGTAAGTTATACCCAGGTTTTTCCTCTGCTGTTATCTTCAAAATTATATAGTGAAAAGTGTTTTTAGTCACAGCTGTTTAGCAGCAGTGCAGTTTTCTGTGCTTTAAGGCTTTACGGTGAAGACACATAATTCTGAGGCAGTGTTTTTTTCCAGGGAGGTCAGACTTTGAAAAAATTGTAATGATTTGTCTTTTAACACTGATGATACTGTTTTTTACTGCTGTGCAGCATCTCTTGTACTGGCTGTTGAGCACTTGCAAAATGCTTTTGTGGTTGTTCAGGAGTTGAATTAACTTCTATCTTGATTGGTGATTCTCTAAATTTTAAACCTCACGTGCTGAACCTGGTGAAGAAACTGAGGCTAAAACTGGGTTTTTATTTTCAGAATAAGTTGTGTTTTTCTTTTTATGTAAAGCGTCTAGTTGCTGCAACTTTTTTTTTTTTTTTTACCTGTGTTATGGTGATTTCAGGACATTTTTATGCTCTCTGTCCCAAATGCTCGGACTGAAATTGGGAAAAGAGCTTTTGGGTTTCCTGCACCTTCAGCGTGGAACTTGTTGCAGAACAATTTTAAAAAACTGAAGGAGCTCGTGTCGCTAAATGTCTAAGATGAAGGACTTGGAAGCAGTTTCCATGGGATGTTGCTGTTTTTAGCTTGATCTTTGTATAAATGACTCCCAGAAACTCTCATCTTGTTTTATAGATAGTTTTATTTCATGCAAATTTTACTGCTTGTAAATTGTACTGTTTCCTTGTATGTCTTTGTCTGCAACTTTGTGTTTTGCTGCTGCTCGTCTTGGCCAGGTCTCTCTTGAAGAGAGATCTCTCTTTAACCTGGTTAAATAAAGGTTAAATAAAAATGTAACAATGTATTTGATGTGTTTGTTCAGGGATCGTCGCTGGTTGTATTGTCTGATGTGCTACAGGCCCACCCAGACTTTGACCACCCATCTTTCCCGGACTTGCATGAAAACTAAAAGCCCTGCAGAGAGACACGAGGAACTTGAGCGAGCAAAGGTAAGACTGCATTCAGCCATTCTGGTCCTGATCTGTGGACCAGAGTTATTATCTTACTGTCTTTAATCCGTAATGATTCAATTTTTTTGAGTCTTTGTGCATTTTCTTACTATTAAATATTTAAATTCTATTTTTAAACCCAAAGCTTTTACATGTCCATGTTTCTACATTGTATCATTATTGTATCTATTGATGGATAAATTAATATATATCTATTGATATATTGATTTTATTTATTTTTTTACTGAGTAGTTTTTAGCTAGAGTGTTTCCCAGTGTGTCTGGTCTGCAGGACAGTCGGCAGGGATCAGTGCTGGCCATGTTACTTTAAACCTGTTACTGTGTGTGTTTGTATTCTGTTTTTGTTTCCTGTTTTATGTCTGATTTTACTTTGTGAAGAATAAATACATTTTTGTCTGTTTGATTGAAGGATTCCACCAGGACGTGGACCCGTGTGGGGAGGGTTTGGGACTACGCCCAGCTAGTGCAACTGGTCCCAGATGCTCCTTCCAGGATGGCTCTTTTAAAGGAAATGAAGAGCCGAGAGTTCTTCATTCTCAACGCGCCCCCGGATGCTGACGTGGTGGTGATGGCCAGACCTTCCGACACAGAGCAGCCTTCCACTTCTGCTGTCCCATCTCATCCCACAGAGCAGCCTTCCACGTCTGCTGTCCCATCTCATCCCACAGAGGAGCCTTCCACGTCTGCTGGCCCGACTGCTTCTACAGCGCAGCCTGTCCAAGGAGGAGAAGATGAAGAGGGCAGCAGCTCCAGTGACCCCACCTGGCAACAGTGAGTCCCTTTACTTCTACACACACATCTGAATCAGTTGTGATGTGGGACTTCTGTTTGACTTAAATGTCTCTGTGCTTTCTCAGGCCGAGCCTAAACTTCTCGTCCACAGTGAGAGTGAGGATGCAGGAGGAGAACCTGTACGCCAAGTTCCCTCCTGAGGCTGTTGAGCTGGCGGGGTTCAAAAACCATCTGCTGTCTGTGCTCCAGATCCCCAACTGCCAGCAGGAGGTAGGTGTTTAATTCTGATTTATTTTCTTTCTGTCCACTACCCTGCATAAACGCACATCAGCATCATCACAGCAGCAGAAAAAAAAAACTTGCACAGAAAACAAGTTGTCTCTGAGTGGCCTTGAACACAGGCGAGGCCACTTTTTCTCCTGCAATCAAAAGAACAGAGGCGAAATTTAACTGTCTCTGGGCCTGAACAGAGGGAGGGGGTGGGGACAGAGAGCCGTTTGGGAGCTTTCTAAAATTCACATTTACATCTGTTTGCATCTTCAGTTCCACATTAATGGAAGCTTCACTGTGTCCCAGACTGCAGCCTGATTTCCTCTTCTTTCTGTCCCTTCACAGGTCGACAACGTGTCCCGGATCCTCCGTTACGTCCAGCCGACGGGGGACCAGCTCACGCTGGACTTCCTCCAGAACACGGCACCAGTGGCGGAGTACTTTGCCGCGTTGAAGAGGGTGGGGCAGACTGCTGCCACCCAAATCAATTACGTCAAAAGCTTGTTGAAGTTCATCGCGTTCATCAGGGTGCACCACGGAGCCCAGGACCCAGCACTGCTCCACAACTGCAACCACTTCATGGACTTCCTCGCCGTCCT
This sequence comes from Hirundichthys speculiger, assembly GCA_018398805.1. Taxonomy (NCBI): domain Eukaryota; kingdom Metazoa; phylum Chordata; class Actinopteri; order Beloniformes; family Exocoetidae; genus Hirundichthys; species Hirundichthys speculiger. The sequence goes on along the minus strand of JAGFBZ010001334.1, from coordinate 22,212 downwards.
GAGGAAGCCCATGTCCAAGTCTTACAGCAAGGACCTGTGCAAGAAAAGGTGAGCTTTTATTTTTCCAAAACCGTCCTTTTCTGTGTGCTGTTCTATTAGTCAGAGAAATATTTCAGCCTCTCCTCCTCACCTGCTGCATTTTGTTTTTCAGGCACCAGTACTTTCTTGGGCAGGTGAAAACTGTCCATGAGTGCCAGAAAGTGCTGCGAGTTGGGAAGAAGGATGCCCTGGCAACCTATGGCCGTCTTCTCAACAAAGAGCCTGTGTCTGAGGAGGAGAAGACTCGCTACCGGTATTACTGCGAGGCCATCCTTCTCCTCGGCCACTTCCAGAGGCCTGGAGCAGCGGAGGGACTGACTGTAAGTACTTTTCCAGCTCATGCAGTGGTCACCTTCAGAAAAGTCCAGTAACTTTATTCAGACCATTAACGTGTATTTGTATCTCCTCAGGTAAATGAGTGGATAGCCAAGCAGATCCACAACGGGCGGGTGGTTGTGGCTGTGAAGGTCCACAAGACCGCCAACAGGCAGGTGGCGGCATTTGCCCTGAGCCAGGAGGAAGCTGCTGTAAGTAACATGGCTGTTGATAAATGTGGACCAGGATCCATGTTAGTAAACACTTTATCATTCATTTCTTCAATCTTTTTTACATGAATTCCTTTTTTCTTTCTGCACAGCTCATCGATCAATATTACCTCATGGTCAGGCCCGACTGCATCCAGGAGCAGCACCTCCAGGAGGGCAACGGGGCTGAGGAGCGCCTCTTTCTGGCCACCAACGGCAGGCCAGTAAAGAGTGCCACAAACGACCTCCGGCGTCTGCACGAACAGTGAGTTTACTGAACTAAATGCACCTTTTCCACTCAGTTGGACCAAGTTTAGGAGATGAACTGACAGTCAATTTCTCTCATTCAGTTACAAACTGCCTAACATAACAAGCCAGGAGATCCGGCGTGCTGTGGAGACACAGGCCAACAGCGTGTTGAGTGAGGAGCAGAAGAGCAGTTTGGCGTATTACCTCGCTCATACTGACAAGGTGGCTAACGACCACTATCGCATGCTTCAGCCAGGGACGACAGTCGAGACGGCCAACGTGGTCCAGCTTTTTACAAAAAGGTAAATACAGAGAAATGTGTCCAGTCTCTTCCATCTAGCTGCTTCACGTCCAGGTTTTAAATCCTGCTGGTGCCCTTCTGTCCGTCCTGTGCTGGTCCAAGAATTTCACTAGCGCCACAATACAAATGCCCCCGTGTCTTTCTTTCAGCAGTTCCGATGACTCCGATGACCAGCTGCGGTCAGGGACCAAGAGAGGGAGAGAGGGTGACAGAGACAGCTTTGATGAATTTCAGAAGCTGTTTCCAGTCACTCTGGTTGGGCAACCTCCTAGCAAGGTGAAGAGAACGTCAGCTGGCTTCGGTGCTGACAGGGTTTTGTACGACAGGTGGAGAGCCCTGCAGTACAAAATGAGGGAGCAGCATCTTCTGAGTAAGTGCAGTAAAGTCATATGTGTTTGTAATAATCATTGAACTGAACTCTTTCAAAGATTTTTCATCTCATTCAATTCAATTCAATTCAATTTTATTTATATAGCGTCTGTTACAATGACAATTGTCTCTAGGCGCTTTACAGAGACCCAGAGCATGACCCCCGAGCAAATATCATTAACTATATTTCATCTGTTTGGCAGCAAAGTGGTCCAGACGCCCCCCGACGCTCGAAAGCATCGAGGCCACCATCAGAAAGGAGCAGTGGCTCTCCAACTGCCCTTCAGCTGAGGGAGTCCTGAGCAAGTGGTGTCCTCCAGAGAAGGAGGACGTGGAGAACAACATCAGTCTCATGAAGCTGGTACAGAGGCAGAAGTGGCGACACCTGGCAGTGGTGGAGCCATCTCCAAGGGCTGGCCAAGGAAAAGGTAATTAAACTTCTTCACTTCTATCAGAAAATTCAGGCATTTATGGTTCTGCTCTGAACAAAAGAAAAGAAAACTAACTAATGTTCTCATGTCTGACCCACAGGAGTGGTGACCACCAAGACCTTCCCGAAAGGCAGCGTCATTTGCGATTACCATGGGGAGCTGGTCTCCGCTGCGGAGGGCAGGAGGAGGATGGCTGGACGGGGAAACCAGATGGGCTACTCCTTCTTCTTCAAGTCAGGAGAAGAAGACCTGTGTGTGGATGCCCACGACGCCCCCTGCTGCTGCCACCCGGACACAGAGACCTATGGCCGGCTGATAAACCACTCCAGAAAGAGGCCAAATTTAAAGCCAGTGGCTTACAAAATGAACTTCCCTGACGGGAAGAAAAAAATCATTTTGTTTCATGCCCTCAGAGACATTGCGGTCAATGAGGAGCTGTTGTTTGACTACGGTGTCAGCCGAAAATCTTTTGCCGGCGAGGGTGCAGACCTGGACTGGTTAAATGATTGAGGCCTGTGTGTGTGTGTGTCTGTCTGTCTGTCTATCTGTCTGTCTGTGTGTGTGGGGGGGCAATTCTTGTATTCCTTTTTTTGTAAATAAACTTTTTTCTTTTTGAATTTTTGTACCCTCAGGTGAATGAGTGGATAGCCAAGCACGTCCACAACCCAGGCAGGTGGTGCCATTTGCCCTGAGCCAAGAGGTACCTGCTGTAAGTAACATGACTAGGCTCCACTTTCTTTAAACACTTTCTTTATCTTTCATTTCTTCAGTCTTATTTTACATGAATACATTTTTTTCTTTCTTTACAGCTCATCGATCAATATTACCTGGTCAGGCCTGACTGTATCCTGTCATCCTGCACACATCACTTTAAAGGAGAAGATCTGCACAAGGGACCTTGAACTGTCAGCAGTGAGTTTCTGTTCTTGTTATTTACCTGGAGAGTTTAGCTGTGTTATTCTGGTAGCGGTTTGGTTACGGTCTGGTACTGCTGCAGATGCAGCCTGTGACGTCATAAGCTCTGTTATTGCAAGCCAGCAGCCAGCAGCCTCCACAACTACAAGACATCCTAAACAAATTTCAGTAATTGAAATATTGAAAATATTGCACTTAGAAATGTGTTATGAGTTTCAATCCTCACCATAATTTTTGTTTTATTTTTTAGATTTCAGAGCAGTGAGGAGACGGAAATGTGAAGATGTGACGCTTCCTCGCTGTCCTGACGGAGCCCATTCTCTTTGCTTACACAGCACCCGCACATTACTGATACTCAGAGTCTATCATGACTCATTACGCTGACCACACGCCCAAGGGCCCTCCATAGCCCGTTCGCATTCACCCTACAACAATTACACTACTTTTTTTCTCTACCCGGCTGGCCTTCGGCAGGAAGGTCCCCCATATGAATAAATAGAACTGAATTGAATTAATTTCATTTTTGAGTCAGTTTCCTTTATGTTAAAACATAAAACCTGCAGTTGCAGGAAAATAAAAATAGTTTTCATAAAACAGCATGCATTTGCAGAACAAAAAAAAAAAAAAAAAAAAAAAAAAACCTCTACATGGACTGAGCCGTGACGTGGCGTAGAGGCTGTAGGGCCAAATGGTTCTGAGTTCTGGACTCTGAACTCAGAACCACTGAGGCCTGACTAATCAGTCCAGATTATTTGTGAATGAACTTTATTCCAGGGTATTTTCTCATTAGAAGCTCATTTTTTTCTTAACCAACCTAAACAGAGAGGCAAATAAAATATTAACTTGGTCAGTCTGTATTGCTATACTGTGAGTGTATCTGATTGTTTTGTGTTGTTATTTTGACTGTCTTTTTGTTCTGACTTCAATTCCCCTGGTGCTGACTGACTGGGCTGACAACAGGTCTGTGACATCCTGCTTCCTTCTTGGTACTGAGACTTGGTGTGTTAAGAGAGGTGCTGTCTGCTTGTGGGGGTGGAGGGTCTCTGATGGTGTGTGATGGCCCTCCCTGTTGATGGCCCTCTGTGCTAGTTTCCTGCACGATTATATCTGTGAATCTTAAACAATCACTACCATGTTTTGAAAAATAAATATTTTGGTCTTGGACAGCTGTATGTGCGTGTCAGTATTTCTTTTCTGTAAATAAACCTGTTTTTGGAACTCCTGCTCTTGAGTCCTTCTTCCAGTCATAACGCAGTGGTTCACAACCTTTTTTGGCTTGTGACCCCATTTTAAACATCACAAATTTCTGACGACCCCAGACGTTCAAAACAGAGACATTTTTTTTGCTAAAATTAGTTTTTGATCATGTAATAGTTTGCTATACTATGTTGCAAATAAACATTCAAATTTAGATTACATTTAGGCTATATAATGTATTTTATTATGAACAGAGGCAGAAAAGACTGAGATTAGTGCACAAAGTGAGCATTTTATTTTCCCTGCAGAGAGACACGAGGAACTTGAACAGAATTCCTCCACTGCCACTTGTGAATGCAATCTCTGATGCGTTTTGTCATATGAAAGTTCAATCAGCTGTTCAACAGTGGTGGCAGGCAGGTCCACTGCGCCAGCATCCCATTGGAATGGGTCTCTCAACCTGTCAAATTTTAACATGTCCAAGTCAGAGAAATAAGGGGCAAAGTGCTCATCTAGGCATTTCAGGTGGGCACACAGCTCCTTTGTGGAGCACTTGTTGATGCTGTTGTCCGTTAAAAACTGGTTCAGCTGGGGGAACGGGGTAAGGATTGGCTCTGAGGGCTGGGTCGGTCGGGCTGTTCTCCCTCACACTGTTCAGTTAATATTTTATTTGCAGTGTTTATTTGTAGTGTTTAAACCACAGAACTGTACAGTAACATCAGGATTCATTATCAGTAAAGGTTTTTTTAATCGGTTGGCACTTCACGTGCTCCCCTCCCTCTCTCCTCTCTGCAGCTCGTCTCTCCTCACTCGCTGTTATGATTGATTGGTATGAAATAATTGAGTATTTTAAAGTACATAAATTGGACTTGGAGTAAAGAAAAAACACGCACCACAGACGTGTACGTTAATAACACGATTCAAGATCATAAAATGTTTTATATCAAGTCGACACAGTCTCATTAATTAGTGAGTTATGAGGTTACAAATATGTAGTAAGATGTTGGATTTTCGGGTGTATTTACATGTGTCACCACTAGTGTTGCAGAATGTAAATTGACCCAGAATTCCAACCTAAGGGAATTTATGCAGGAAGTGTGTTCTACAGTAAGGCCAGAAATAATTGAATCAGACAGAGTCTTGAGGTCTGTGTCAGTCACCCATATCCTGGGCTGTACAAACATGTGTGTTTTATCAAAATCAGAGCATATATGGGAAGTTATGACTTTACAGATATGTATACTGTCTCTCAGATGTTGGATTGTCGGATGAATTTACATGTGGCACCACTAGTGTTGAAGAATGTAAATTGACCCAGGTTTCCAAACTGAGGCAGAATGGTGATGTGCATTTATGAAGGTAGTGTGCCCCTATTATTAATATATTTGTCAGCCATTAAAGCCACATATTCTGAGGCCAGATTTTCAGAAGCTTCAACATACAGTATAATAATTTTACACTTACATCAAATTAATATTGAAACACTAAAAACTTAAATAGAAAAGTCAGTTGAACTTTCTATAGAAAGTTCCTTGCCACTGTTTGGTATAAAGGTTTTTCTCCCTACGAGGGAGTTTTTTACCTGCCATTATCATTGATTGGATTTAATATTATAATCTTAGTTAATGATATTTGCTCGGGGGTCATGCTCTGGGTCTCTGTAAAGCGCCTAGAGACAATTGTCACTGTAACAGACCCTATATAAATAAAATTGAATTGAATTGAATTGAATCTCTCCTCACTCGCTGTTATGATTGATTGGTATGAATAATTGAGTATTTTAAAGTACATAAATTGGACTTGGAGTAAAGAAAAAACACGCACCACAGACGTGTACGTTAATAACACGATTCAAGATCATAAAATGTTTTATATCAAGTCGACACAGTCTCATTAATTAGTGAGTTATGAGGTTACAAATATGTAGTAAGATGTTGGATTTTCGGGTGTATTTACATGTGTCACCACTAGTGTTGCAGAATGTAAATTGACCCAGAATTCCAACCTAAGGGAATTTATGCAGGAAGTGTGTTCTACAGTAAGGCCAGAAATAAATGAATCAGACAGAGTCTTGAGGTCTGTGTCAGTCACCCATATCCTGGGCTGTACAAACATGTGTGTGTTTTATCAAAATCAGAGCATATATGGGGAAGTTATGACTTTACAGATATGTATACTGTCTCTCAGATGTTGGATTGTCGGATGAATTTACATGTGGCACCACTAGTGTTGAAGAATGTAAATTGACCCAGGTTTCCAAACTGAGGCAGAATGGTGATGTGCATTTATGAAGGTAGTGTGCCCCTATTATTAATATATTTGTCAGCCATTAAAGCCACATATTCTGAGGCCAGATTTTCAGAACGCTTCAACATACAGTATAATAATTTTACACTTACATCAAATTAATATTGAAACACTAAAAACTTAAATAGAAAAGTCAGTTGAACTTTCTATAGAAAGTTCCTTGCCACTGTTTGGTATAAAGGTTTTTTTCTCCCTACGAGGAGTTTTTTACCTGCCATTATCATTGATTGGATTTAATATTATAATCTTAGTTAATGATATTTGCTCGGGGGTCATGCTCTGGGTCTCTGTAAAGCGCCTAGAGACAATTGTCACTGTAACAGACCCTATATAAATAAAATTGAATTGAATTGAATTGAATCTCTCCTCACTCGCTGTTATGATTGATTGGCATGAAATAATTGAGTATTTTAAAGTACATAAATTGGACTTGGAGTAAAGAAAAAACACGCACCACAGACGTGTACGTTAATAACACGATTCAAGATCATAAAATGTTTTATATCAAGTCGACACAGTCTCATTAATTAGTGAGTTATGAGGTTACAAATATGTAGTAAGAAGATGTTGGATTTTCGGGTGTATTTACATGTGGCACCACTAGTGTTGCAGAATGTAAATTGACCCAGAATTCCAACCTAAGGGAATTTATGCAAGAAGTGTGTTCTACAGTAAGGCCAGAAATAATTGAATCAGACACAGTCTTTTTCTATTTTTGTTTTAAGTTTAACATAAAATTCATATGGTACAAAAAAAAAAAAATAAAATAAACAAACCTCTTATACAAAACTAACTTCCCATAAAAATGTAAAAGATACAGAAAAGAGAAAGGAATGCCTCTACATAGACTTTGTCAGCAGTGTAAAAACAATTGCCAAAAAAATAAAATAAAAATAAATAGACAGCTGTTGGTCACATCAACTGAAGTGCTGATAAACATTTGTCTGTAATGAGAAACAATCCTGATGCTTCAGTTATGACTTGATCTTTTTTTTTTCTGGAGATATGAACAAGTGATTTGAGCCATATAAAAACATCCCAATTTTTCTCTTAAAAGAACCCCTCCCCGCAAAAAAAACCCATGTTTTTCACAGTCAAATTATCAGCATTAGTATTCCACAGTGTCATTTCTGTCTTCCTCTCAATCTTTGCTACCATTCATGAAAGCTACTGTAAAAAGGGATCATTGTGTGGGTGATCCAGCCAGCCCCTCATACTTGTGTTAACTCAAACAAAATGATAGCAGCCAACATGTTACCTATCAGCAAAATTATGTAAAAAGAAACACTAATGACACCATAGCTACCTCTACTACTAAAAGGTTCAAATTTACAGCTAACACCAAGGATGTTACTAAATAGTGACAACTACAGGATTTTAGTTACGGTTAATATTTTTCTTAATTTAAATATGAGATTATTTCTTTATAACCTATAAAGAACAGTTCTTTATAACATATAAGCAAATTATCATTCAATCATAGTGATTTGAGAACAATGTCAAGACATCAGTAGAGGCTTTTAAACAAACAAGTAGCCCTCGGGTAGCCCTTGGTAGCCTTCAGACCCAGAAAGGTTGGGGACCCCTGGTCTGGACTCTTCATCATCACTCATAATAACAGCGCAGTGACAAACATTATGTGGAGAGGGCCAGCATCAGTTTGGTCTTTAGAGAGGCCTATATTTTTTATCTGTAGTGTTTAAACCACAGAACTGTACAGTAACATCAGGATTCATTATCAGTAAAGGTTTTTTTAATCGGTTGGCACTTCACTTGCTCCCCTCCCTCTCTCCTCTCTGCAGCTCGTCTCTCCTCACTCGCTGTTATGATTGATTGGTATGAAATAATTGAGTATTTTAAAGTACATAAATTGGACTTGGAGTAAAGAAAAAACACGCACCACAGACGTGTACGTTAATAACACGATTCAAGATCATAAAATGTTTTATATCAAGTCGACACAGTCTCATTAATTAGTGAGTTATGAGGTTACAAATATGTAGTAAGATGTTGGATTTTCGGGTGTATTTACATGTGTCACCACTAGTGTTGCAGAATGTAAATTGACCCAGAATTCCAACCTAAGGGAATTTATGCAGGAAGTGTGTTCTACAGTAAGGCCAGAAATAATTGAATCAGACACAGTCTTGAGGTCTGTGTCAGTCACCCATATCCTGGGCTGTACAAACATGTTTGTTTTATCAAAATCAGAGCATATATGGGGAAGTTATGACTTTACAGATATGTATACTGTCTCTCAGATGTTGGATTGTCGGATGAATTTACATGTGGCACCACTAGTGTTGAAGAATGTAAATTGACCCAGGTTTCCAAACTGAGGCAGAATGGTGATGTGCATTTATGAAGGTAGTGTGCCCCTATTATTAATATATTTGTCAGCCATTAAAGCCACATATTCTGAGGCCAGATTTTCAGAAGCTTCAACATACAGTATAATAATTTTACACTTACATCAAATTAATATTGAAACACTAAAAACTTAAATAGAAAAGTCAGTTGAACTTTCTTAGAAAGTTCTTGCCACTGTTTGGTATAAAGGTTTTTTTTTTCTCCTTACGTGGGAGTTTTTTTACCTGCCATTATCATTGATTGGATTTAATATTATAATCTTAGTTAATGATATTTGCTCGGGGTCATGCTCTGGGTCTCTGTAAAGCGCCTAGAGACAATTGTCACTGTAACAGACCCTATATAATAAAAATTGAATTGAATTGAATTGAATCTCTCCTCACACTCGCTGTTATGATTGATTGGTATGAAATAATTGAGTATTTTAAAGTACATAAATTGGGACTTGGAGTAAAGAAAAACACGCACCACAGACGTGTACGTTAATAACACGATTCAAGATCATAAAATGTTTTTATATCAAGTCGACACAGTCTCATTAATTAGTGAGTTATGAGGTTACAAATATGTAGTAAGATGTTGGATTTTCGGGTGTATTTACATGTGTCACCACTAGTGTTGCAGAATGTAAATTGACCCAGATTTCCAACCTAAGGGAATTTATGCAGGAAGTGTGTTCTACAGTAAGGCCAGAATAATTGAATCAGACACAGTCTTTTTTCTATTTTTGTTTTAAGTTTAACATAAAATTCATATGGTACAAAAAATAAAATAAACAAACCTCTTATACAAAACTAACTTCCCATAAAAATGTAAAAGATACAGAAAAGAGAAAGGAATGCTCTACATAGACTTTGTCAGCAGTGTAAAAACAATTGCCAAAAAAAATAAAATAAAATAAATAGACAGCTGTTGGTCACATCAACTGAAGTGCTGATAAACATTTGTCTGTAATGAGAAACAATCCTGATGCTTCAGTTATGACTTGATCTTTTTTTTCTGGAGATATGAACAAGTGATTTGAGCCATATAAAAACATCCCAATTTTTCTCTTAAAAGAACCCCTCCCCGCAAAAAAACCCATGTTTTTCACAGTCAAATTATCAGCATTAGTATTCCACAGTGTCATTTCTGTCTTCCTCTCAATCTTTGCTACCATTCATGAAAGCTACTGTAAAAAGGGATCATTGTGTGGGTGATCCAGCCAGCCCCTCATACTTGTGTTAACTCAAACAAAATGATAGCAGCCAACATGTTACCTATCAGCAAAATTATGTAAAAAAGAAACACTAATGACACCATAGCTACCTCTACTACTAAAAGGTTCAAATTTACAGCTAACACCAAGGATGTTACTAAATAGTGACAACTACAGGATTTTAGTTACGGTTAATATTTTTCTTAATTTAAATATGAGATTATTTCTTTATAACCTATAAAGAACAGTTCTTTATAACATATAAGCAAATTATCATTCAATCATAGTGATTTGAGAACAATTCAAGACATCAGTAGAGGCTTTTAAACAAACAAGTAGCCCTCGGGTAGCCCTTGGTAGCCTTCAGACCCAGAAAGGTTGGGACCCCTGGTCTGGACTCTTCATCATCACTCATAATAACACGCAGTGACAAACATTATGTGGAGGAGGCCAGCATCAGTTTGGTCTTTAGAGAGGCCTATATTTTTACTGTAGTGTTAAACCACAGAACTGTACAGTAACATCAGGATTCATTATCAGTAAAGGTTTTTTTTAATCGGTTGCACTTCACGTGCTCCCCTCCCTCTCTCCTCTCTGCAGCTCGTCTCTCCTCACTCGCTGTTATGATTGATTGGTATGAAATAATTGAGTATTTTAAAGTACATAAATTGGACTTGGAGTAAAGAAAAAACACGCACCACAGACGTGTACGTTAATAACACGATTCAAGATCATAAAATGTTTTATATCAAGTCGACACAGTCTCATTAATTAGTGAGTTATGAGGTTACAAATATGTAGTAAGATGTTGGATTTTCGGGTGTATTTACATGTGTCACCACTAGTGTTGCAGAATGTAAATTGACCCAGAATTCCAACCTAAGGGAATTTATGCAGGAAGTGTGTTCTACAGTAAGGCCAGAAATAATTGAATCAGACAGAGTCTTGAGGTCTGTGTCAGTCACCCATATCCTGGGCTGTACAAACATGTTTGTTTTATCAAAATCAGAGCATATATGGGGAAGTTATGACTTTACAGATATGTATACTGTCTCTCAGATGTTGGATTGTCGGATGAATTTACATGTGGCACCACTAGTGTTGAAGAATGTAAATTGACCCAGGTTTCCAAACTGAGGCAGAATGGTGATGTGCATTTATGAAGGTAGTGTGCCCCTATTATTAATATATTTGTCAGCCATTAAAGCCACATATTCTGAGGCCAGATTTTCAGAAGCTTCAACATACAGTATAATAATTTTACACTTACATCAAATTAATATTGAAACACTAAAAACTTAAATAGAAAAGTCAGTTGAACTTTCTATAGAAAGTTCCTTGCCACTGTTTGGTATAAAGGTTTTTTTTCCTCCTTACGTGGGAGTTTTTTACCTGCCATTATCATTGATTGGATTTAATATTATAATCTTAGTTAATGATATTTGCTCGGGGGTCATGCTCTGGGTCTCTGTAAAGCGCCTAGAGACAATTGTCACTGTAACAGACCCTATATAAATAAAATTGAATTGAATTGAATTGAATCTCTCCTCACTCGCTGTTATGATTGATTGGTATGAAATAATTGAGTATTTTAAAGTACATAAATTGGACTTGGAGTAAAGAAAAAACACGCACCACAGACGTGTACGTTAATAACACGATTCAAGATCATAAAATGTTTTATATCAAGTCGACACAGTCTCATTAATTAGTGAGTTATGAGGTTACAAATATGTAGTAAGATGTTGGATTTTCGGGTGTATTTACATGTGTCACCACTAGTGTTGCAGAATGTAAATTGACCCAGATTTCCAACCTAAGGGAATTTATGCAGGAAGTGTGTTCTACAGTAAGGCCAGAAATAATTGAATCAGACACAGTCTTTTTTCTATTTTTGTTTTAAGTTTAACATAAAATTCATATGGTACAAAAAAATAAAATAAACAAACCTCTTATACAAAACTAACTTCCCATAAAAATGTAAAAGATACAGAAAAGAGAAAGGAATGCCTCTACATAGACTTTGTCAGCAGTGTAAAAACAATTGCCAAAAAAATAAAATAAAAATAAATAGACAGCTGTTGGTCACATCAACTGAAGTGCTGATAAACATTTGTCTGTAATGAGAAACAATCCTGATGCTTCAGTTATGACTTGATCTTTTTTTTCTGGAGATATGAACAAGTGATTTGAGCCATATAAAAACATCCCAATTTTTCTCTTAAAAGAACCCCTCCCCCGCAAAAAAACCCATGTTTTTCACAGTCAAATTATCAGCATTAGTATTCCACAGTGTCATTTCTGTCTTCCTCTCAATCTTTGCTACCATTCATGAAAGCTACTGTAAAAAGGGATCATTGTGTGGGTGATCCAGCCAGCCCCTCATACTTGTGTTAACTCAAACAAAATGATAGCAGCCAACATGTTACCTATCAGCAAAATTATGTAAAAAGAAACACTAATGACACCATAGCTACCTCTACTACTAAAAGGTTCAAATTTACAGCTAACACCAAGGATTTACTAAATAGTGACAACTACAGGATTTTAGTTACGGTTAATATTTTCTTAATTTAAATGAGATTATTTCTTTATAACCTATAAAGAACAGTTCTTTATAACATATAAGCAAATTATCATTCAATCATAGTGATTTGAGAACAATGTCAAGACATCAGTAGAGGCTTTTAAACAAACAAGTAGCCCTCGGGTAGCCCTTGGTAGCCTTCAGACCCAGAAAGGTTGGGGACCCCTGGTCTGGACTCTTCATCATCACTCATAATAACAGCGCAGTGACAAACATTATGTGGAGGAGGCCAGCATCAGTTTGGTCTTTAGAGAGGCCTATATTTTTTATCTGTAGTGTTTAAACCACAGAACTGTACAGTAACATCAGGATTCATTATCAGTAAAGGTTTTTTAATCGGTTGGCACTTCACTTGCTCCCCTCCCTCTCTCCTCTCTGCAGCTCGTCTCTCCTCACTCGCTGTTATGATTGATTGGTATGAAATTAATTGAGTATTTTAAAGTACATAAATTGGACTTGGAGTAAAGAAAAAACACGCACCACAGACGTGTACGTTAATAACACGATTCAAGATCATAAAATGTTTTATATCAAGTCGACACAGTCTCATTAATTAGTGAGTTATGAGGTTACAAATATGTAGTAAGATGTTGGATTTTCGGGTGTATTTACATGGGTCACCACTAGTGTTGCAGAATGTAAATTGACCCAGAATTCCAACCTAAGGGAATTTATGCAGGAAGTGTGTTCTACGTAAGGCCAGAAATAATTGAATCAGACACAGTCTTGAGGTCTGTGTCAGTCACCCATATCCTGGGCTGTACAAACATGTTTGTTTTATCAAAATCAGAGCATATATGGGGAAGTTATGACTTTACAGATATGTATACTGTCTCTCAGATGTTGGATTGTCGGATGAATTACATGTGGCCCACTAGTGTTGAAGAATGTAAATTGACCCAGGTTTCCAAACTGAGGCAGAATGGTGATGTGCATTTATGAAGGTAGTGTGCCCCTATTATTAATATATTTGTCAGCCATTAAAGCCACATATTCTGAGGCCAGATTTTCAGAAGCTTCAACATACAGTATAATAATTTTACACTTACATCAAATTAATATTGAAACACTAAAAACTTAAATAGAAAAGTCAGTGAACTTTCTATAGAAAGTTTCTTGCCACTGTTTTGGTATAAAGGTTTTTTTCTCCTACGTGGGAGTTTTTTACCTGCCATTATCATTGATTGGATTTAATATTATAATCTTAGTTAATGATATTTGCTCGGGGGTCATACTCTGGGTCTCTGTAAAGCGCCTAGAGACAATTGTCACTGTAACAGACCCTATATAAATAAAATTGAATTGAATTGAATTGAATCTCTCCTCACTCGCTGTTATGATTGATTGGCATGAAATAATTGAGTATTTTAAAGTACATAAATTGGACTTGGAGTAAAGAAAAAACACGCACCACAGACGTGTACGTTAATAACACGATTCAAGATCATAAATGTTTTATATCAAGTCGACACAGTCTCATTAATTAGTGAGTTATGAGGTTACAAATATGTAGTAAGATGTTGGATTTTCGGGTGTATTTACATGTGTCACCACTAGTGTTGCAGAATGTAAATTGACCCAGATTTCCAACCTAAGGGAATTTATGCAGGAAGTGTGTTCTACAGTAAGGCCGAAATAATTGAATCAGACACAGTCTTTTTTTCTATTTTTGTTTTAAGTTTAACATAAAATTCATATGGTACAAAAAAATAAAATAAACAAACCTCTTATACAAAAACTAACTTCCCATAAAAATGTAAAAGATACAGAAAAGAGAAAGGAATGCCTCTACATAGACTTTGTCAGCAGTGTAAAAAACAATTGCCAAAAAAATAAAATAAAAATAAATAGACAGCTGTTGGTCACATCAACTGAAGTGCTGATAAACATTTGTTCTGTAATGAGAACAATCCTGATGCTTCAGTTATGACTTGATCTTTTTTTTCTGGAGATATGAACAAGTGATTTGAGCCATATAAAAACATCCCAATTTTCTCTTAAAAGAACCCCTCCCCGCAAAAAAACCCATGTTTTTCACAGTCAAATTATCAGCATTAGTATTCCACAGTGTCATTTCTGTCTTCCTCTCAATCTTTGCTACCATTCATGAAAGCTACTGTAAAAAGGGATCATTGTGTGGGTGATCCAGCCAGCCCCTCATACTTGTGTTAACTCAAACAAAATGATAGCAGCCAACATGTTACCTATCAGCAAAATTATGTAAAAAGAAACACTAATGACACCATAGCTACCTCTACTACTAAAAGGTTCAAATTTACAGCTAACACCAAGGATGTACTAAATAGTGACAACTACAGGATTTTAGTTACGGTTAATATTTTTCTTAATTTAAATATGAGATTATTTCTTTATAACCTATAAAGAACAGTTCTTATAACATATAAGCAAATTATCATTCAATCATAGTGATTTGAGAACAATGTCAAGACATCAGTAGAGGCTTTTAAACAAACAAGTAGCCCTCGGGTAGCCCTTGGTAGCCTTCAGACCCAGAAAGGTTGGGGACCCCTGGTCTGGACTCTTCATCATCACTCATAATAACAGCGCAGTGACAAACATTATGTGGAGGAGGCCAGCATCAGTTTGGTCTTTAGAGAGGCCTAATTTTTATCTTAGTGTTTAAACCACAGAACTGTACAGTAACATCAGGATTCATTATCAGTTAAAGGTTTTTTTAATCGGTTGGCACTTCACGTGCTCCCTCCCTCTCCTCTCTGCAGCTCGTCTCTCCTCACTCGCTGTTATGATGATTGTATGAATAATTGAGTATTTAAATACATAAATTGGACTTGGAGTAAAGAAAAAACACGCACCACAGACGTGTACGTTAATAACACGATTCAAGATCATAAAATGTTTTATATCAAGTCGACACAGTCTCATTAATTAGTGAGTTATGAGGTTACAAATATGTAGTAAGATGTTGGATTTTCGGGTGTATTTACATGTGTCACCACTAGTGTTGCAGAATGTAAATTGACCCAGAATTCCCAACCTAAGGGAATTTATGCAGGAAGTGTGTTCTACAGTAAGGCCAGAAATAATTGAATCAGACAGAGTCTTGAGGTCTGTGTCAGTCACCCATATCCTGGGCTGTACAAACATGTGTGTTTTATCAAAATCAGAGCATATATGGGGAAGTTATGACTTTACAGATATGTATACTGTCTCTCAGATGTTGGATTGTCGGATGATGAATTTACATGTGGCACCACTAGTGTTGAAGAATGTAATTGACCCAGGTTTCCAAACTGAGGGCAGAATGGTGATGTGCATTTATGAAGGTAGTGTGCCCCTATTATTAATATATTTGTCAGCCATTAAAGCCACATATTCTGAGGCCAGATTTTCAGAAGCTTCAACATACAGTATAATAATTTTACACTTACATCAAATTAATATTGAAACACTAAAAACTTAAATAGAAAAGTCAGTTGAACTTTCTATAGAAAGTTCCTTGCCACTGTTTGGTATAAAGGTTTTTTTTCTCCCTACGTGGGAGTTTTTTACCTGCCATTATCATTGATTGGATTTAATATTATAATCTTAGTTAATGATATTTGCTCGGGGGTCATGCCCTGGGTCTCTGTAAAGCGCCTAGAGACAATTGTCACTGTAACAGACCCTATATAAATAAAATTGAATTGAATTGAATTGAATCTCTCCTCACTCGCTGTTATGATTGATTGGCATGAAATAATTGAGTATTTTAAAGTACATAAATTGGACTGGAGTAAAGAAAAAACACGCACCACAGACGTGTACGTTAATAACACGATTCAAGATCATAAAATGTTTTATATCAAGTCGACACAGTCTCATTAATTAGTGAGTTATGAGGTTACAAATATGTAGTAAGATGTTGGATTTTCGGGTGTATTTACATGTGTCACCACTAGTGTTGCAGAATGTAAATTGACCCAGATTTCCAACCTAAGGGAATTTATGCAGGAAGTGTGTTCTACAGTAAGGCCAGAAATAATTGAATCAGACACAGTCTTTTTCTATTTTTGTTTTAAGTTTAACATAAAATTCATATGGTACAAAAAATAAAATAACAAACCTCTTATACAAACTAACTTCCCATAAAAATGTAAAAGATACAGAAGAGAAAGGAATGCCTCTACATAGACTTTGTCAGCAGTGTAAAAACAATTGCCAAAAAAATAAAATAAAAATAAATAGACAGCTGTTGGTCACATCAACTGAAGTGCTGATAAACATTTGTCTGTAATGAGAAACAATCCTGATGCTTCAGTTATGACTTGATCTTTTTTTTTTCTGGAGATATGAACAAGTGATTTGAGCCATATAAAAACATCCCAATTTTTCTCTTAAAAGAACCCCTCCCCGCAAAAAAACCCATGTTTTTCACAGTCAAATTATCAGCATTAGTATTCCACAGTGTCATTTCTGTCTTCCTCTCAATCTTTGCTACCATTCATGAAAGCTACTGTAAAAAGGGATCATTGTGTGGGTGATCCAGCCAGCCCCTCATACTTGTGTTAACTCAAACAAAATGATAGCAGCCAACATGTTACCTATCAGCAAAATTATGTAAAAAGAAACACTAATGACACCATAGCTACCTCTACTACTAAAAGGTTCAAATTTACAGCTTTGGATGGGAAAGGAAAAAAAAAACTTAATACCATGTGGTTGGTCAACATAATCAAAATTGATAGAAAAACAGGGCTGGTTTGTCTACAGTTATATGGCTGTGGTCCATAAACACAGCATCACGAATGCAGGTAAACATAAATTCAGACTTCAAAACAAGAAGCCAAAACACGGCAGTGATTTGTTCATAATTAGTTAAAATCAAGCAGGAAACTATCTCAAAAATGAATGAACATCTTAAGTTCCTTTAACATGAAAAAGAAATGAAAAAACATTTTTTTTTACCATCTAAATGTGTAAATGAACATTATGAATAATCAAAAGGGCAAAGTAAATTCCCTGCCAAATTTAGAACTGACAAGTTTCTCACAATTTGAGTCCCAGACTTACATACATTTCTAATGTGGATTACAAAAAACCATTTCATGGGACCTTTTGAAGTAACTGCTCGCATTATAAACTGCCCTCCTGTGCATAATCTACTCAAGCATGACTTGTTAGTAAACAGAAAGACACTAGATAGTGACAACATTCAGCAAATCAACTGTAAAGTCATATGATTATACTCTGAGGCAGGATGTGAACTTGAGTTTCAACATGGAGCAAAAACCTGAAGGCTTAAAAAGAAAGATGTCGGTGTTGCTAATTCAGCCAGAAACATCTTCAGTCACTGTCACTCTTCTCTTCTCGTTGCAGGAGTCTCTTTCCACATGAGGGAGCAGGAATGTCTTGCTTTGCTTTGGTTTCGTTTTTCCCCTCTTTTTCCACCAAATCCAGTCCATCGTTGATTTTCTTTAACATCTCATATCGCTCTTTACCATAAACTTTCAGAATATAGACATCCTTTTCCTCCTCCTGCGGTTCATTCCTCCCATACAGGAACTGTTGCACATAAAGCTCAGCAGGATGGTTGTCATCTCAGAACCCCACTGTGGAGGCTTATAGGGAACAGTCACACTCTGCCTTTTAGTTTAGGGATCTTCAAAATATTGGGCAAGCTGACTCCCTTCAGGGGACTCGAATGCTTTGTCAGGGACGCAGCTGTGGAGCAGTGCAGGGTCCCGAGCACCGTGGTGCACCTTGATGTACAAGATTAATTTTATCAAGCTTTTCACGTAATTGATTTGGGTGGCAGCAGTCTGCCCCACCCTCTTCAACGCCGCAAAGTAGTCCGCCACTGTTGGTCACATCAACTGAAGTGCTGATAAACATTTGTCTGTAATGAGAAACAATCCTGATGCTTCAGTTATGACTTGATCTTTTTTTTTTCTGGAGATATGAACAAGTGATTTGAGCCATATAAAAACATCCCAATTTTTCTCTTAAAAGAACCCCTCCCCGCAAAAAACCCATGTTTTTCACAGTCAAATTATCAGCATTAGTATTCCACAGTGTCATTTCTCTCTTCCTCTCAATCTTTGCTACCATTCATGAAAGCTACTGTAAAAAGGGATCATTGTGTGGGGTGATCCAGCCAGCCCCTCATACTTGTGTTAACTCAAACAAAATGATAGCAGCCAACATGTTACCTATCAGCAAAATTATGTAAAAAGAAACACTAATGACACCATAGCTACCTCTACTACTAAAAGGTTCAAATTTACAGCTTTGGATGGGAAAGGGAAAAAAACTTAATACCATGTGGTTGGTCAACATAATCAAAATTGATAGAAAAACAGGGCTGGTTTGTCTACAGTTATATGGCTGTGGTCCATAAACACAGCATCACGAATGCAGGTAAACATAAATTCAGACTTCAAAACAAGAAGCCAAAACACGGCAGTGATTTGTTCATAATTAGTTAAAATCAAGCAGGAAACTATCTCAAAAATGAATGAACATCTTAAGTTCCTTTAACATGAAAAAGAAATGAAAAAACATTTTTTTTACCATCTAAATGTGTAAATGAACATTATGAATAATCAAAAGGGCAAAGAAAATTCCCTGCCAAATTTAGAACTGACAAGTTTGTCACAATTTGAGTCCCAGACTTACATACATTTCTAATGTGGATTACAAAAAACCATTTCATGGGACCTTTTGAAGTAACTGCTCGCATTATAAACTGCCCTCCTGTGCATAATCTACTCAAGCATGACTTGTTAGTAAACAGAAAGACACTAGATAGTGACAACATTCAGCAAATCAACTGTAAAGTCATATGATTATACTCTGAGGCAGGATGTGAACTTGAGTTTCAACATGGAGCAAAAACCTGAAGGCTTAAAAAGAAAGATGTCGGTGTTGCTAATTCAGCCAGAAACATCTTCAGTCACTGTCACTCTTCTCTTCTCGTTGCAGGAGTCTCTTTCCACATGAGGGAGCAGGAATGTCTTGCTTTGCTTTGGTTTCGTTTTTCCCCTCTTTTTCCACCAAATCCAGTCCATCGTTGATTTTCTTTAACATCTCATATCGCTCTTTACCATAAACTTTCAGAATATAGACATCCTTTTCCTCCTCCTGCGGTTCATTCCTCCCATACAGGAACTGTTGCACATAAAGCTCAGCAGGATGGTTGTCATCTCAGAACCCCACTGTGGAGGCTTATAGGGAACAGTCACACTCTGCCTTTTAGTTTAGGGATCTTCAAAATATTGGGCAAGCTGACTCCCTTCAGGGAACTCGAATGCTTTGTCAGGGACGCAGCTGTGGAGCAGTGCAGGGTCCCGAGCACCGTGGTGCACCTTGATGTACAAGATTAATTTTATCAAGCTTTTCACATAATTGATTTGGGTGGCAGCAGTCTGCCCCACCCTCTTCAACGCCGCAAAGTAGTCCGCCACTGGTGCCGTGTTCTGGAGGAAGTCCAGCGTGAGCTGGTCCCCCGCGGCTGGACGTAACGGAGGATGGGACACGTTGTCGACCTGTGAGGGACAGAAAGAAGAGGAAATCAGGCTGCAGTCTGGACACAGTGAAGCTTCCATTAATGTGGAACTGAAGATGCAGACAGATGTAAATGTGAATTTTAGAAAGCTCCCAAACGGCTCTCTGTCCCCACCCCCTCCCTCTGTTCAGGCCCAGAGACAGTTGAATGTTGCCTCTGTTCTTTTGATTGCAGGAGAAAAATATCACCGGCTCACCTCGCCTGCGTTCAAGGCCACTCAGAGACAACGTGTTTCTGTGCATGTTTTTTTCTTTTCTGCTGCTGCTGTGATGATGCTGATGTGCATTTATGCAGGGTAGTGGCCAGAAAGAATAGAAATCAGAATTAAACACCTACCTCCTGCTGGCAGTTGGGGACCTGGAGCACAGACACCAGATGGTTTTTTGAACCCCGCCAGCTCAACAGCCTCAGGAGGAGAAGTTGAGGCCTTCGCCTCCCCCCTCTCCCCCATAAAACACAAGAAATTACAGTAATCTTTAGTTCGACAGTTGAGATAATGTAATGCTTCACGGGTGCACTCAAAGAGGGACCTCCGCATTTAAACAATTTATATGTACTGATCCTTGAGTGACGACTACTCATTGCTAGCTAAGGGGCTAGTCAGCTTAGTTAAATTCCCGCATTCCCACATATTTCGTCGTTGCAAACCTGCTGGTGTGAACTCGGACGGCTGGGCCCTGTCCTTGTTGCAGATTGTGTTGCTGTGAAGCGGTATTTGGGCTTTGGCTGTTAAAGGGACACAATGGGTGCATTTCTTGATAAACCAAGGATGGAAAAATACAATTCCCATGGTGAGTTACAACCTGAGGTATGGGCTTAGCAGCATGCAGGGTTGGCGAGTCGAGATGGAAGATGCACACACAGCAGTAATTGGTCTTCCTCATGGTTTTGACCTCTGGTCATTCTTTGCTGTTTATGATGGGCATGCTGGCTCTCAGGTGGCCAAGTACTGCTGTGAGCACCTGCTGGAGCACATCACTAGCAACACCGACTTCCAGAGTGCTCTACAGGAAGACACCTCTGTGGAGAGCGTCAAGAATGGGATCCGCACAGGATTCTTGCAAATTGATGAACACATGCGAACCATCTCTGAGAAGAAGCATGGTGTGGACCGCAGTGGCTCTACTGTAGTAGGGGTGATGATTTCTCCAAGCCATATCTACTTTATCAACTGCAATGATTCACGGGGGCTCCTAAGCAGGGCTGGAGCTGTACACTTCTTCACGCAAGATCACAGACCAATCAACCACCAGTAGCGCCACTGGGACTAAGTCGCTACAATTTAGGTAGAAAAACTGCTTCGTTTGGATGAAGCCGGGACCTGTTCGCACGGCAGTCTTGGTGAGCGCTGCATCGGAGCGGGCTATTGGAGCCACCGGCAGCAAACACAGGGGCTGGCATCAGGATCGAGGCTGTTCACAACCAAACTATTGGAGTAATTGGGATTACAAGGCATCGACCAACACGCACCAGGATTCGTGTTGCACTGGAACCATCTGGAGGACAGACCTCGGAATTCCGCCTGCATCGGAACGAGCTACTAGAGCCACCGGGATTCCCTGCAGCGGACCTCTGACATCACAACATCATGCTGGCCAACGCACCAGTGGGGTATGTGGTTCAGCGCTGATGTTTCTGAATGGCCATTTACCTAGTGTGTGCACACATAAAGGTCTGTGAAATGCGTAAAACCAATGCATTGGTAGCACATTCGCAACTGTGTTAAGGTACCGTGTCACGTCAATGCGTGACGTCATCGTTTAAAGCGTCCGACTTGCGCGTATCTGGACAAACCGCTTTTGGCCAGTGTGGCAGAAGAGAAAATGACTGATCCAAACTTGGAGACTGAATCTGACTTTAATGAGCACAAGGATGTGAGCGTGCACGGGAACGCGCGAGATGGGACAGAGAAAAAACGAGAGGTTAAATTGACAACTAAGGCTTTGTTGGAGAAAATAAGATGTTTAGAGGGTGAAAGAAAGGCTAAAGTGAATAAGCTGTAAATAAACTAAGACACAGTATTAATGAACTAAAAGGTGAGTGAAGGGATGTGTAAATGAGGTTAATGATGCATTTAAAAGGTTTATAGGTTTGTCTAAAGAAACTCATGAAATACATAAGGTTTTATTGGGTTTATTGCCTGCTGAAGAAGCAGAAAAACATGATATATGGTATCAAGCTAAAATGTTGAATGTCCATG
>JAGFBZ010001333.1:0-25832 GCA_018398805.1 Hirundichthys speculiger | reverse complement strand
CCATCCTCTCTCTGTCCTCCATCCTCTCCTGTCTCCTCCGTCCTCTCTCTGTCCTCCATCCTCTCTCTGTCCTCCTCTCCTCCTCCTCCTCTCTGTCCTCTCTCGTCCTCTCTCTGTCCTCCATCCTCTCTCTGTCCTCCATCCTCTCGTCCTCCGTCCTCTCTCTGTCCTCCATCCTCCTCCTCTGTCCTCCATCTCTCTCCTGTCCTCTCATCCTCTCTCTGTCCTCCTCCTCTCTGTCCTCCGTCCTCTCTCGTCCCTCCATCCTCTCTCTCCTCGTCCTCTCTGTCCTCCATCCTCTCTGTCTCCGTCCTCTCTCTGCCCTCCATCCTCTCTCTGTCCTCCATCCTCTCTGTCCCTCCGTCCTCTCTCTGTCCTCCTCCATCCTCTCTCTGTCCTCCATCCTCTCTGTCCTCCGTCCTCTCTCTGTCCTCCATCCTCTCTCTGTCCTCCATCCTCTCTCTGTCCTCCATCCTCTCTCTGTCCTCCATCCTCTCTGTCCTCCGTCCTCTAACTTGTCCTCCATCCTCTCTCTGTCCTCCATCCTCTCTCTGTCCTCCATCCTCTCTGTCCTCCTGTCCTCCTCTCTCTGTCCTCCATCCTCTCTCTCCTCCTCCTCTGTCCTCCTCCTCTCTCCTGTCCTCCATCCTCTCTCTGTCCTCCATCCTCTCTCTGTCCATCCTCTCGTCCTCTCCTCTTCCTCTCTCCTCTCTGTCCTCCATCCTCTCTCTGTCCTCCATCCTCTCTGTCCTCCATCCTCTCTCTGTCCTCCATCCTCTCTGTCCTCCATCCTCTCTGTCCTCCATCCTCTCTGTCCTCCTCCTCTCTCTGTCCTCCATCTCCTCCTCTCTCTGTCCTCCATCCTCTCTGTCCTCCGTCCTCTCTCTGTCCTCCATCCTCTCTCTGTCCTCCATCCTCCTCCATCCTCTCTGTCTGTCCTCCACCTCCCTCTCTGTCCTCCATCCTCTCTGTCCTCCTCTCTGTCCTCTCTCTGTCCTCCATCCTCTCTGTCCTCCATCCTCTCTGTCCTCCGTCCTCTCTCTGTCCTCCATCCTCTCTCTGTCCTCCATCCTCTCTGTCCTCCATCCTCTCTCTCTGTCCTCCATCCTCTCTCTGTCCTCCGTCCTCTCTCTGTCCTCCATCCTCTCTCTGTCCTCCATCCTCTCTGTCCTCCATCCTCTCTGTCCTCCGTCCTCTCTCTGTCCTCCATCCTCTCTCTGTCTCCATCTCTCTGTCCTCCATCCTCTCTCTGTCCTCCATCCTCTCTCTGTCCTGTGTCTCCTCTCTTTTTCTTTCTTTACCCAGCTGGTCTTCATCAGGAAGGTCCCTCCATATGATCCAGGTCCTAATCAAGGTTTCTTCCTCTTAAAGTGGAGTTTTTTTCTTGCCACTGTTTCGCTTAAGGGTTTTTTTTTTCTCCCTCTCTGGGAGGTTTTTACTTGCCATTATCCTCGATTAGGATTTAATATTATAATTTTAGTAGTGATATTTCCTCGGGGGTCATGATCTGGGTCTCTGTAAAGCTCCTAGAGACGATTGACATTGAAACAGACGCTACACAAATAAAATTGAATTGTATGATTGGACAATTTATGACAGAGTATCAGTTTTCTTGTATGGCTAACTAACTATTCTGCGCCTTTTTAGGAATAGTTGCCTCTGCTGCTATTTGTGAAAGTATTTTAACTCCTTTTATTTTTGCTTTGGGTTGGTCCTCATAACATCAAGGTGTGGCTGATACTGGCTGGCCCAGTGGGTTATCACGACTGATATTATAATTAAGTCCATGAATATTTATTCCTTTCTAATTTTTCTTTTCTAGAATTGAAAAGCTGTTGAATGAGTTGCTGGATCCTGTTCCTTGTATACCGAGCACTAAATTTGCAGTAGTAACGTGCACCTCACCATCTGCTGTTGTTGCATTTCTTGGTTCGAGTATTTTTTGGATCGGGCTGAATTTCGACCCTATCGTGGGTCGTGCTTCGTGCAGTATACGTGGGGTAACGACGAGAGATTAACACCTCCCGACGAGCTCCCGATCACAAGTCTTGTGCTCGCAAGAAAATCAAACTTGTTTGAAATCCTGGTTCGCTCCTCGTGAAGGTATCGCACAGTAGAAGCAGTAGGTGCATTTGAGATGAACTGCGCCTCGCCTGGCGAGTAGACGAGATCAGGTGGCCGCAGCAGGAGGTGGAGACAAAAAGCTGCAGTCAAGTCGGACAGTTTCCAGCACATACAGGAGGAGACACTTACTTCCTGTTAGATCACCTGTATGTTACCTGTAGTTTGCAGACCACGTTCTTAGATAAAGTGTCCTCGATCGCTGATTGAAGTTAAAATAACCGGCATGCATTGTGCGCCGACTGCCGGTGATCGATTCTGCGCAGGCCTGGCTCATCTCGAACGCACCTATTCTGAACGTATAGTGTAAGCAGTCAAGTCGCATCAGAGCATCGAGCCGTACAGTGTGAGAGCATTACTCGTGGGCTGTGAACTTTTGAACTCAGCGATCTAGTCGTGCAGTGTGAGATAGGGCTGAATCAAATGATTTAAAATATCGCACAGTGTATGCCCGGCCTAATTTGTACCTTTTGTTCCTGACCCTTTAATAAACAATATATATATTTTTTTTTATATTGGAATCACGTCTCTGTTGTTCATTCCTTCCTGTGTGTGGGAACCTGCTTGATTTAAGCATGGGGTTCACAACTAGATGTGAGTTTAGTACCCATCTTTCTGTGGAGCCCCAAGGTGGTGTCCTTAGGCATTGCTGGAGCTGAGACCTTTTAACCTTGCCAGGGTGGTCACATCGGCACAGATTTTATTAGTCTTAACCCGTTACCATTCTTATGATTCCATCGATGATGTAAACCATTTCAGGGTATAATCATAACAGCAGGTACAATCAACGCCTGTGTCACACCACAAACAAACAAACAGTTACGAAATTGACACAACTTACCTTATAAGCCTTATAAAACTCATCCAATCAAAAATATTCCCACAAAAATGGTCTGGTTACATTCACAAAGGTCCAGTCGATCCAATCCAGTAAGGTATTTAGTTCAAAATGTATTATTATAGCAGTAAATATCCACAAAACGCCACTGCATCATTTAAAAATTAGCCAGTCGGCGGTCTAACTTCTGGGCTTTGTTCGCTGTGACTCGCCGTTTGCATTTTTCATAATTGATTCTTTGGTTTTAAAATGGTGGGTGGAAGCTGACCTTTAGATTGACACCTCATATGTCCATATAGCAGCTTCCCTGTCCTGTCCACAGCCTACAATAGCCAATGAGGGCCAGCGTTGAAAAGAAGCCCATGCCCCCATTGTGTCATGTAAAACCTATGCCAGCTAGAACCAATCGTGCTGATGACTGGCACATTGTAGAGCCAATGAAATTCTGAACACAGCGATGTGTCGCTTCAGGGGACGGAGACAAAGCCACAAGCAGGAAGTACCTGCGTAACTGCAAATTAATAACGTGCGTCAAATGTGCGTCAGTGGCCAATTGCTGTGTGGCTTGTTTATATAAAAAATGCTGCAAATAATCTGTAATTAGTTATAATTGTAAATGTGTGTAAATATGTGAATAGTTTGCTATGTTTGCTGGGTTGTAAAATGTATTTATGACTTTTATCCTCGGTATGTGGCCATGGTTATCTAAGTGTCCTTTTGGAGTCTCCAAATGGACATTTTTGGAAACACCTAGACATACTCTTCCAAAAACATGTGTAAAATACTCATTTTGTGTGGTATTGTTATCATATTTGAACTTGAGCTAGGTAAGACTTCATGCTGTGGTCCCATTGTGTTTTCCAGCTAATAAGTCACAGCTGCCCTCATCTGCAGACATCTGTTTACAAAAAAAAAAAAAATCAGGTGGAAATAAAAAACTTCTATTTCAGTGTGTTCAAACTTAGATTACTCAATGCTAGAAGCACTTACAGTGATTCTGACAGTTGGGGGAAAAACCTCAGAGTGTTACCTTTCAAAAGAGACCAAAATCATCCATGTGCTACAAACGGATCAAGAACAGCTTTCAATTTACTTTAGGTATGCCTTGGATAGGCGTTTTAGGCAAATTTTACAGGAGTTTAAACTTCGGAGAAATGATCAGAACACACTTTGGAATAATCCGTGGGAACAAAGTCTTTGCGGGTTACTCGTGCCATCCATGTTTCTCACCAACAACCGCTGGGTTCTTCGGTTTCTGATCCCCTTGTACTCTTATTTTAGGTAATCTGTATGGATTCTTGCATCCGTGAACAACAAATGTGGCATTTTGCGACTTTAGTGGCGAGTTCAGCCTCAAAAGTCTCATTTCAGTGCAGAATGACAGCAACTCTTGCTACACTCTCCGTTTTACAGTGTTTATGAACGAACCACCAGACCTACAAAACAGCAGAGGGCTTGTTGTGACGTCATGTGAATAGCATCTATCAGACATTGGATAACTCAGTCCAGCTAGGATGCAGGTCCAAGCTAACCAGGCATGCTGGAAGGGGTACCTTTCACTCTTGAGTGTGGAAAAGTTATACCATGTCTCTTTAAGGCCCTGGCATATCGTTTTAGTTTGGCTGAGGTTACAGTCTGTATTTTGGACTCAAAAACTCATTCATGTCTGTGGGCGACTATCACATCAGACACAGAATAGACTTATCCAGCATCCCCGTCTTTATCTTCACCCAGCTTCACATTATGCTGCATTTGCTCGACCTCAGAAGTGGGTAGTGCAAAACTGTAACACAGATTTCAGGAAACACAGATTACAGATATGAGGCGCACCCAGTTAAGAGGCAGGACGAAGGTGAGTGGAAGACCACACCTCCAAATTGGTGGCTACAGTGCCTATCCCCTAACCCTAGCCCTAACCCTAACCCCTAACCCTAACCCTAACCCCTAACCCTAGCCCTAGCCCTAACCCTCAGCTGCTGTAAACTGAGGAGTGAAGATGTGTTTCAAAAGGATGCACTTGTATTGTGTCCTTTTCGTTTCTTGACCAAAGCCTGTTACAAATGTTCATTGATACCTCAAGAATTTGTGTTAACTTTTGAAAAATGAAGAGAAAAAGATAAGAGGAAAAACAGGTCGTATTTCAAACAGCTGTCCATGGAAATTTTGTTGATCTTAGTTCCACAGAGGGGAGAAAGAAATGACAGAGACTCTTTTTTGGGCTGACTAGTGATGGATGACACTTCTACAGGCTCTTTTGACATGGATTAACCTTAAAAGGAATCAGGAGGCCCCTGGACTACCATTAATGACTGTCAGACGTTGGAGATAGTTTCATTGTTGTGGGGTTGGTGAATTATTTCCATTGCTGGAGAAAGTTGGAAGCATCTTACAGCATGACCCTGCAGGCTGCAGGAGCTTTGTGGAAGCTCAAAACTCAATCTGATCTGGTTCAGCGTCAACCTATTTAGCAGGAAGTCAGAGTAAAGACAGAGCATTTCACATACTTGAAGGATCAGGGTACATTGTTGCCTTTAACTACGGTCATGATGGCACGATTAGAAAGATGTGAGTCCAAGAAATCCTGTTTGGGTTAATTTTCACACCTGAAACACACTTGGACTGACGTAGAGAAGTTGGTCGTTGTTTGGTTGGTCTTTAGGATGATTGAATGACCAGACAGTAATAACTAGGGCTGAGTATTGGCAAGGACCTTGCAATACAATATGTATCATGATACTTGGGTCACGATACAATATTATCACGATATTGCAATATCACAATATATTGAGATATTCTAACTAGTTAATATCAAAATTAAAAGTAGAGATGAAAAATCAAGTTGCTGTATATGTTCATCAGATGATATTGATCATTCAGAGGACAAATTGAGTCAAAACTATTTGCTTCAAAACAACCTATTTATTGTTTATTATTAGCATTTTTGCACATTTAAATTTCAAACAATTTAAATGTGAAAATTAAACAATTTTCCTAAAAAATTGATATAAGGAGCTGGAAAATCGATATTATATTGGGCGGATGAAAATCGGTAATGAAAATCGATATGTTGCCAAATTGATTTTTATTTTCAGACCCCTAGTAATAACCATGCAGGCTCATGAAGCCCGGCTCTGTGACGGTATGGGTTTGCATCAGCACCCTCTGTAAAGCTTTAGACCAGGGATTCCCAAAGTGGGGTGCGCGCACCCCCAGGGGTCCGCAAGCTGCCTCTAGGGGGTGCGCGAGATGAAAAATGTAATGGCGGTCTGATAATTTTTTTTTTCACACAATAAAGATGTGTAAATAAACATTTCCTTTGTAAAATTTTAAATCAAAAACTGTAACTTTAATGAATAAATAAGTGCAGGCTATTCAAAATGCACGTCATCTTAGAGTGAAGCGTAGAAAAAGAAGTTATATTCTTCTACCACTGCATTTGCACCTAGCTTGTGGCTTCTACTGAATTCATTCACGCAAATATGCTCAATTGGCTGAAATCAGGGAAAATATCAGGTGGGACATCTAAAATCAAAGTTAGTGATGAAGGAGGAGAGGAACCAAGACAGTGTGAGGAATCGGAGGAAACAGAGTAGATAATCGCAACGGATCCGGGAGAAGAAGCGCGAATCAGAAAATGATGAGCCGGAAGAAACCGCGAAGGAGGGAAGGAGATGGCAACAAGGCAAAAGAGGTGAAAAGGATGAACACCAGATGGGGAAAAAAAGAAGGAAATATGATGAAAATTATCTGGGTCTGGGCTTCACTTGGATTGGTGATACAGACTGCCCAAAGCCGCAGTGTGTGGTGTGCAGTGAGGTTCTCGCAAACAGCTGCCTGAAGCCTTCTTATCTGCGTCGCCATCTTCACACAAAGCATTCTCACCTAATTCAAAAGCCCCTTACATTTTTTAAATCAAAATTGGAGAAGTTGCAAAACAGCCAAAAACAACTGCAGTTTAATTCATGTGTCGGGTCTACAAAAGAAGCATTACGGGCGTCATATCTTGTCAGCTACAGAATAGCGAGAAAGGGGCTGCCTCACACAATTGACGAGGACGTGTGCTTGCCAGCTGCCAAAGAGATGGTGGGATGCATGATTGGCGAGAAAGAAGCAAAAAGGTTAGACATGATTCCGGTATCAAATAACACTGTGTCGCGCCGCATCGATACAATGTCTGAAGACATCCTGGCTACATTAGTCGACCGTATGAAAAAAAGCGAGTTTTACTCTCTTCAAGTAGACGAGTCTACAGATGTGGCAAATCTGGCCAATCTTTTGGTGTATGTCCGTTACCTTTTTGAAGGCACGGTACAAGAAGATTTTTTGTTCTGTCGACCCCTTGCTACCCGAACAACAGGAGAGGAAATCTTCAATTTAATTGATATGTTTATGAGGACCAACGGGATCGACTGGACACGCTGCGTGGGCATTTGCACTGACGAGGCAAAATCCATGATGGGGAAGCACAGGGCTTATAGCTCATATCAGGGAAGTATGTCCATCCATTCACTGGTTACACTGCAGTGTTCACAGGGAGGCACTGGCAGCCAAAAACATGCCAGCGGATCTCCTTGCAGTCCTGAATGATGCTGTGAAACTGGTGAACTTCATTAAAGCTCGCCCGCTAAATGCAAGACTGTTCACGCTGTTATGCAATGAGATGGGCATCGAACACAAAGCATTGCTGCTTCACACTGAAGTGCGTTGGTTGTCCCGCGGCAAAGTGTTAACGAGGCTTTTTGAACTGCGACACGAGCTTCAGCAGTTTTTTTGAGGACAATCCATTTCATTTGGCTTCCAGTCTGCATGACGAAGATTTTCTGAAGAGTCTCGCCTATCTGGCTGACATCTTTTCTGCTCTGTGAACTGAATCTAAGTCTGCAGGGAGTCAGTGTTACCGTGTTCAACACACAAGACAAGATTGAAGCCATGATAAAGAAGCTACGGTTCTGGGCGATCTGTGTGAGTGGGAACACACTCCTGTGTTTCCCTACGGTGCACGAGTTCTTGGGGGAAAATGACGTGCACCTGGGTGAGCATGTTAAAAGTCTCATAATTCAACACCTCAACCAACTCGCTGAGCAGCTACGGAAATACTTCCCACCCTTAGACACATCTCAAGCGTGGATTCGCAACCCATTTGAAGTTTCCCTCCCGGTCCCACAGCTGTCATTTCAGGAGCAGGAACAGCTGATCGAGCTGTCATTTGATGGGGCACTGCAGTTGCAGTTCAAACGGGAGCCACTTGTGGATTTTTGGACTGAGTCAATATCATCATACACAGTCCTGTGTATGATGAAACTTTATTAAAAAAGCATGTTCCCCGGGGTCACCCGCCCCCCCTGGCATCGGCCCACACCCCCTCGAAGGGGCGCGCCCCACTATTTGAGAAGGACTGCCATAACCCAAGGCAGAGGGTTCGGTCAAGCCCTGTTTGTGCGTTAATTTAAGATGGTATTATGGTGTACAGTGATCCCTCGCCAATTCGCGCTTTAAATTCCGCGTTTTTAGTTATTCGCAGATTTTTTTCAGAAATATATAATATTAAAAAGAAAATCAAGAAAAAATTGCTTTAACATCACAGGATGTTGTGCGCGTTCTCTCGCAGCAAAGAAATGTTGTGAACCAGCCTGGCCCCTTTAAGAAGGTGGTCTTATGGGTAATGGTGTGGCCTTATGGGTAATGCAGTGTGTGTGTCATGGGACCGCAGAATGAAAACAAGGTTAGATGAAAGAGCAATTTCTTTACTACGGTTTAGAGACCAGAGGCTGTGAAGGTAACAGAAAGACCACAGTTGAGCCTTTGTCTTGTTTCGCTGCAGTGACTCGCTACTTTTTTGCAGTTTTTAAACATATTTTAAACACATTATTTAGGCTCAGGGGGCTCCGTCTCCAGTGAGCGGATTTTAATTCTCGTGGGGGGATCGCCAGTCCCCATTAACTGCGAAAAATAAAGGATCACTGTATATTATTAGGGCCCGATCTTCCGCCAGATCTGCTAAAGCCACTATTTAGGGATAGTGGGTAGCGGAAGGGGCGTTCCCCCGCAGAGAACGCAATCTTCCACCCTTGCTAAACCCGCTATGCCACCTGCGCTGCCTGCTACATTATGCATAGGAGTGGTTAGGGCGTTCCACCTGTTAAACCAATCAGTGTGTCAGTAGCCATTGCCTTTAAGAGCAGGTTGGATGCCCATTGATGCCCTTTGGACGCGCTCTTGTACGCGCCGACATGGGGGTTGCTGGTTGTGGGTCGCGGTTGGTCTGACCACCCGCTACCCGCAACCCTAAACCCATGATTGCAGGATACCTAGTTTGCGGAAAGGGCAAAACACACACCCATTTCCACACCTACAATGTGAGTAAGGGAGTCGGGATAATGGGTATTAGCTTTAGGGAGCAGAAGATTGCATTAGCGGTTAGCGGCGGTTCCTATACCCGCAATTTGCGGGTAGCGGCTAGTAGTAACGGGTAAGGGGAAGTGTACGATCTGTTTGTAGCCAGTGTTTGCTCATCTTTACTTGTGAGCGACTCTGCCATCATCTCATTGTCTCTTTTATGAATTAACCCAGTTAGATGTTTCTCTTTTATTATTATTTATTCTTCCAGCATTTCTTTGGCCATGTTCTAACTTAGCACGTGTTACTGCCATCCAATTCAAAATGAGCTGATATTCGTCATGAATTTGTAAAATATCTCATCTAACATTCAACATGTTCATTGTTCTACTGAGAACAAAATGTTCATTCATTAAGTTTGAAAATGATTGCAGTCTGTTGTTATTTACATTTTAAGTTCTCATGACGTTTTTGGAACTGATTTTATTTTTTTTTTAATGGGATTTTAGAGTAGTTTCTCTTGTCCTATAATCTACCCATCTGACATCACAGCTCTTTAATTTGTGCAGAATCCCAGGGTTTGGTGACTCTTAAACGAACATCTCACTGTACAGCCTTTCTGACGTCTCTCAGTGGTGCTATAGGCAATTTTCCAGCCTCATTCTGTCAGTCTGTGTTAGGCAACTGGTTACACTGAAATAATGGAAAGCAAACTGTTTATTTATTTAATTTTTGCTTTTTTTCTGGAACACGAGTGATGCATCTCATTTCCATGTGAGATGGTGAGAGTGCCGGAAATTTTAGGAAATGATATGAAAGAGACGGTGATATACGCTCTGAAACAAAAACGATGAATAAAATATCCTGTTTCTGTGGAAACCGACATCGAGGGCGAAGTGTGCAATAACAAGTCTCTGTGTGTTATAGACTTTTCTGCTTCTTCACTTCACTGGCAAACATCCAAACCAAACAAACCTGCTTTAGAAGCAGCCATCACCGCTGGGCAGTGAACTGAACCGAACTCATACTTTTATTATTTATCAGTTTGTCAAACTCATATCTTCAGACATCGCTGGGCTCTGTGTGGCTTTATCAAAGCAGCTGCTCACAGCTGGAACAGCTGGTAGTCATCTGACTAGACTGGGTTTGAGCTAGCAGATGAAAGCCCGCCTCCAGGCATCATTTTGGACTCGTCTGTTGCTGATTCTGGTGGGCGCATGTTTGCCTGAGCCTGCGGTGGTGGCCGAGCATCTCCATGGATGTTATCAGCTGGAGCATGTGCTCTGAGAGGAAGCCAGTCGTTTCTGTACTTGTTCGGCTCCCATGTGTCGAGTCAAGGCTGCATGCCAGCATTTCAATGGAGGGCGTGACGACACCTTTGAAATGTCAGGTCTGAGCACGACCAAGAAGGGAATCATCTCTTCCCCATCATTTCAGTACATCTGAGGGACAAGAAAAGCTTCGTAAATGCCAAGGAATTAACTAATTGAGCACCTTCATAATGATGAAAAACAAGAGTGGATGAGGATGTCAGTTCTTTGGACAATGTGACCATGAAGTCTCTTCCTTGGTCAACTGGCAGGGGTTTAAGATGGCACTGACATGAAGGTTCATTTTTGATACACTTTCTGTAAAGTCACAAAGTTTAAGTTAGCTTGGTTTTTCTGTAAAGATCCAAACTATCCCTTAGGTGGAATTAAATTTTCAGAGGCTGAAAATAGCAATTTATACTGAGATTGCTTACTTTACATTAAATCCTTTGGACTGAAAACCAATATTTGATTCTAACTCAAAGCAGCATCGTTTTACTCTCTAATGAAGGTTAGCATTCATTACTATCACCATCTAAAAGCCTAGGGCTGATTTAACTCTTGATTATCCCTTTAACCGCTTTAGGTGCCTGAGTTTTTTTCAAGAAAATATGCAATTTTGATATCAAGATTTCAAAAGGTTCTAACTTGAAAGTAGTTTGAGATAAAGGTATACTGTCAATGAGAAATATGTTCAGTATGACTCAACGTCTGTGATGGGAGTGAAATTTTTCATCGAATTTGCATATTATGATGTGTTGGGCCACACACCATGTGCTACATGTTATGGTTAGTATGCAACCCCAAATGCACGACACAGACAGAATGGTAGTTTTAGGCACGAGGCCGAGTTTATTATACATAAATCCAGCAAAGAAAGGCGATCCTGGAAATCAGGCAGTCACTGGCACAAGAGTGCATGAACCCCATGGTCTTCCCAGGACTGGGGAAATGAACCAAGAAGTCCTATCTTCCACCCCAGGAGCAGTCACAGGAAAAACTCACAGGAAAGTTCAGTGAGAGTTTCCACACAAAAGTAAGCCACAGGGAAGTAATCCACAAGGAGTGTAATCCACAAGAAACGTAATCCACCAGGAAGTAATCCACAAGGAGTGTAATCCACAAGAAACGTAATCCACCAGGAACGTAATCCACAAGAAACGTAATCCACCAGGAACGTAATCCACAAGGAACGTAATCCACAAGGAGTGTAATCCACAAGAAATGTAATCCACCAGGAACGTAATCCACAAGGAATGTAATCCACAAGGAGAAATCATACACTGAGTATGACGACGAGTACTCACAGGAAAGCAACTGCATCCGCGGAGGTAATGGCAAGAACTGGCACTCGAGCTCAGGAGTGGCCGGGTATATATCTCCGTCCGGACGAGCCGATGAGCTGCAGGTGCGTGATGAGATGATGAGCCTCAGGTGTGGGGAGGAGCGCGCTGCGCCCGCTCCCCTCGCCAAGCGTGCAGCTCCCTGGCAGCGCGCTGAGACGTGTGCTGGGCGTGTCCGTCCGGCGAGGTCGGGTCTGCTGCTCAGCAGGTGGAGTCCTAACACTACAGAAAACCGCATGGTTTTTTGAGACAAAGGAGACAAAAGAATTACCCAAAGAAATAATAATAATACTCAAATCCCCAGCATGCCTGGCGATTTCAGTTTCACACCAAGGTGTGAAACGTGATGTCACAGCCTCTCACTGGCTGGGGACCCCTCTCCTCACAGCAGGGGTTCCTAGTAAAGGTGGATCACGTCCCCCTCATAAATACCGGCTCCCTCCTCCCCACTCTCTCTCTCTCTCTCTCTCTCTCTCTGACCTCCACTACCTGAAGCAAAAGGTGCACCCACGCGCCGTGCGCCGTGGACGTAGGACCGGCCTCAGATGAACTGGGAAGGAGGACAGCCTGGCTGCCGTTGCTGCACAACGCCGCATCCCTATGTTAACCACGAAGAGAGAGAAAGAGGAGGAATGATGCTCCTGGATACCGGCGGAGCGTACGTTCCTGCCCTTTACTACCAGGATACTACCGATCCTGGATCATCAATCCAGTTCCACGGACTTCACAACGCCATCGATCACTTCCAGAGCGATCCACGTAAGAAGCTTTTGTGTTTGGGCGGAGCTTAGTTTAGTTTTGTTTGCCAATTCCATTTTCTCGTGTGTCGCATATGCTTAGAACCGGACCATCGGTCCCGCCGTGACTGAATTTCGTTCATGTATTTCTTTTATTGTGGAAAGCAACTCCACTCTCTGTTTCTCAGTTCAAAATCAGAGCAGCTCGGGGAAGTGGCTTCACATCGCTACATCTGTGGAAAAACAACAGAGTTGCTAAAGACATTCTAGCTTTGTTGATTTTACTGTGTCTTTTCTTTCCTCTTTCTCCTTACTAACAATCTTCGTAACAAGGTTACACATGACCTCGTCCGCAATGTTGTAGCGCACTATCGCGCGAGTTAGCGGCCATCTTGATAAGGGATGAGTGACCGCGTGATCTCGGCCACCATCTTGGAATCCTCCTCACAGTATTAAGTCAGCTTCGTTTACCACACACACACACAGTCCTTAGCATACAGTAAATATCAGGATCTTGATACAAGTGTTTGTTCATCTTAATGCTTGTGTTAATAAATTCTGATATATTCTAATGAGAGAAGTTGTTTGTGGTTATTTTGCACAGTTTTTTTTGTAACATTTGCTGGTTGAAGAGGTATGTGCTCGGACTCAGAGCTTCTCTGTTGCTCTATAGCACCACACCTGGTCACAGGCTGGCACGCATAGACCAACAGCCATTTTGAGACTGATTGTGCTGTTTAGTCCTTTTTCCTGATTTATCAGGTGGTGCCCAGTTTTAATTTATTAACTTTGTTAATGGTTATTCTGGTTATTAGCAGCTGTCTCTCAAGACAGTTGGTAATAACCCCCTTTATGACTAAAAGAGCACGTTATACGCCTTATTGCACAACAGATGTCACACAGTGGCGGCCATATTGGAAAATGTTCAGTTTTGATATTAAGGTTTCAAAAGGCTATAACTCTAATGTGGTTTAAGATAAAGGCATACTGTATATGAGAAATATCTTCAGTATGAACTAAAATTTGGGATGGAAGTGGCTTTGTCTTTTAATTTGATTATTGTGACATCACCTTCCCAAACCTGACCAGTAGTCCTCAATCTCCGATTTTTCCTCAAGCCCCATGCACAAGTGAAGTGACATGAAAGTTTTTTTTTTCCAGGGACAATCACATCATAAAGTCAAGAAATCTGGAGTTTGGTTTCAAAATTTCCCTTTCTCATCTAACGGGGGTGTCATTGACTCAGATGACCGCTGCTTGCAGTTTAATTGTCTCTTTTCTCACAGACTCCTTTCCTCATCTTCTGTTGACAAACTTTACTGTTTCTTCTAGTTTGACGCCTGTTGTAGGAACTGTGGTGCACATCGGGAGCATCTTGGCCGATGCGGTGCCGACTTAACGACTACACGAATGAGTAATTTGATTCTCTGCAAATGTATTTGATTTGAGCCCATAAAAGTTTCAGTACAACGGACTAACATGTCTTAATGCATTTTGCATTCACCATTTACACTTACATTAAGCATATCTGATTTTGGTTTTCCTTTCTGCTGTCTCTTCCTACTGCTGTCTCTTGCTACTTCCTCAGGATAGGAAACTGCATCAAAGTGAAGATTTGAGTTAGTATCGTGGGTTCTTTTGGTAGGCTATTTTTAATCAACTGGCACATGAACTTTAGACTGTTTTGTGGAATAAATTAATTGGATCAAATTGGAATATTATTGGACAGAGGTGTATTTAACTGAACTGCAGTGAACTTGTTTACTTTATGTGTAAAGTGCCTTCATGCAAATTTTATTGTGAATTGGGGCCAGACAACTGAGTTTAAATTTGAATTAAATTTAGATGAATTTAACTGAATTTTGTTATAATGCAAAGAAAAAAAAGACATGAAGAAGACTGTCTCTGTCATGACTTTTTTTAGGGAGGACCCAAAAATACAGAATTAAAAACTGAACTAGAAAAGCACTCGGAGAGTGCAGACCTCCGCCAAGTGCAACAATTCCCCCATAAAGTGATTTACAGATTGCGATAAAATCTGTGTTCTGAATCAGATCCGGATCAGCCTTTGAAATTTAATAGAGGTTATCATTGTCAATCCCTGAGTCAAATATCACAAGTTTTGGGCAATAATTAACGGAGATATTGAGAAACAAAATTTTTGGCTCCATTGACCGCAATGTTATCAAAAATTTGTAAGTGATCCAGAATCCAGGATTTCTTCCAGATCACACCCACAATGAAATCAGTTCTTCCTTTTCTCATTTCTGACAACTCCTGAAAATTTCATCAAAATCCATCCATAACTTTTTGAGTTATCATGTACACAGACAGACAGACAGACAAATGCCGGCAAAAACAAAACCTCCTTGGCGGAGGTAACAATAAAGCTGACTAATCAGATCCCTGGCCATTTGATGTCATTTGATTAGCCATTGGCTCTTCTATTGGCTAAGACAGCCATTATGATTTTAGCAACTTAGCACTTAGCATTATATTGCCTTCTGAGCTGTGAGTAAAAACAGGTCATGGTCACATTTTAAAGAGAATATGTTCTCTTGTGCTTGTGTCTATTAGACTTAGAAATTCAAATTCAAATTCAAATATACTTTATTGATCCCCCAAGGGGGAAATTCAGGTAAAGAAGCCACCATGACTGGTTGTGGTTGGTCTGGAAGAATCTGAGTGTAAAGGACGGCGCTAAACCCAGCCATGCTAACTGAAGCAGTCATTTTTGTCACCATCGAAACAACATTACAGATCCGAAGTCCCACTACTGGGATGATTTAGAGGTAGAGGTTCCCATTGTCAATCCCTGAGTCAAATTTCATGAGTTTTGGGCAATAATTAACAGGAATTGAGAAACAAAATTTTCGGCCCCATTGACCGCAATGTTATCGAAAATTTGAAAGTGATCCAGAATCCAGGATTTCTACACCCAAAATGAAATCAGTTCTTCCTTTTCACATTTCTGACAACACAACCTCCTTGGCGGAGGTAATAATGATAACTCCATGTAGAGGAGCAGGGAACAAACAGAGCTAACGGGAAGGTGGACAAGCAGAGGAACCAGCGAAATGAAAGGGAAGGACAAGACTTAAACACTCAAAGGAACAAACGAGAGGCGGGTGCAAACAATCAGGGAAGGAAGTGAGGGTGAACATCACAAAGACAAGACAGACCTTCAAAGTAAAACAGGAAACAAATTCGACTGAAGACAGGGAAGCCAGGAACGATAAACCAAACCCAGAAAACAAAGAAAGCACATGCCCAACCCAGACCAAGACAGTGTCAGATCGCCCCCTCATGACTGTGATCTCAGGAGAGAGCCCCAACTAAAGCAACTTTCGTCCAACTGTGGACATGTGTCTGTGATGTGGAAGGTTGAACTGAATTGAATTGAATTTAAGTGTAAGGTCAGCAGAACCTGAATGACCTGAGTTCACAGAGGTGACAGTGAACTTTTTTGTAATAACCAAGAAAATGTTAGAATTAAAGTGTCCTGAGAGCAACTTTAATGTCTGCTGGAAACAGGGATCAAACTGAAGCCAAGGCAAACGACTGCCCTCTCTGAGTCCGGTTCTGCTGGAGGTCTCATCTTCTTCTCCTCTCACCCCTTGTTCCAGGCGTGGGTGGATGAGTGCATGTAAGAACAGAGAGTTCAGGTGCCTTCATAGGCTATTTACTGTCAAGGAACAATTTTAGCTGCAAAGCTAAACACCTTGAAGCATCTGTTGCTGCACATCAACCTGGAAGTGGTTATAAAACCATTTCCAAACCATTTTGAATTCAATGTTCTAATGTAAAGCCATTTTTACAGTCTTCCCAGGAGTTCATGTCGCAGCACATCCCAAGGTCAGTGCAACGTTAAGGAAAATAGAAAGGTCTATATATGCATAAAAGTCCACAGCATTGCAATTAGAAGAGGAATGAATGAATATGATTATTTTAGAAGCTTTGTCAGGGGAATGCCTCCTCTCTTCCACATCTCTCTCTCTTTTCAGATAGATAGATAGATAGATAGATAGATAGATAGATAGATAGATAGATAGATAGACAGATGTAAAGAATGGGCCAAAACTCCTCCACAACCATGTCACTGGTAAAACTATGCATAAAATAACTACTTTCAGAAGGTTTTTACACAAAAGGATGGGATTAAAAGAGGTGATACCAACTTTTGTACATGACTGCATATTTAAAAAATAGTCCTGAGTCTCATCACTCTCTCATGCAGCTTGGCAGTCTGTATTCAAAATAATAAAGTATTTTGAATTAAATTTGAATTTAAATGTATAAAAAATAACCTTGGCCAGTCTGATTTTTTTCTTTGCAACAGCAGGTCTTCGATATTGAGTATGCATCCACCAGCTCATGTCTCTTAAGCTGGTCAAAATGAGCAATTACATCTCAGAGCTGCACACAGATAACGTCCTGTAGGTCTGGAACGTTTGACGGATCCTACACCCAGAAGGACAAGGAAACAGCAGAGAGAGACAAAATGATTGAACAGTACTTCTGTAAGGCTATGTGCAGCGCTTTCTCATTTTCTTTAGGCGTACGCTGACTACGGCCCATATGGGACATTATGCAGGCTTAAGTGGGATCAATTTGGCATGAAAATGAATGGCACATTGCAGCACTTGAGCGTTAGGTATGTTATTGTCTGCCATCGCAGCCCATTCAGAACAGGTGACAGACTATTTCAATGATAATTACAGTCTGCCGTGGTTGATTTCAGAGCAGCAGCCCCAGATATAAAAGCTGATGCTGCAGCAGAGTGACCACAAAGACACGAGGTGAAATTTTTATGGTCTGAAAAGATTTGGATGCAGCTCTGCTGGAGAATCCCTGAATATTCCAGTTTATCAGAGAGCTGCAGCACTGCAGCATGTCCTGCAGTTCGTGCCGCCTGTTGGGGCCTCTGAGATTTCTTTTGGCTCTGTTGTGCTGCGATGGGGGGGCAGGATATGGCAACACACTATCTCCACTGACAGCACATTTATCACACTTTGTCTCTGATTACATTCATTTGCATGGGACCGTCTCCAGTTTTGTTGCTGGAGGCCGGCGTGACAGTGTGTACATTTTTGTCCTGAAGCCACACAAATATGCAAACATTTGATTTTTGCCAAACAGGAAGGTCAAGTGCTGAAAAAGCGACACCTTTCATTGCTCATCCTCTCCATTTATCCTGAGCAAATGTTTTCTCTGCATTCCCTCATCAACTTTATATTAGAGACGCGCTCATCCCTGCAGGACCAGGTTCATTACAAGGCTCTGCCCACAGACTCTGTAGTCCTGAATCCCAAACTCTAAAATCAAATCCTGAGGAGTGTGTGGGAAATATAAACTGATTATACAGGCTATTGTTTCCTTCTCTACTTTCAATATATATTACGACAAACCAGCTATCAGCTTTCATCTCAAGGTTTAGCAGACACAACAGGGATAACTGATCCAGGCTGACGGATCAGAACTAATGTCCGTGGACCAGCAGGACTCAGGTAGACCTCCTCCTGTGTCCGGGGTGCATGCTGCTCCTCCGCAAAGTGCTGTGGGACTACACACTAATCAGTAGGGTTGTGAAAAAAAATCGATTTGACAATATATCGTGATTTCCGGCCGCCCAATATAATATCGATTTTTCAGCTCCTAATCTCAATTTTTTCAAAAACACTAATAATAAACAATAAGTTGTTTTGAAGCAACTAGTTTTGACTCAATTTGTCCTCTGAATGATCAATATCATCTGATGAACATATACAGCAACTTGATTTTTCATCTCTACTTTCAATTTTGATATTAACTGGTCAGAATATTGCAATATATCGCAATATTGTGATAATATCATATCGTGGTCCAAGTATCATGATACATATCGTATTCCGAGGTCCTTGCCAATACTCAGCCCTACTAATCAGTGAGTGGTGTGGCACGACTGTCAGGTGGTTTGTTCATCTTGGATGCATGTTGTACCAGTCCTGCAATAAAAACAATTAGACCTCTGCCAAACTGTTACTGTTCTTAATGTTAAACTAATTTCTTTATCTTTCTGAAGCAGCTGCAGGTTAACACGGAAGCTAAATGCTGCTAACTGTAGCCAGTCTTAGCTAATCTACAGCAGAGCATCAGGGCCGATTAACCAGAGCCATGCGTAGCAAGAACATTGCACAGCAGTACAATGTAGCAACAGGGCTGTGTGACGCTTGTAGACAACTGAGGGCAGAAAATAAATTACACCCTATGATTGACTTACAGCTGTCCCAGCTGTTAAAGCAGCACAAAGGAGCTTTTGTCATTTCTAGCTCAGTGGGGCCTCCTATAGGTGAGGAAGACAAGCCAGCTTTGCGATGCTCTAGATCCTCTAGAGGATGACTTGTTTGGTCCCTTACTTGGTCAAACTCTCCTTTTCTCTTCCGTCGTTACTTTCATCTCCTGGTAGGATGTCCACTGTTTCTGTGTTAGCTTTAATCATCGTGGCTGAAGTGTAACATGGCTTAGGGTTCCAAAGATGCACTATAGTGCCAAAGGTATTTTCTCATCCACCCAGATGATCAGAATCAGGTGTTCCAGTCACTTTCATGTCCACAGGTGTATAAATTAAGCACCTCGGCATGCAGACTGTTTCTAGAAACATCTGTGAAAGAATGGGTCTCTCTCAGGAGCTCAGTGAATTCCAACGTGGAACTCTGATCGGATGACACCTGAGAAACAAATCCAGTGGTGAAGTTTCCTCTCTCCTAAATATTCCACAGTCAACTGACAGCTGGATTATCAGGAAATGGAAGTGTTTGGGAACGACAGCAACTCAGCCATGAAGTGGTAGGACAGGTAAACTGAGGGGGCGGAGTCAGAGGATGCTGAAGAACATAGTGAGAAGAGGTCACCAACTTTCTGCAGAGTCAATCACTACAGACCTCCAAACTTCATGTGGCCTTCAGATCAGCTCAACAACAGAGCAGAGAGCTTCATGAATGGGTTTCCATGGTGACGCAGCTGCATCCATCCAGACATCACCAAGAACAATGGAAAGAGTCAGATGCAGTGGAGTAAAGCAGCCACCACTGGACTCTAGAGCAGTGGAGGAACGTTCTCTGGAGGGAAGAACCACACTTCTCCATCTGGTAATCTGATGGAAGAGTCTGGGTTTGGTGGTTTCCAGGAGAACGGTACTGGTCTGACTGCATTGATCCAAGTGTAAAGTTTGGTGGAGGGGGGGATTATGGTGTGGGGTTGTTTTTCAGGAGCTGGGCTTGGACCCTTAGTTCCAGTGAAAGGAACTCTGAATGCTTCAGCAGACCAAGACATTCTGGACAATTCCATGTTCCCAACTTTGTGGGAACAGTTTGGAGCTGGACCCTTCCTCTTCCATCATGACTGTGCACCAGTGCACAAAGCAGGTCCATAAAGACATGGATGGAAGAGTCTGGTGTGGATGAACCTGACTGGCCTGCAGAGTCCTGACCTCAACCTGATAGAAAACCTTTGGGATGAATTAGAGCAGAGACTGAGAACCAGACCTTCTGGTCCAACATCAGTGTTTGACCTCACTAATGTTCTTCTGGAAGAATGGTCAAAAATCCCCATAAACACACTCCTAAACCTGGTGGACAGCCTTCCTAGAAGAGTTGAAGCTGTTCTAGCTGCAAAGATGGAGCCATGTCATATTGATTAGGAATGGGAGGAGCTAAAGCTCATATGAGAGTCAAGGCAGGTGAGACAATACTTTTGGCAATATCGTGTACTTTAGCTGGCTTCTGCAGAAGACCCTGACAGCGGGACGATGTAAAAGTAAGCATTCATTCTGTAGCACCTGTCCCATGTATGCATGGGACGGGTGTACCATGCAACTGAATTATGATTTCAAAGTCAACTTTATTGTCAATTTTTCCAAATGTACTAGACATACAGAAGAATCGAAAAAAAAAAAAAAAACGTTTCTCACTGTCCCACGGTGACAAGTATCAAATCACACTTAAAATCTTGTGAGCGTTGAGGTCTGAAACTTAATGACCGCTTCACTTGCGAACAAGCAAAATAAAACTAGCACGTGCAACAGTTTGTACTCACAGTCTTCCTGTTTGGTTTAGTTTAGCAATGCTTGGTTGTAGAGGGCCAATGGGAATGCCAAAGAGGGAATGATAAAAATGTTGATGGGAAGATGATAGCTGCAACGAGACCCTTCTCTGACGATGACCTTTGGAAACGTTGACATCAGTGGGAATAATTCGGAACCTCTTCTAGGAAAAAATGTCCAAGAGTGCATCCTGGTCCTCTCCCTGGGTAAATGCATAAATATCCCTTAATTACTTCCTTTCCCATGACAAACTCAGTCCGAGTTAATTCAGCTTCAGTTCTTATTCACAGCACTAACACAAATTACAACATTCAGCAACTTTACATCACAGAATTGCAACAAATGCTAAGCACAGCTAACAAGCTACTCGCTTATCATGTTTAGCACTACTCAATAAAATACAGCCTAATAGTAAAACTTATCGTAAATACGTACACATGTATATGAACAAAAGAGTTACCTTCTGCAAGCCTTAATATGACCCTTAATCCTTTAGCGAACTCTGCATCCGCTACCGTTAATTAAGGTGCACACATACAGCATCACAGGAGCAACTTCACCATGTGTCGAGCTTCTAACCCTCGTCTGTACAAAAATCCCACCCCTACGACTAAAGGGATCTAAAATAGGGTTTGGTTATACACTGAGCACGCTTTACAAGTACTTTTCAAACAAACTATCCAAATTATCAAACGTTCAACAATAAGTGATCATCAGTTATAATTTAAACCTTTTTTTAAAAAAACATATGACTTTATTTAAATGCTGTCATTTATCAATGCTGTCATTGCCTATTTTAATAACTGCTTTCTTTAGGGCTACAATTCCATAAAACAATATTTAAAATGATTTATTATTATAAAGACTATTATTCAAAACATGGAGCGACTTTCTGCGAACTTAATCCTCAGGAGAAGAAATCCAGTTTCATCTAAACCCTGCAACTAAACTCTTTAAGAGGATCTGAGCGAAGCTAAGCCTGGGCTCTAGAGTCATTCTTGTATCAGAGGGATAACTTTAGTTTTTGTATACGGAGGAAAAAGGAAAAAAAAACAGAAAAATGAATAAAAGATTTCATTTTGTTCTGGATTTCACGCGGGTCATCTCCGGGTAAATCATTTGATAAAAAGCAGTTGGTGGTTGTGTATAGATTAACAGACTTGTTAGAATTACACAAAGACACGTCGGCAATCTTTCTGTGCGCTGATTTCTCAGCAGGATTACAGAAATCTGCTGTAAAGAAATGGCCAAAACATCACTCTTGAGATGAGTATGTGCACGTCAGCTACACATACTGAGCTGACTTGCTCAGTAGAAATGAGTCTGCAGCTTATTTATTCATTTTTTGTGGCTTGTTTAGTTCAATTAACACCACAAGAAATTTGCACATTTTTATCATGTGTTCATGGGAGATTGACTCATTTTTGGATCCGGCCCCTACTGGTCATTCAAGGAATTACGGACATCTTCGTCATTAACAAATATGAAAGTGGAAGGTACCACCTGACCAGATGCCTGTGGTGGATGTCAGGTGATGAAATGCAAATGTAGTAAAGTGATGCCAAGGAGTTC
Source organism: Hirundichthys speculiger (assembly GCA_018398805.1). Lineage (NCBI taxonomy): Eukaryota > Metazoa > Chordata > Actinopteri > Beloniformes > Exocoetidae > Hirundichthys > Hirundichthys speculiger. The sequence goes on along the minus strand of JAGFBZ010001333.1, from coordinate 3,495 downwards.
TTTAATGTTAATATATCACTTGTCCAGGGCGTCCCCCGTCTTTCACCTGAAGCGTTGGGACAGGCTCCAGCAGAGTCCTGTGATCTTCAGAAGGATGTGGCAGATATATAAAAAAAAATGGATGGATTGGTATTATCTGAGATTTGCAAATCAGTGTATTCTGTGTTTATTCAGATTTCAGAAAGTGTCTCAACAGATCTGGAGCCGGAGTTGAACTGTCATATTTAATGACTAATATTTACCTCCAGTATCTGAGTTACAGCACAAGCTTTCTCTACAAGCAACGAGACATTTACAACAAGCAGAAACTGCACTTCTTCTTCTCTTTGTCGTTTTGAATTGGCTCACTGAAGCCCTGATAACACATGCCTTTGCTTTCTAGCTGTCTCACTCAGATAATGATCATTGTTCTGGAAACTGAAACTTTCCCACCGTACGCAGCGCTGTATACGCTTTCTGGAGTCTTTCAGAAGGTGTCAGAAAATCACAGTTGCTGTAGAGTAAATTGAGCAAACTCTAAAACAGTGAAGGTGAAGATAAAGCTAGCACTACGAGGAAGAAAATGGAAGTGTCACAGTATGTGAGTTATCGCTGTAAGTGCCTCAAGGCTGGTGGTTCAAGAGCAAACGCTGTCAGAGTCACTCTATGTATATTCGTATTTGTGCCTGTTGGTGACTTCCACAGGGAGTCTTTATTCAACTAATCACGTCTCTCCCCTGAGTCTGCATGCTAATTATGTCTAAAATATACATCACAGCCCCCCTTGTTGCTTTAATTAAAAAGCTGATGCTAGTTTTTCAGCTATCAAGTGATGCGACACCTTTTTGTGATCAGAAACAGGTGCAAAGAGTGTGGCTTCAGTGCCAATGAGCTAAGCAGCTTCAGTGGAAGAAGGAACCCTATATACTTCCTTACGTTTGCTGAAAATGTGCATCACTGTCTTCTCAGTTGAGTGCATGAATAAAAAGTGGATAGTTAAGATGAAAACATTCACAGAAGGACACAGAGCTTGAGTGGCATCATTATCGCAGGCACAGACAGGTGTAGTACGTTCTCATGGTCAGCTATGCGTCTAAAATAACTACATTTCCAAGATGCAGGAGCTTCTCTGATATAGCGGACGTACTCGATTAGCATTCATCGTCACACTCTTTGAGGCTGTTCAGAACTGGCACCGTCATGCCTCCAGGGAGATCTGATCACAGGGGGAAAGCTCTAAGCGTCTGTGTGTGTTAAAATTCATCGTCACTGGCATCTCAAGCAACAACTTGTGCTGGATAATTCACTCTATATGCAAAGAAACAGAACAACAGCACAAGCGCATTCATTGACCTAAACGGCCCTTATTGAGAAATTAGCATGTTTCAGATTCACCAGGGTCACATTCATTCGACTTTTTTTTACAAACATTTATGCATCAAACCTGAAAGAGAAACCCCAGTTTCTCTGGGGATGCTGTTTTCAATGTTCAACAGGGAGACATTTCACTATTAGGTGAAAAACATTGGGTCATTTTGAATTTGATGGCAGCAACATGTTTCAAACAAGTTGGGTTTGGGCAACAAAGGCTGGAAAAGCAAATGGTATGAAAAAGAAATACCTGGAGGAATATCGTCCAACATTTAACTGGCAAGTCAATTACATGATTAGGTATCAAAAAGGATGTCTTTGAGAGGCAGAGGCCCCGATCGTACACCTCCCGCTAGCCGCAACCTGCTAGCCACAACCCGCAAATTGCGGGTTAGGAACCTCCGCTAACTGCTAATGCCGACTACCTTACTAACATTGTAGGTGTCTTTTGCGCTTTCCGCAAAGTATCTTGGGATCACAGGTAGCGGGTTGCAGGTAGCAGGTAGCGCAATCTGCTCTTAAAGGCAGTGGCTACTGACGCATTGATTGGTTTTAACAGGTGGAACGCCCTTATGTCCCACGGTATTTATGTTCCAATAACTTTGCATTGGATTTGCACGTGAGCGTGCGTGCCTTTTAGCCAACAGGCCGCCACTGCATGTCAATGTCCACTCGCCTCCGTTCACTCACAGTGACCAGCCGATCACACTTTGGCCAGTTGGCTGCAGCTCATAGACGCAGGAAATGGAAAAAAAAAAAAAAAAAAAAAACAAGCAGGCGTGGCCAGCGGTAGCGGAGAAGTTGGGAGAAAACTTATTTAAATCGCCAGTGTGGGAGCATTTTGGTTTTGCTGTTTAACCCTCCTATTATGTTGCGGGTCAAATTGACCCGTTTTGAAAATTAAAAATAAAAAAAAAATAGTTTAAAGTATTTTTTCAGGATAAAACGTATTCTGCTTGGCTTAATTAGTCTAATCAACATATAAAATAAAAATTGTTCATGTAACATATTTTGCAACCCCCCTCTCCATGTTTATGTTACATAGATTATGTTCGGGTCAATTTGACCCAGCAGCCAAAATGGAGACTAAAAGGGGATATAAGTATCTAATATAATAGTTTTTTTTTTTTTGTTTTTCTTTGCAACTGTGACCCCCATTTCTCCCCAGTTTCACACCCTCTCCTTTGGGTCGTGCTTGACATGACATGTGGTCTCAGAAGGCAGAATATAACCTGTGACAATTTTTTCACAAGCTGCAACTTGAGTCAGGGACTTCTAAAGAGAAAGCTCACGATGGTTGGAGCGGTCCAAAAGAACCAGTGTGAACTCTCTGCTGAGCTGCTGGTAACCAAGAACCGGACCCCTGAGTCCTCCATGTCTGCCTTCACAGACTCCTCAGCCCAAGAGCCTTTCTGCCCCAAAAAGGAGGGAAATGTCAAAATGTCATGAGCACTTTGCATAAAAAGTCTGAAATCAGCTCAAGAGAAGATCAGAAACCAAGTATGATCCCTACAATGCCACCAAAGTGAGGGGTGGATCATTTAGACCAAGTCATTGGGTCTAAAAGCACCAAACGAATGACTGAAAGCTGACCGCTGGTCATCTTTTATAACATGACTGATAGATCAGCCTACAACGCATTTGTCATTTGGAAGGAGATCTTTCCAGAGTAGAACCCATCAAAGCTCTGCAAGGAGCACATCTTCTGTCTAAGCTTCTGTCTCCAGCAGACCTCCATGACCCTGCACAGGAATAAGTGGTTTGGATAATGGATGGATGGATTTCTGGTTTTACACATTGCGTAGTATTTATTGTCACAACGTGATGACATGTCACTTGTGTGCAGTGGTGGAGACTCACAGACACACATATGAACACACCATGTTCATTTTGTTAATCTGTTAGTTTGATTTTTCTTATTTTTATTACTTTCTGGTTCAAAAACAATTCTTCAGTTTTCTTTCATTGTAAATTCAGTAGATTTTGATTTTAATTCAGCTGGTCAATTTGATCTGGAAGATGAGGTTTTCTTGTGCTAATTTATCAACATCACCCCAAAAAGAACAGTTGAAAATATAGAATAATTACAAAAAAAGTGAATGTTAGATTGAACTATTGTATTTTATAGATCGGTCTTTCCAATGC
>JAGFBZ010001332.1:0-72667 GCA_018398805.1 Hirundichthys speculiger | reverse complement strand
CAGGAGCAGGGGAATACTGATCACCAGACATTTGTTTGCAGAGAAACAATACTGTTAATTCAGTCTAGTGCAGTCTCTGCTCGCTGCCCTGTTCACAACTGAGCTCAGCTGAACTGAGAAGTAAACACAGTAAGTGATTTGATTCAGTCTGTTAGCCAAATATATGCTGTATTACTTAAACATTTCTTGTTTACTGCAATGTTTGATGGAATCTTGATATTAAGATCTTAAAACATAATAGTGTTCATGTACATTTTGACTGGTTATGAAATATTAACCTATGAAACTGGACTGCTGACAAAGCTGTCACAAGCTGTTCTGACCTGGCCACTGCTGTTGCTATGGAGATCATTTACTGGTTGTGTACAGAAATAATTCTGGGTACCAGCAGCAAGATAATATTATAATCCTTTGCATAGACTTCAGAATACCCTTTATTTAAAATTCTAATTAATTAACAGGTTGCACCAACAGAAGCTGAAAAGTTGTGATGAATAACTGTGATGACACCTGTCTGTTTATGCTTGAGTGCCCCGTTTTCAGCGATCTCATTCACAATGACCCCTGAACGCCGCCCGGGAGGTGGTGCTGAAACTCCAGTCTATTATCAGAGATTCCCGTTTCACCTACTCTTACTTGGTTGAGTTCTTTAGATTATCATTTCTAAATTCAGATGGAAAAATAAAACACCAAGCATTAAATTAACAACTCTTTAAAGACTCTAAGGCACACGACAGTCTGGTAGCACAACATTCCTTTCATTAGTTTTATAGCTCATCAACTTCAAGTCCAATTAAAAAATAATTTGGTTATATTTGGACATACAACAAGCAGATTGTAGTAATATATTTATTTCAGATTTACCATTTCTAAGCCAGACAGCACAATGAAATTGTTACATCCAGTACATCATCCGAGAAACATCTCACAATAATCTCACACTGAATATAAAAAAAGACTAAAGACCTAATAACTGACTTCAGGAAACACTGTGAGACTCATTCTCCTCTTACCAAAAGAGGAGAGAAAGCATTGAGTGTCCAACTTCGAGGACCTCACAAAGACTCAACTGCCCCAGTAAAAAAAAAAAAAAAGACTCAGTTTCTTGTGGGCACTGAAGAAGAACAGCCTGTCTGCAGAGCTCCTAAGAGCCTTTTATCATTGCTGCATAGAGGGCATTTTGTCATATTCCCCAACAGCTTAGTATGTCAAAATTCTCCAAAGAGACATAAACACACACCCCCCCCCCCAAAAAAAAAAAAAAAAGAAGAAGAACTCACACTGTCCTCGTTGGATGGCATCTTCAGGATGTGCTGCCTCCACAGGGAGATGCTACACATCCCTGTCACCACCTTTCTTCTCTGCCACCATCTTGAAGGCTCTACAGAACAATTAAAGTGCAACCTCCAGACTTATGAACAGCTTTTTTACAAGAGCCATTACTCAGCTGAACTCTCACAACCTTCATTTTATGATTTGTGTTTTTTTTTGCTTTTCTTCATTAATTTTTTCAATTGAGGAGCCCTTGAGGCGTCATGTATTTATACATTGTCGGCAGTAGTTTGCTATCTTGTACTACTGTGAGGAACTACAGTGCGATATTTTTGACAAGGACCTGACCTAAAACTCATGCGTGATAGAGATTTCTAAGACTGCATTTTTTTTTAACCTTAATAATACTGTGATAATTAAGAACATTCTGTCTCAGAACGATGTCATTTTGTCTTGTTACTTCGGGACTGGAATACTGTAATTTGTTATAATTAAAGACCTCATAGTTCCATAATATCCCAACAGAGCACTTCATTCTCATAACTTCAGGCTTACTTCTAGAATGAGGCGAGGGTAATATATTGATACAGCATCTATATCAATATAGGGGGGTAGAAAAACGACATGGTTAGGGTTAGAAATAAAGAAAAAAAAACATGTTAAGATTTTGTATAGAAATGAGTAAATACAATGTTTCGGTTCCCCAATCAGATCGCAGTTGGTGGTGAGACTAGACTCTCCTGTCAGTAGGAGCACACTAAGACATCTGCACAGATATTATATGCATATCTAGAAGTGTGTAGCATATTGTTTTACCAGACCAATCATGTGGTGGATTCACTGTCAGTCTAAGCTCAGCGTAGTGCAGAGAAAAACCCGCAAAATGTGCAGCAGAACAAACAACCAAGCCTGTATGTTTTATATCTGTGTATCTGTGTTTTATAACAGGTGTTCTTCTGCCCTCCAGTGGTGAAACTCTGAACAACAGCAGCTCATTCTGTTTGTCATTTATATGGTAAACAGTACAACAGACACACAATTATGGAGGTCACATTGATGAAACAGTTATAAAATCTGTACTCTAAATATATTCTGTTTCAGAAGTCTGTACTGGAAGAAGTGCATGTGTTAAAGGAAAGAAAAACATTTCAAAATTTCAAAAACATCTCAAATGCCTTACACATTTTATGTCTATTGATTTTCCAGAACAGGAAAGGGGTGACAGGTTTTCAACACATAAACGCACTGTGTTGTGTTATAACATACCACTGTGTTCCCTTTAACATTTAACTTCTCTGATAACATTTTGGGACTCTAATGGCAAAAGATGGACTTAAGAATATGAAGTCTGTTCAGACACTTACAATGCTTGCATATACTCATAGTGGTTATTTTTTTACTTGTCTACATATATGTTACTATGTATGGTTTTCACAGGTTACCAGTGGATTACAGAACGCCACAAGATAACCAACCATGACTGCTCACACAAACAATTAAAAATCACTAAATGAAGTGTTATTTTTTTGTAACTAATGTAAAAACACAAACGTTTTATAGAATTGTACAGTTGTTTTTTTTTTGTTTTGTTTTTCTTGTTTTTTTTTATATTGTTTTTCAATATAATGTGTTTTGGACCACAGGAAGAAACTGCAGTACCCAGAGAAAACGCCTGCATGAGATAGTGAAAGACCCCAGCCAGGACTTTAATCAGGAACCCTCCTGCTGTGAGACAACAAAGCTGACCACCACACCACTGGGCTGCCTGTATAACCAATCCCACATTTCACTTCTAAATGGATATGTGTCATATAAAAAGTGGAAAAGCATTCCTGTCAAGATATGGTGACAGGATGTCATTTGATAAGGAATTAAAAATATTTTGCACATAGATAATGATGCACTACAACGATAAGCCAGCTGCTTTGTCCATATGGAATCAGGCTTGATGATGCAGGCAGATAAAGGCATCGTCAACTTCAGCCCTACAATGATGTGCAAAGTGCTTTGGGTCCTGAAAGGTGGGGTTTTTTTTTTTACTTAGGTGAGCCAGTAACAGTCTCTCCAGGACTTTCATAATGTGGGAAGTTAGGTGAACTGGTCTGTAGTTGTTGAGATTTTTCTAGGTGGTGGAGAAAAGCAGGATGTCTTCTACAGCACTGGAGCCTAGATGTGGATGTGGAAGACATTCTCAGTAGCTCTGTGAAAAGCTCTCAGCAAGGAACCTCTCTCTTGGATAAATATACCCATATGAAACTAAGAAATGAAAATTATTGAGAAATAATTCAAAGTTGTGCTAATCAATCATTTTTTTTAAAAAATGAATGTGTCCATCAAATTACCTCCCCTGCCAAAGAAGTGTACAGTTCCCTTTGTTCTTTCCTCCTGAGTCGGTTTGGAGGCATGTTAACTTTTTCTCCTTATCACCAACTGCAGAGGAAGAAAAAAACAGTACTTACTGAGAAAAAAAAGGTTCATTTGAAATGAAAAAGGTCATCAATGCAGAAATACTATTGTCAACTGCATTTTTATAGACAAAATAATCAGAAAAAAGAGTTCAATATGAAACACTCATATTGACACTGCAAATTTCTTGATGAAAAGGGTAACTAAAAACTACATTTTAAACACGTATACAAATGTTTCCACCTTCCTAACTCATCTTAACACGTGAATACACAGTCATGCCTTCCGCACTGAAAATTGAAATTAAGAAACATAAATCATAAAAGCAGTTGTAAAAAAAAAAACAACTTAAATTTGTATAAATACATTAAACCAACCATTCCCAAACTTCAGAATACCAAGGCCCAACTTGAAATGCGAAAAATCTCCACGGCTCACCGAAACCTTTAATCGCAACTGTGATCAACATTCAGGACTAGAAGCTATGTTCTGATATTAATATAAGGGGTCAACAAATAAGGTGACACTTGTCTTATTAAGTTAAGATGACGGTAGAATAACACTTAACTTGTTTGTTTTGTTACTTTTTAATGTTTTTAAATCATGTTGTTAATATTTTACAGTAATTTAAAAAGATATTTAAAAAAGATCAAGGATTTAAAACATATTTGTTTAATTTTAATGACCTCTCACGGCCAACCTGCAGTACTGCGACGGCCCACCAGGGGGCTGCGGCCCACACTTTGGGAATCCCTGCATTAAACTATATACACACCACCTAAGATATTGCTTAATTGATATACATCAATCATTATTTTATATCACTAAAATTTACCTGAAGACACTGAATGATGCACTGGATACTGAGTCCATAATATAATAAAGAATTCGGTCTGTTGTGCTGAATTGACTGTGATAACTAAAGTAAGAACTAAAGGCTGCAGTACCCCTCTTTTTCATTGGATGTGGTCATTCGATTCCTAATTAATAATAAAATACATTAAACATTTTCATAATGCTTTAGCAGTTCAATGAATATATTCATAACAACAAATTGTTATAGTTGTTTGTACTAATACAAACTAGAAAAGCACTCGGAGAGCGCAGACCTCCACCAAGCACAACATTTCCCCCATATAGCGATTTACACCATAAATATTAGTCGTACGTATAGCACTGACAATATGGGAACGCTAAAAAAGTACCATATCTTCCTTTATTTTGTGATGCACACAAAAATAAATAATAATTCTATAAAGATTTCATGTAATATTTGTTTCCAAAGTCAATATATTGAAATTAAACAACCTCAATGCCTTATAATTTCCATTTATTTACATTGCAAAAAAACCAACATTGTATATTTTATGAAGTAAGTACTTCGCTTAGAAAACAAATGACAAAAATTGATTTTAACGTTTGCCCCATTTCCCACAATGTTATCGAAAATTTGAAAGTGATCCAGAATCCAGGATTTCTTCCGGATCACAGCCAAAATGAAATCAGTTCTTCCTTTTCACATATGTGACAACTCCTGAAAATTTAATCAAAATCCATTCATAAACTTTTTGAGTTGCCGAGGTGTGTGTTTGCTGAAACGCGCTTTATAGTAAAGTGTCTGATGCTGGACGTTTCACTTCCTATAAATTCTTCAACATAAAAGTCCAACAATATTAGTTTAATTAAAAGCTTTTATTATGAAGCAGCAAACTCAGGAAGTGTTGTTTTCATCGTCAGTACCTTAACAGGACGAGTCAAACCGAGATCAGCTGCAAGCGAACATGAATAAACGGTAAAATAAAGCAGAACACACAGTACACAAAGCGATACAGGAGAGAAACTAAACTTTAAACCACAGAAATCATTCATTGCATTTTTTTTATGACGGTATTGAAACTGATACCGCTGCTATTTTTAAATACCAGAAGTATACGGTATTACCGTAATACCGCCCAAGCCTAGTCATAGACCCTTGGGGCTTGCTGTCCAAGCCACTAAACCTAACCTAGCCAGTAACAAGAGCCCAGATCATAAGGGGGGAGCTGCAGTTAACGAATGTGGCTGATAACAGTACCTAAAGCCAGGCTGTTCCTTTAGGGTAGTTATCAGAGTAGGCAGGGTAGACTTTCGGATGGATTGATGCAGTGAGAGCTAGGCGAATCTTCCCCGACACCAGCTTAAACAAAGTTGAGGAATCCTAGCGAGGTGAACCCCCTAGGCCGCAACTTCGGACCCGAAGGACGGAGAGCTGGTCCCGGTGACAGACTCTGCTGGTCAGAGACTGAAACCATCACCTGAGGGATCTAACAAGTGGCAAGGAAAAACTCCACTTTACGAGGAAGAAACCTTGAGCAGGACCTGGATCATATGGGGGTACCTTCCTGCCCAAGGCCAGCCGGGTAAAGAAAGAAAAGAAGGGAGACAGGACAGAGAGAGGATGGAGGATAGAGAGAGTAGAGCACACAAATGACTAAATACAATGACTACATAAACATAAACAGATGAAGGTTGCAGCACTGAGGTGAGATGGTCAGAGGACTAGGATGCCGGTTGCCATGCCAGTCGGCACCCCAAACACATCTACACTCACAGATGGAGGTAAAAGCTGGAATGGAACTGCAAGTCAGCATGCAACTCAGGAAACTTTGGCCTGCAAACAAACAGAAAGAAAAGAGAAAAAAAGGGGGGCAAAACAGCACAACAAACTACAGGAAAGAAAATGGAGCACAGTTACAGTAACAGGGTGCTCCTAATTAATTATGAATGAGCTGGAGGAGGAGGAAGGGAGGAGGAGGAAAGGGAAGGAAAGGGAGAAGAGCAGTGGAGACACCACTCATATCATGTTGGTGTCCCCCTGCAGCGTAGGCCTATAGCAGCATAACTATGACGAAGCTGTGATTAAGACAAGCCTACTCTAGTCTTAGCTCCTACAACTATGGCTATAACTATTAGCTAGGGATGCACGATAACTGTTTTTTAATACCGATACCAATAACTTTCAGCTCCTAAAGGCCGATACCAATACCGATAACCGATAACACACACATATACCTAAGATCATTACATCAATACTATGAACAAAATCAAAAATAGTTTTGACTTTTTAAATGAACAGATATTTATTTTTTCCAATGAAAAACTATTGGCAAGCCTCTCAAACATTTTCGTAAAGCTATCAAACAAACCTATTTCATATCTCACATTAACTTAAATAGGTGCATTACTGACTGATATAAAAAATAAAGGCTCCTTGAACTGATGGAAATACATGCATCAAAATTACAAACTGAAAAGGATTTACATTTAAAGGATTTTGGCTTGTGGTTCCATTTAAATCAATACCTTTAATTAAAGTAAATGAGGTTCAGTAGTTTTTGTTTTTTATTTTTTAATCTCATGGAAGCTTTAGATGAGAGGAATGAGGGAGAGGGGAGGGTAGACTGCTGCTGGCTTGCACACGCTAGCATTAGCTTCCATTAGCTCACATTAGCATGATTTCAAAACTCCATGGAAGCGATTGTTATGTTGTAGGTGGCCAATCAGGTTTTACGTATTAAAGCTTGTGCTTGTGTTTCCCTCCTCGTAGAATTCGCTCGGAGGATTCGTCGCAAATAACCACCAAACTATCTTCTTCTGAAACTTTAACAAAGTTCCACGCCGCCATGTTTGTTGTGATCAGCGCTGTGCTGCAGGCTGCATTCAAGGTGTAACGTAAATTCCGATGTTCCCTCGTTTGCTAGTCGTTCTTTCAGCCTTTTCTATTTTTTTCTTTTTTTATGTGTAACATGAGGGAAAATACTGTGAATATCAATTCAAGTCAGCAACTACCAAAATTATGACTGAGTTAACGAGTTGTTTTCTGGCATGAGGGGGTATTCTTGATTTTCCTTATTGGGTAATCGTTTTTCTGATTATGCCGACGTCACTTGAACATAACATTCACTGCTGGTTATTCAAGGCTCAGAGGGAGCGAGGCACTGCCCTGTTGACAAAAATATATATATGTGTTATCGGGGCTATTCGTCGTAATATCAGACTTATCAGGATGACGTCATAATTTCCTGTTATCGCCCCGATAGTTATCGGTCCGATAGTTATCGTGCACCCCTACTATTAGCCCCTACACACTATAGTTTAGACCAGACCTGGGCATTGTACGGCCCCCGGGCCACATACGGCCCTTTGCTTGACTCTCACCGGCCCGTGTAAGGTTAATAGGGAATTACAAAATAAACATATTTTCTAATTTTACCTCATGCAAGGACTAAAGCTACATTGCTTTTAGGGCTGGGCCAAAAAAATCGATTTTTATATTAATCGCGATTTTTTTTCTGGGGATTTTTAAAAATCGATTCTCATACAAGAATCGATTTTTATTTATTTAATGGTGGGGTAAAGAGTTCGGGTGGCTCCGTGGTAATACTTCGCTCGCTGTCTCTTTTGTCATCTACACTTCCGTAAATAGAAGCACGTGTGTCACCATAGTAACCAGAATGCCGGCAAATTCACGTGAAAAAATGGCGGAGTGCAGCAAGCGGAGTACTTTCACAGAGCCAGAACTCTTTCCCATACCGCCCCACTTCAAATCAAACGTATGGACTTTATTTGGTTTTTATAAAAAGCACGGGGCAGGAGAGCTTAATATGAGGAAAGCCATATGTAAGCTTTGTCACAGTCAAATCTCTTACTGTGGTAACACCACGAACATGACGGCGCACATCCTTCGCCACCACCCAGAGAGGTCGGAGCTCTCTGACAGGCTAGGTCCGCGTTTACTCGAGAGTTAAAGATATTGGCGGTGGCAGCTAATGTCAGGACTAGGGCAGTTAAATGATTATTCATTAACGTGGCGTGTTTGTCATGAAACAATCGTGTTGCCGTAGTGTGTTGTTACCGGTTTGTTTACCAGCAGCTGTAAAGCACAACGGATCACCAACATGACAACACTGCATGAGAACATATTCACGGCACATCCTGACCAGTGTAGGCTATTAGTGTTAGCAGTTGCTACCAATAGCATCTGTATCCGCAAAGAAAATAACGACGTGGATTTATTGTTGTTTACATCACGTAGCCTATGTAGCAACTGAACCGGGTAGAAGAAGACAACTTTAGGTAAGAAAAACAAGTTTTATTCAATGCTAGACAACTTTTAAAATTAGCAACTATAGGCTCTATTGTCTCAGTTCTATTCGGGTAACTCGGTTCAGTTCGTGGTCGGAAACTAAAGACTCGGGTCGGGTCATTTACGGGTCCAAAAATTGCGGGTCCATTCAGGTTTGGACTCCCGATCTTATGATAATAGCTCGGGTCGGGTCGGTTTTGGGTCGAATTTTCACGGCTCCATTTGGGTTCGGGTCCATGAAAGTGGACCCGTGAAGACCTTTAAACCAGAGGTCTTCAACCCTGGTCCTTGAAGCACCTATCCAGCAAGTTTTAGAGGTGTCCCAGCTTCAACACACCTGATTTTAATTAATGGTCATCATCAGGTTGTCCTCAAAGTCTGCACAAGTCTGTTGATGACACAGCCACTTGTATCACGGTGTGAAGAAGAAGAGGAAACATCTAAAACCTGCTGGATAGGGTGCCTTGAGGACCAGGGTTGAAGACCTCTGCTCTAAACTACAGAAATTGCGCTTTTTTAAAAAATATTAAAACTTATTTAATCTTTATATTTTTATTATTATTTCATACTTAAAATAATAATATAATAATAATAAGAATATATTAATATTATAATATATATAATAATCAATAATTACATATAATAAATATAATGTTTAATATTATTATTATTTATTATTTTATGATTTTTATATTTCAATAATTGAAATATAAAAATCGCAATACTTGGTAAAATCGAAATGCAATACTTGTTTAACCAGAATCGCAATATAAATCGAATCGGGACCCAAAAATCGTAGGAGAATCGAATCGGCACAAAAGTGTATCGGCCCAGCCCTAATTGCTTTTATTTTGAAGTTGCATTTCATTCACGTACAATGACGCGATACGTAAATCAAGACGTGCGCATCATTGACAAGACGACTTTAGCCCTCAAAAATGTCTACACATGCTAAAAAAAGAAAGGTAGATGCCGAATGCAGGGTTTTCAACAAAAAAGGGACTGCTAAGTATTTATTTACTGAAGTCGGAGGTAAAGCCGTGTGTTTAGTTTGTGGAAAGCAGATCGCTGTGTTCAAGGATTATAATTTGAGTCGGCATTACGAGACAAAACACATCGAGAAGTACAAAAACTTGAGTGATGCTGAGAGGGGGCGGACATCGGCGGTGTTGCTAGCTAAGCTACAAAAGCAGCAAGGCTTTTTTACCAAGCTTCACAGATCCAGGGAAGCAGCAACCAAGACCAGCTTTGTGATATCCCACAAAATCGCTAAAAACTGTAAGCCATTCTCAGAGGGGGGGTTTGTGAAAGAGTGCTTGGTGGACTCTGCAGCACTAATATGCCCTGAAAAAAAAGAAGCATTTGAGCAAGTCCCGCTTTCCCGGCGAACCGTGACCCGGAGGATTGAGGACATCGCGGAAAACCTGAAGCTTCAGCTGGAACGTGAAGTGGCAAGTTTTGACTTTTTCTCCTTGGCTTTGGACGAGAGCTGTGATGTCCATGACACAGCCCAGTTACTCGTGTTTGTTCGTGGGATAACGAACTTAAAGATCACGGAGGAGCTGGCTGCAATGCGGCTAATGAAAGGGACAACAACAGGGAGTGATCTGTTCACGGAGGTAAATGCGTGCATGGACACACTGGGACTGAAATGGGACAGACTGGCAGGTGTCACAACGGACGGTTGTCCGAATCTTACGGGGAAAAATGTTGTTCTTTTGAAACGTATGCAAGATAAAGTGAGTGAAATCGACACAGACCAGAAATTGGTATTTTTGCATTGTATTATACACCAGCATGTGTTGTGCAAGTCAGTGCTAAAAATTAACCATGTTATTGATGTTGTAACTAAACTAGTAAACTTCATCAGGGCACGAGCATTGAATCACAGACAGTTTGTTGCATTTTTGGAGGAGCATGAGACTGAGCATAGTGACATCAGCTACCAGACAGCTGTCAGATGGCTCAGCCTGGGCAAAGTGCTAAAAAGAGTTTGGGACCTGAAAGCAGAGATTCAAGAGTTTTGTGAGAAAAAAGGCAAAGACATCCCAGAGCTCTCAGATGAGGACTGGATGGCAGATTTTGCATTTGCTGTTGATGTGACTGCACTGATGAATGAACTGAATACCAAACTGCAAGGCAAGGGCCTTTTTGTTCATGAAATGCACAGCCTGGTGAAAGCTTTCATGAGAAAGATACAGTTTCTTTCAAGCCAACTGGAGAGCAACACTCTCACTCACATGCAAACCCTGAAAGAAGTTACACCTTCAGCTGATCACCTCCGCAGGTACTCATCCATGTTAGGAGCACTGCATGCTGAGTTTTCAAGGCGCTTTGAAGACCTCAGAACAATTGAGGATGAAATGCGCATGATTTCCTCTCCCTTTACCTGCAGTTTGGATCATGCACCCAGTGATGTTCAGCTAGAACTTATTGACCTGCAGTCTGATGCAGTACTGGCAGAGCAGTTTAAGTCAGGATCACTGCTGGATTTTTACTCTTCTCTCAAGAAGGAGAACTTTCCAAACATGAGGAGACATGCTCAGAAGATGTTGGTTCTCTTTGGCTCTACCTACACATGTGAACAAACATTCTCAGTGATGAAGTTTACCAAATCCAGGTATAGATCCTCTCTCACTGATGATCATCTGTCAGCTTTGCTTCGCATCCCCACCTCAGACATTCAACTTGACTTTGATGCGCTTGTTAAAGCCCAACAAAGACTAGATTTCTCACACTGAACAAGAAAAAAAGAACTGAAAAACACCAAATGAGGTGGTTAGACTACAAATGTTGGCATGTAAAGGCACCAATTAGCAGTGAATGGAACACTTTCTTTGGAGGCCTTTTTCTCAAAGTCACAGTTCAGTGACAATCATTATAATATGATGTATCTTGCTTGATATTTAGAGTACAAGACAATATTGTGATGTCTTTAGAAATCTAAGAATCTGTTTCCAACAGTTCTGAATGTGAAACTCAAAATGTGTTGTTGTGAATTTGACTGAAAATGATCAATATAATGAGTCACAAATGTTAAAAATGTTCACATTTTGTTTAACATTGTCTTGGGAAAATCTGAATAAACATTTTTTTGTAAGGCAACCTCATTTTTTCATTGCTTAATCATAACATATACTCTTACCAGCTTGTCAAAAATAATGCTATTTACTACTTTTTATCAAAAAAATACAATTAAAAAATTACAATTACAATTAATATTATGTAGAAGTGAGTTAAGCCTTTTGACCAGGCCCTCGACAATATTTTCTGTTTCTCATGTGGCCCCATGGAAAAAAATAATTGCCCACCCCTGGTTTAGACTAACTGTAGGCTTTACTAAAGAGAAATGTTTTCAGTTTAGTTTTAATAATGGAGATGGTATCAGCCTCCTGAACCCAAACTGGTAGCTGGTTCCATAAAAAAGGTGCCTGGTAGCAGAAGGGCCGTCCTCCAAATCTACTTTTAGATATTCTAGGAACGACGAGTAATCCTGCACTCTGAGAGCAGAGAGCTCTATTAGGAGCATAACGTGCTGTCAGGTCTTGTAAATAACGAGGAGCTAGGCCATTAAGGGCCTTATATGCGAGAAGCAGAATTTTAAACTTAATTCGAAATTGAGAGCCAATGGAGGGAGGCTAACACGGGAGAGACGTGATCTCGCTTATGGATTCCTGTCAGCACCCTCACTGCTGCATTCTGGATCAATTGGAGGCTATTCAGCGAGCTTTTTGGACATCCTTTTTGGACATCCCGCATTGCAATAATCCAGTCAAGAACTGACAAATGCATGGATTAATTTTTCAACATCACCCTGGGAGAGGATGCTCCTAATCTTGGCAAAATTTTGATGATGAAAAAAGGCTGTCTTACAAACCTGAATAATATGCTGCTTAAATGACATATCCTGATCAAAAATGACTCCAAGGTTTTTCACAGCTGTGCTGGAAGCCAGCGTAAACCCAGTTAATCCATTCTTCAGGGTGTGATGTGGGGCTGTCGGTTCATTGCTGTATCTTTTTTGAGAGTAATGTTTCAGTGCTCACAAATGTTTCAACAGAAGTGATAGCAAAGTGGTGTATAACAGAAAACACCAGTGAGTTGTTCAACCAGGTCTTCTCTCTAACACCTGCCCTGTCAGGGGCTTCAGTCAATGAGTTGGTCACTAGCTTTAATGATAACATGTTGGATGTTATGGATTGTATTGCTGAAGTGAAGGTTATATCTGGAAGGAAAAAGTCTCCATGGAGAAATTCCACACTGGTAAAAAATGAAAAGACGGAGTGTCAGAAAGCTGAGCGCAGATGGAGAAAAACAAAACTACAGGTTTATTATGACATCTTCACTTTTATAACTTACAGCTGAGGAATGTGAGGAATTCATATTTTTCTGACATCATCACTAAAAACAGTCACAGTGCATCATCATTAAATACAGTCATAGACTGTATTTGCTACAGTCGACAGGTTAACAAACCCTCCTGCGTCCGTAGCTCCTGAACTTTATTCCACCAAGGCCTACTAGGACTTTGCCAAATTCTTCACAGACAAAATCCAAACTATAAGACAAGCAATCGGTAGAGCCCTATGGAATCCGCGATCACGGAATCGCGGACGGAATCACGGAATTGGAGATTAAAAACGGAATTCTCTTTAAATGCACAATATAAAAGAACTGAACGGCAATTTGCGTAAAAGTTTTCTCTTTTTTTTTTTCTCCCGGACTAAAAGGAACTTTTCTTTCGAGAAAATGTTCCAAGAGGGTTCACGAAAAGGTGGGGACATTCTAGCTTCTCTGCCCCCGCTCTCCTCATCATAGAAAAAAAAACACGTCGAAGCGGCACCCGAGAAACCGGCGAAGAAGCAAAGGAACTAGCGGTTTACTCTCAGGTACAGGGCAGAGCAGTTTATCCGAGATTATTATGTGTCTGGCAATTTTAAATTCTGCAAGTTTTGCCAGCACGCGATTGAATGGACACAAAAATATACGCGCAAGGATCAGTTCCATCCCTCCATTAGCTCCCGCTAGGTCCGTAGTCGGCTCGCGGGGGCAACAGCTTCAGCAGAGGGGCCCAGACCTCCCTCCCCCCGGCCGCTTCCACCAGACCAGCTGAGAGATATCATCTCTCCAGCGGGTCCTGGTCTGCCCCGTGGTCTTCCAACAAGGATCAAAATAATGAGTGAAAAGCACAAACGTAAAAAGGCGAGAGTCACTCAACGAGCTAAACACAAAGAGGCTGATAATTATTTATTTAAACGGCTGTCTGTAATAGATGGAACACCTAAAGAAAAAAAAAAAAACACCCAGGCACACACTCACACACACAACCAGTGTTCAGTGTTCACTGCTTTGGATTTCATAGCATCTACATCAGCTGTAGTAAATATAGTTTTTTCTGTTATCGGACACAGTTTGTCATGACATACCTGAAAAATATCATGTACGTTATGACAAACTGTCTGATAACAGAATAAATCAAACAAACTAAAATGATTAGTGTACTGCTGTTGCAATTTTTCTTTTTTGCACTAAATTGATTTTACCTATTTGAATTATTTTTTTCTTATTTATTACATAGAAAAACTAGATTTTTTTTTGTAAAAAAAAAAAATACCAATGTTTTGTTGAACACAATATGTTTAAAAGTATAAAAACATTAAAGTTTACAGTTATAATTGCATAAATTGTCTATATTTCATTACTTTATATACTGTTTTGGGGTTAAATTTGCATAAAATGCTTAAAAACGGAATTCTTAAAAATTAAAAACCGAAAAACACCGAAAATGAAAAAAATTAAAACGGAATTTGAGAAAAAATAAAACGGATTTCATAGGGCCCTAAATCGGTCCATCAACAGCAGGTTCAGGCCATGTGCTGTGTCCACCGAGTCTAAACAACATGACACAGTTTGATCCCATTAACAGCAAAGATCTAGAAGACATCAACTGAACTCGTCCTCCTGCTGTCTGGACATCCTGCCAACTGATTTTCTCAAAAAGGTCTCAAAGATCTTGGAGTCAGATCTGCTACAGATTGTGAACTAGTCTTTAATGTCGGGTGTTTTGCCAGAACCACTGAAAACAGCTGTAATTAAACCCCTGTTAAAAAGAGACAATCTAGACAAAACACAGATGAACAACTACAGGCCAATCTCCAATCTTCCATTTTTAAGTAAAATAATTGAAAAGGCAGTTTTTTTTTATCAGCTAAATGAATTTCTAAGAAAAAACAACTGCTATGATGTCTTCCAGTCAGGTTTCAGACAGCACCATAGCACTGAGGCTGCTCTAACCAAAGTCATGAATGACATTAGTCTGAATACAAATGCTGGAAAAGTATCACTGTTGGTTTTACTGGATCTCAGCACTGCATTCGATACAGTTGACCACATTATTTTACTCCAACGACTGGAGAACTGGGTGGGTCTCTCTGGTGCTACACTGAACTGGTTCAAAACTTACCTGGAGAACAGGAAGTACTTTGTGTCAGTAGGCAGCTTTACATCTGACCAGACAAAAATTACATGTGGTGTTCCCCAGGGTTGCATCCTGGGGCCCTTTTCTGTTTAACATCTACATGCTCCCACTGGCCCAGGTTATAAAGAACAACAATATTAGTTACCATAGCTACGCTGATGACACACAGGTATATATTACAATGTCACCAGGAGACCGAGGCCCTGTACAGGCTCTCAGTAAATGCATCGAGATTAATGACTGGATGTGCCTTAACTTCCTACAGCTGAACAAAAACAAAACTGAGCTCGAATCTATAGATCTAAAAACCACGAATCATGCCAGAAATCTGGGTCTAGTGATGGACTCAGAAACTTCTAAAAAAAACACATTAAGGCAATCAGTAAATCAGCCTACTATCACCTGAAGAACATCTCGAGGATAAAAGATCTGATGTCTCAGCAAAATCTGGAAAATCTAGTCCACGCGTTCATTTTCAGTCGGCTTGATTATTGTAACAGCGTTTTTACTGGTTTATCTAAAACATCAGTTAGACAGCTGCAGCTAATTCAGAACCCTGCTGCCAGAGTTCTCACTAAGACCAGAAGAGTGGACCACATCAGTCCAGTTCTGAGGTCCTGACACTGGCTGCCCGTCTGTCAGAGAATAGATTTTAAAGTTCTGCTGCTGGTCTATAAAGCTCTGAATGGTTTAGGACCAGAATACATCAGTGACCTCCTGACCCAGTACGAACCCACCAGACCCCTCAGGTCATCTGGATCCGGTTTATTATCAGTCCCCAGAGTCAGAACCAGACATGGAGAAGCTGCGTTCAGTTTCTATGCTCCACATGTCTGGAACAAATGTCCAGAAATCCTCAGATCAGCTGAAACACTTAGTTTATTTAAAGACTTACCTGTTCTCAGCTGCCTTTAAAGAAGATTTTATTCAGGAGCTCAAATCTGCACAGCCTTTTTAAAAGTCTTTTTACTGTTTTCTTTGTTTTTATGCTTTTATTCTTTTACTTTTTAATGCTTTCCTTTTCTGCGATGCTTTTAATGTTTTATGTAAAGCACTTTGAATTGTTTTGTACATGAAATGTGCTATACAAATAAACTTGCCTTGCCTTTTTTTCTTATTATTTTTTTAAATGTTCAAACAATTCTAGAAACCTTTTTTTAAAAATTGTCCCAAACAAGAAACTGAAATCGACACCTGTCCAAGGAATGTGATAGCTCTCCTGAAGGACAGCAAGCCTGCAAAAATGGGCTCTCATCCACAAAATAAATTACCAAATATTTTTAACCTTCATTTTAACAAAAACTTGACAACCATCAATGTGTGTTTGTGTGTGTGTTTTCTTTTTAAACTCTTTGTCCTTGAGCATGAACACTTGCACAATTTTTCAGGCTGAAACGCCTTCAACTAATGAGTAGAGTTTGTCTCAGTGGTATTCTTGCTTCAGTCAGACTGACAAATAAGAACATTGTATGACCATCATTACCACCATTGTGATTTTCTAATTTAAAACATTCATTATAATTGTGAAATTATTAGTCATATTTGGACAACTGATAGCAGGGGTGGCCAACACTGGTCCATCAGAGCTGATTCAAATGAACGGTTCATCAGCTTGTTATCCAGGTCTGCACAAGTCTGTTAACGACCCATTCATGTGCAACAGGTGTGCTGAAGCAGGGAAACACACCTGGACCAGGGCTGGCCACCCCTGACCTACAGTAACATATTGTAAAAACCAAAATCAAGCTATCAGTATAATACTTTACCAGCTGATAAATGGACAGTTTAGATTCTTTTTTAAATATACAACAAAAAAAAATACATTTCAATTTAAGTTCAATGATATTTTTTTCATTACTGAAGATAATTAAGAGACAATATCTCTGACAAATGCTCTCTATGGACAACATAAATTGCAAATGACATTAAAGTACTGCTGAAAACTTGTTTAATAATTCATTTAAAAACACCAACCCAACAGTACAAACGGATAAATACTGCTTTTCTCATATCTCATCCTATTGGCCAACCCTCTGATACAGGCATTCATATTCAGAGATCTTTTAGAAGCTAGACAGAATAACTTGGCATTAGCTGTTTTGTAGTGATGAATGCTTTGAACTACTTGACATTTTATTTTATGCAAGCTATTTGGCATTTTATTTCATCTTTGCTTTAAGCAGAATTCTAAATACGCATAAAGATGACGCAGTTATTACGTCGCTGGCACAGGCTACTTCCTGAAGGTGCCATGTTCCTCACCTTTGATATGCTTATATGTCCGATCTTTTCAATAATTTAAACTGTTGCCCCGGTTATTAATCCTGACATTACCTTACAGGTGTGGCATATTGTTCTAGAATAAACACAGTTTGGGAACAAGGCCGGAAAAACTCCTACCTTCGACAGCTGCTGAAGTAGAGCGGCTCTTCTGTTGCCATGACGACAGCAGCAAACACCAGACAGGTCCTGACGCGTCAACAACCCCGATACAGGCGCGTGCCCGACAGGACTGGCACGGGAGCGCGCACTCCTGTGGCAGTAGTTAGAAAGAGCTCCAACTGCCAAGAATGCTCGCATTATTGTGGACTGGAGCGTCCAGTCCAGTCCAGTCCAGTCCAGTTGCTTCCAGTCCTAACCCATCCAGATCAGTAAAGAGAGAACCAGAAGTCCAAGAACATCGAGGCGATGCCAGGATAACTGCTGACTATTAATTACTGTAGGAAAAATCAATCAAACTGAAGCTGGGTGCCAGAATATGGAGCCCCGTTTGGGTCATAATTCAATAAATAAATGAGTCTAATATTATGAAATACAGGCGTTTATTGTTATGAAATATTTCCAATTATTATTAAATGCATGTTTATTATTATGAAATATTTCCCATTATTATGATAATGGTTTCGTTTTTCATAAGAATGAGCTTTTACATGATAATGGCTTTGTTTTCCATAAGAATGATTTGTGTGTCAATCACAGCTGAGAGGGTGGAGCCATTTATGTGATTGGCTGCTCTTTCATTCAGGCATGAGCAACAGAACAGTGAATATCGATAGTGGACGAGAGGTGTAATGTAAATACTCCAGGCCAGTAGGTGGCAGAATGCACCTCAGTTTACGGTTAAAAGTTGACATTGATTAAGAAACGTCAAGGTTTCCCGTAGCTCAGTCCAAGCTGCCATAGCTACAATCGGACTAGGAGCGCACCTTGA
Organism: Hirundichthys speculiger; assembly: GCA_018398805.1. NCBI lineage: Eukaryota > Metazoa > Chordata > Actinopteri > Beloniformes > Exocoetidae > Hirundichthys > Hirundichthys speculiger. The sequence continues at coordinate 54,175 of JAGFBZ010001332.1, read as the reverse complement.
TGACGCCACGGCCCGCGGCTAACGGGACCTCACGGCCAAAACTAGTCTATGTCAGAGCGTAGAATGGAGAAGAATCAGCCAATGAGGGTGCAGGTCAAGCACTGGTCCCGCCCAGTGGCAAAATGTCATTATTATGTAAAAGCTCATTCTTACATTTAAAAAAAAGCCATTCTGAAATAAACTATTATGCATTAAACTAAGATTAAACAATAATAAAAATATATTTCATAATAATTACATTTTTTCATAATAATGGGAAATATTTCATAATAATACACATATATTTCATAATAATTGGAAATATTTCATAAAAATAAACATGTATTTCATAATAATGGATACATATTTCATAATAATAAACGCCTGTATTTCATAATAATAGACTCATTTATTCATTGAATTATGACTCAAACGGGGCTCCATATTCTGGCACCCAGCTTCAGTTTGATTGATTTTACCTACAGTAAGAAATTATTTTGCAATTGGTCTCTCTTAGGTGTTGGCCAAATGGTGGACTGTTGTTCATTCTGTCCACCAGGTAGGCTCTCTCAATTTATTAACAACGGCTTCTTGCCTTCTTTTAACATACTAGGTGAAGAACTTGTTCCTCCTTTATTTCTGAATCAGTAAATCTGTGATCGACCTCGCGGTCTGATTAAAACGGTGCACGTAGCAGTATTAGTTACACCTGTCTCGTTCCTTGTCGTCCAGGTGTTCATGTAGCGGGCTGAGCCAGGGTGAAATCAGTAGTATGTGTCTAGTCAAGCCCCACTGCCATCCTGGTTTTGGTCAGCCCGGTCTATAGCAGTGGTCTGGAGGTCCAAACAGAAGCTGTCAGCGCTCCTCCTCAGTGCGCATGCGCCTCGTCTCCTCCATCCTCCGTCAGTGATTCCCAGCTCTCTGGTCATCGGAGCAGATAACGGCTTAGCAGGTCTCAGGATCTGGAGTCTGGCTTGGAAACACGCTGGTATGGAGCGCTCCTGACGCCAGGAAGAGCTCGACCATCCTCCCCTCGTGACATCTCGGACTGTTTGGACATTTGAAGGCCCTAAATATGTCAGCGCGTGAGAGGGTGATGCCGACCAAAGACAGCGTTAGCCTGTTGCCCTGTTTCTATTTTGTGGAGGTAAGTTCTCCGTCCCAGCGGGTTCGGACGTGTTCCAGACGTGAGTCCACTTCAGAAACGCGAGGATGTGGACTGTAGGCTAAACAGGTGTCCCTGTACGGAGACGACGGTCCTCATGAAGCCAAGGTTCGATTCCAGGCGCGTGGCCTTCTGCTGCATCCTCCCACTCCTCAGCCACATCTGTCCAGCTGTTGTTGTTAAAGCCACGAGAATCACAAAAGCTTTAATGAGAAAAAATGCTCATTTAAAATCAATGCCAGCTCAATAATATGCACACACACACACACTCACATACAGTATGTGGGTCATTCTACAAAGCTCTGTACCATTTCTGTACCATGATTATTTCCAGAAAAGTCCATCCATATCAAATTTCTTTTTATGGATAACATAAAAGTGCAAGTGGCAATATCGTGTGTTAATAGACAAGTGTGTGACTCGCACAAGGCAACTTGGAGTTAACGTATAAGACTTTGATGATCAGCAGAACAAATGCAAGATAAACTCTCAAACAAGATTCAGCAAATGACATAAACAAAAACAACGCATTTTAAATACAAAAATAAAAGAGAGCAGCAAAGCTGTAGTATTTATTTCATACAATATCTGTACATAATTGACACAAATGAAGACTGAATTAGAAATTCCCTTTCATATTAATCATTTTGGTTCATGCTTTTATTCAAACACACAGTGCATCACTTGCTGAAAATGGTACAAAAAGAATAAATTAAGATACTTTCGACTAGTGCTGGGTGATATGGAAAAAATCATATATCACGATATAGACTATTTTATATCACGATAACGATATATATCACGATATACCATAATAAAGTATGTTTTCAGTTATTTTCTGAAAAGTTTGACAAAAATTTCATTGCTTGCTTTTCAACTTTATTTTGAAAGGACATTTAGCTGAACTTTCACAAACATACATTTTAGTGCAGCAAAAATAAGTAGGTACAGAGGTACAGTAGCTTTCACATTTTATTTAAAGTGTACAACAGTTTCTAAGAGGAAAAACACATTTTTGCACTGAAGTTCAGCTATAAAAAATAAACACAAATTCTTTTTCAACTTTCTGAAATCTGTAACCTTGTAGTGCAAAGTTTGCAAACCAATATAAAGTGTCTAAAGTAAACACCAGGGTTGAAGAGAACTCTGTTTAAGGCATTAACCATGAATAAAAGTGCAAACATAAACTACTTTGTAGAAGTAGATATGATTCTATCAAATTTATCGTTGCAGCTAATTTAATTACATATTTGCTGTAATAATTGATAAAATTAGGTTAGAAACGATAGAAACGATAGAAAAGAAATGGCACGATACACACTTTTCTATCGTCCCCACGATATGTATCGTCATATTGCCCAGCACTACTTTCGACTACACATTATGTGACATGAGAAGATTTAAACAACTCTGGTGAGTAGGTGGCACAGTTGATGGAGGGGTTTCAGGGGGGTCAACTGAGTGTCACGTGAGAAGACTGGATTTTCTTTCTTTTTCCTTTACTTTGAAAATGTCAGATTGTAAAATAAATTAAATTGGCTGATTTAAATACAGATTAAATGGAGCTTGTTGTAAATGTTTCTCATTCCCTGCTGCACACTTTATTTATGCTCTAATTCACCGTTGGCCTGCGGCTCTGAAATCAAACTGGCATCATATATTATAGATACTGTATGTCTTTACCACGATGTGATGGATGTGCATTTGATGACTGCAACGTAGCCATGGATGGCTTTCTTAGCAGTGACGTTTTAGGTGACTTAATTTCATTTTATTTTTGGTATGATGTGTTCACATGTCAGTGCTCTCAATTAAATGAATGTACCTTAAAAATAAATGCCAGCTTTCAGCTTTTCAAGCTACTCTTCAGAGCACTCAAGGATTGCTTTGCTTTATTTTTACAAACAGGGGGAGGAATTCAAAGTGGGTCAGCGCTGTGAGTTAATTTTAATCAGTGAAGCAAAGTAAAGAATCAAGCCCACTTAGTTTAGCTGCACAAGTGTGTTTGTCGGAGAGCTGAGATAGATCTCATCCTGCTCTCCTGCTGCCGTGACTCCACAGTCCGAGGTAAGAGACAGTCAGTTATGATGGATCTGTTCCTGCCTTAATTACTGGTGGTACTGATCAGCTTCCTGGGGAGCATTTTTATGGTCTAACAACAAGCCATATATAAACTGAATCTGTTTGAATGATGGTTTACGGTGGAATAAAGTTCTAAAATTACATTAACGAGAGAACTTGTTCGACTGAATAGCTTGACTATTTTGAATCATTGTCTTCTGGGTCTTCTACCTTTTGTGGAGTACTTCAGTAGAATTAGTGCAATAAATTCTGTCACAAAAAGTGGTAAATGAAAATTTAAGGGTGCCATTTAAGACTCCATATGTGGTACTATGGAGCAGATATAAATGTAATCTCTGACAGGTTCGCTGCTCTGCTTTAGCTTAGATAAAGTGTTCGTCCATGAAGCTCCTCAGGCTGCTTTTCTGCCTAAGTGGAACAAATGAAGACATGTGGAAGGCTGACCAACTGTTAAAAAACACATCTTTAACTACAGGGAAAGACAACAATTAAGGATAATGGATAATGAATGGATAAAGGATAATGAACACTGTATTAGATTAGTTCTTGGTTCTTTTACCTAATTTTATTTCTTGGAGTTTTGGGTTTTACTTTTTTCTTTCTCATAAATAACAGCTACAGTATATATTTGGAGAATGTCTGTCTGATAAGATTTTGACTACATGTTTGAAAAAGTACAGTTTTTATTACTGACTTTACAAAGTGGATGAAAAGACTTGCAAAACTTTGTAATATCTTGTGTAGTAAATGAAGTTTGGAACAAGCAAAAACACAGTGGTGAAGTTAGTTTTGGGTTGGATATTCACATTCACTCAGGATCAATATCTATGCATCAGTTTTTCAGTAGCTTCAAGCCATGTAAGCTAGTGACTCCACATCTAAGCTAAATGATGTCACTCAGAGATGAGACATTTCCCCTTCTATTGCATTTGAGAGCTTTTTCTATTTGACATAACCTGTGGAGTAGTGCTGGGCGATATGGAAAAAATCATATATCACGATATGGACTATTTTATATCACGATAACGATATATATCACGATATACCATAATAAAGTATGTTTTCAGTTATTCTCTGAAAAGTTTGACAAAAATTTCATTGCTTACTTTTTAACTTAATTTTGAAAGGACATTTAGCTAAACTGTCACAAACATACATTTTAATGCAGCAAAAACAGGTAGGTACAGAGGTACAGTAGCTTTCACATTTTTTTTAAAGTGCACAACTGTTTCTGAGAGGAAAAACACATTTTTGCACTGAAGTTCAGCTATAAAAAATAAACACAAATTCTTTTTCAACTTTCTGAAATCTGTAACCTTGTAGTGCAAAGTTTGCAAACCAATATAAAGTGTCTAAAGTAAACATCAGGGTTGAAGAGAACTCTGTTTAAGGCATTAACCATGAATAAAAGTGCAAACATAAAAGGCTACTTTGTAGAAGTAGATATGATTCTATCAAATTTATCATTGCAGGTTATTACATATTTGCTGTAATAATTGATAAAATTAGGTTAGAAACGATAGAAACGATAGAGACGATAGAAGAGAAAATGGCACGATATACACTTTTATATTGTCCCCACGATATATATTGTCATATTGCCCAGCACTACTGTGGAGGTATAGAAATGTCTGGGAGAGGTGGCAGTAGAGAGTGAGAGGATTCCTGGGGCACTGATGCTGATTTTCAAGAACAAGGGAGATAGACAGAGCTGTGACAACCACAGAGGAATAAAGTTAATGAGCCTCACAATGAAGTTAAAGATTAGGACAGAAGGGTGCATTTGTGAAGAGCAGCATGTTTTCATGCCAAATAAAAGTACTACAGATACAATATTTACATAGCAGATGTTGAGAGAGAAGGTCAGAGGGAGCTGGGATCAGTTCAGAACGACAGAGAGAGTGGAAAAGAGATGAAGAAGCGTGTGGAGGCAAGTTGGAATAGAGAAAAATGGAGGAAAGTATCAGGTGTGATAAAAGTTTCAGCAAGAATGAAAGGAAAGATAATGAAACAAGCAATGTTGTGTGGTTTAGAGACTATGGCACTGAACAAAGACAGGAGGCAGAGGATAACATGTTGACGTTTTGGGCTGCTAGATAGCTCATTTGGTTGAGTGCGGCCCATATACATTCCCCTTCTTTCTCCCATCTCTCAACATTAAGTACTAAAGGCCACTAGAACCACAAAATCAAAAAAGTTTTGGTTCTCTTTGGAGGGATCAGAGAACATCAGAGGGGCAGCACGTGTTAGATGTTCTGGAGCTAAAGTCAGAGAGACCAGACTGAGATGATCTGGACATGATCAGAGGAGGGATGATGGATCTACCAGTAGGAGGATGAGGAGGTTGGAGCTGATGAGGTGGATGATTCATTGTGGTGACCTCTGACCTCTGAAGGGAGCAGCCAAAAGACATAGATTTTTAACAGAGCGGCCTAAAATTCTTTTAACTTTGAACTTTGGTGGTGGGGCTGTGCGCTGTAGGCTGGGCTAGAATTTTTTTATTTTTTTGTTTTTTAATACATTCATTTATTCCAGCCGTTCCCAAACTTCAGAATACCAAGGCCCAATTTGAAATGTGAAAAATCTCCACAGCCCACCGAAACCTTTAATCACAACTGTGATCAACATACAGGACTAGAAGCTATGTTCTGACATTAATGTAAGGGGTCAACAAGTAAGGTGACACTTGTCATATTAAGTTAAGATGACAAGAGAATGTTAAGAGAATAACACTTAACTGGTTTGTTTTGTTACTTCTTAATGTTTTTAAATCATGTCGTTAATATTTCACAGTAATTAAAAAAATATTTTAAAAAGATCGAGGACTTAAAACATATTTGTTTAATTTTAATGACCTCTCACATCCCACTGCAGTACCATAACTGCCCAACAGGGGGCCGCGGCCCACACTTTGGGAATCACTGATTTATACGCTTTGAAAAAAATATTCTGTATCATAAAAAGCCTTTAACAACAACTGTAATTCCTAAATTCTTCCTCAAAATTGGACACAAAAACGCTAAAATTATTCCTGGTCATCTTAATTTTAATCCGTTAGTTGAACACTCACTCATATTTGCTTTAGTAAACAATCAAACAAACAAAAAAAAGAGATAATGTGTATATATATATATATTACAGACCTGCTTGTAGAATATTAAACAGAACAGTAAAAAGAAGTGCTGTTGTGACTGAGCTGATTCCAGAAGAAGCCCACAGTTGTGATATCAGCATGAGGAAGCAGAGGTGAACAGTGGCGTCATAGCAACGCTTCCTCTTTGAAGTGATGCAGCCGCTGTGAAAATGAAGATGGCCTCATGTTTGGACTTGGTCATCTGCTTCACAGCCACTTCAAAATTACAGGTCTAGTTAGTGTGATTGAATTGGACTGTATTTGACCACAGTGAATGTCTTGTTCTAAAATTACATTTTGTTTTTACTGGAGCAACGGAAATAATTGAGCTGAACATATGCGAGGCCCGTCTGGAAGCGCTCAGGGCTCTAGTGGGATATATAACTCTGTGCTGTGGAAAAACATCAATAAAAACGGGGTGCAATGATTGTAAATTCCATAAATCCGCATTATATTTAACTGTACTAGACATTTCATTATATGCTCGATACATATTCAAATAAAATCAGCTAATTAGAATAACAACAACATGTCTCAAAACAAATGGGGCATGGGCAACAGAAATCTGGAAAAGTAACTGGTATTAAAAAGAAATACCTGAAGAAGGAACATTTTGCAACTAATTTGGTTAATCGACAACAGGTCAGTGACATGAGGGTTTTAAAATATCTTAGGACATTTAGAAAATCACCAGTCTGAAAAACCTTCCACCAACTGTGCAACACTTTAAACAGTTGATCTGTTTTTTGGGTTTCATTAGCCAAGATAAGTTTATTTGTATACCACATTCATGCACAAAACAATTCAAAGTGCTTGACATAAAACATTAAAAGCCTCGCAGAAAAAAAGGATTGAAAAGTAAAAGAATAAAAGCATAAAAACAAAGAAAACAGTAAAAAGAGTTTTAAAAAAAACTGTGCAGATTTGAGCTCCTGAATAAAATCTTATCAATAAAATATGGGTTCATAAGATTTGTTTGCAAAGCTTTTGTCTGTCAAACATGCTCACACACCAATGAAAGCATCCAGGGCCATGCGGGTTTAGGGTCTTCCCCAAGGAGACTTGAACATGTGCGATCTGGAGTTCAGGGATTTAATCCACCAACCATAGCAGACAGCTTCTGTCTTGATTATATTTTGAGGTAAAACATTTTAACTGCGAGGTGCAGTCTAGCTTTTGCAAGCTTTTTTGTTTTTCACAGCTTATGTCAGAGGCAATTAGACTTGTAAAAGCTGCATCTTCACAGACAGACAGAGTGAAAACATAAAGGTAAAGCAATTCAATGAGCTTAAAGAAAAATAGGTTGTGGCATTGATAATCTTTGCATGAGACAGAAAAAGAAGGAAGCAAAGTACGGCAAAGGGAATTGGACACAAGCAAAATGTTGGCAGAGAGTCTGAAGTCTTTCAGAGGAGACAGAGCTCTTTAGAGAAAGAGAGCATAAGGAAAGAGGGAATTATGCCCTTTTATTCATTCACACAGCTGTTTCTGCTTCCTGATTGCTTTGGTTGTTTTGTGAGCTGTCAATTGATTCATATATCATATGACATTTATGGGGGTGCTCTGGCAGGATGGGATACTGGGTCTGTTACTGCTGTCCATCAGGACTGTCCTTTGTCACAGATTCTGTTGATAACCCTTATGGACAGAATTTCTGGGTCCAGCCAAAGATATATATATATATATATATATATATATATATATATATATATATATATATATATATATATATAAAATTAGGGCTGGGCAACAATTAAAATTTTTTATCACGATTAATCACATTATTTCCGATTAATCACATTGTATATGCAAAATCAAATAATGAATTCAAAAATAGTTTGAAAAATGCACTTTTATTGAAATGTTCTGCTGCCATATGAACTAAAGTGCCATAACATTTGTTGTTCAAACACTTTTAACATCAGCACTTGTCAGTAACACATATTTAGTATAAATCTCATCTTAAAAATGTAAAATTAAAGAAAGCTCATTGCCACTGCCAGGACATTAATGTCATTGGCTGCCATTGACGTCAATTCCAGTGTAGAGGTGTCCCGATCCGATATTCGGATCGGATCGGCCGCCGATATGAGCAAAAAATGCGGATCGGTATTGGATCGGCAAGCCCTAAAAATGCCGATCCAGACTCCCGATCCATTTTTTTTCCAAAGTCCGTTCCGGGTTTCCCAGCGCATCGCGCAGCGCATTATTCAGATAACCCATTCCAGGTTTTGCTCTATGTTTCCCTAATATCCGGTCCGCATTTTCCAGCACACCTTCAGCACACGAGCATCTCCCTCCCGATCAGTGTTGCTAACTTAGCGACTTTGTCGCTATATCTAGCGACTTTCCAGACCCCCCTAGCGACTTAATTTATAAAAAGCGACTAGCGACAAATCTAGCGACTTTTTCTGGTGATTTAGCGACTCACTGGCACTCAAACCGCTAGGTTTGAATCCATCACTTGGCTGCTGTCTGCCTCGCGTGCTGCGCTTCTCTCTCTCTTTCTCTCTCTCTCTGTCGGGCACAGTGCACAGCCACAAACACCCCCCCCCCGTTTGGGATGTTTGGGAATCGTGACAAACTGCCACTGAACAGTGTCAAAGCACAGGTACTAATGCTGTTAATAGACGGTTAAACTCAGGTTGTGTTTGCTTAATACAATTAACAATATTATCTGCACTTATGGCTTGTAAAGCCGTGGTTTACTGATGCCATTTCTGTTTGTTATTTATCATTTTGTCTATTTTGTGTTGATTTGTTGAATAAATAGGTCAGTTTCTCGTTACCAACCAATGTGTATTATTCAAATGCACCTAATTCAGCTGGCTAGTTATTATCAGGAGTAAAACCCTATTCAGCATGAGTCTGACAACAAAGTAAGTTGGTTAAATTACTTAAAACTTTAATACATGCTCAGATAGGCCGGTATCGGTATCGGCAGATATCGGTATCGGATCGGAAGTACAAATAAATATCGGTATCGGATTGGAAGTTCAAAATGCTGGATCGGGACATCTCTATTCATGAATTTTTACTGTTTTCCATGTCTGTTTTAGCTTTTCCTTGTTTACCTGCCAATTGTATTCTGGTTCCGCAGCAGCCAGTAACAGACTTTTCTAAACAAAAGCATGTGAGCAACATGCGTTAACGCGTGATGAAATAAATGCGTTAATGCATTATTATCGCGTTAACTTGCCCAGCCCTAATATGTGTATATATATATATATATGTATATATATATATATATATATATATATATATATATATATATATATATATATATATATATATATATATGTGTGTGTGTGTGTATGTGTGTGTGTGTGTATGTAAATAAAGTTTGATTTGATTTGATTTGTTATGAGTTATGAGGGACAATGAGCCAAAATTAATCCACAACAGATATAATGATGCAGGAAATAACTACTCAAGTTATTGCTCCTAAAAGTGTATTCACAAGCCAGTGAATCATGTGGGTATTTATTGCCAACCTGATTTTTAAATCTTGAGGGATTCAATTTTTTTTAATAGATAATGCAATGGAAAAAAACGTTATATCTTGTTCTTCTTCAGGTTGTATTTGACCAATACTAAGACCCATTGAGATTTTATTATTTTTACATAAATAAACACTACATGGCTGTACCTGTTCAAAGTGAGAAAAGTGCCACATCATCAGATTAAATCTAAAATAAGAAGAGTGCAGCATTGCTCCAGAGCAGTTTTACTTGCACAGCATCAGCACTGTGGCTGACCTACATTTTTTATGTGCACATGCTGAGATGCTGGACGAGAGACGAGGGACGAGGGAGGCTGAGAAAACAGCCCACAGGATTGATTTCAGTGTGTGGAGCATCCTCCATGCATATTGCTTCGTTAATTTGTTTAGTTTTCATTAATGTAACAAAACATCAAATTCAATATCTTGATTATCTTCAATACCTTTAATATCAAATCACTTGAACGTCGTTTTTTTTTTTAATTGGTGTTTTAAAGCAATGCTTCATTGAAGTGTTTTCACTATTCTCTCCTTTGCTGTTTTACACATTTAAATTCACACTAAATGTATGTGGTCTACGTATGTTAACAACATTTCTGGGATAATCACTAATGGAAGTTGCAAGGTTAAAATAGTATTTTTCATGTTGTGGACAAAAACAATGCGAACAAACAAAGGCTACATTTGAAAAAAAAAATAATGAAATGGACATTCAGTGTTTTTTAGTCACATGACCAAACTGAAATCTTTATCAGCGTTGTGATAAATATTTGATGGTATGTAAGTAAAAACTGATCTGAAATGAAATAAACTTCTCAGATAATGGTAATGCATCCATTTATTTGAGAAAGTTTTTTTTTTTTTTTTTTTTTTATTGAACATGAAATGGCCTTATACTATCCTGCTTTATTTTTCTTCACAACACAGATCTGCTCTGATGATATGGTGATATATGCATTATTCATGCCATGTACCCTTTCAGGAGCCAAAATTTAATGAATTTATCACGGGCATCATCTGTGTTCTGCACCCATATATATTGAATAATGATTTATTAGGCACCAAGTAATAAATTATTTCATAAATTAATTTAAAATGAGTAATCTTGGATCCTCCACCTGTACACCATCTTGTGAATTGGCTCTAGGCTTTCCTCTACGCCAGTACGCTCCAAAGGTCTTGCTTCAGCCAAGGTAGAGTTATTAAATGCATTGCAGTAATGTGGCACCCCCCCCCCAGACTGGTGACAGCACCCGCTGGCTTATATAATAGTTATAAGAAGAAGTCTCTGCAGAAAGTGCCTGCAGCTGCCAGTCATCCTGAAAGTGTGTTCCATTCACGACAGGATGGCATCAACGGACCGGTGGGAGCAAAAAGCATAAGCACATGGCAAATAATGGGGAGGTTTTCAGGAATAAAGATGATCTGTGTGATCCACCAACATTTGGTGACGGGCGTCCTGGCCCCTTAAACGTTGGTTGATGCCAGACTGACTCATCTATGATTAAGCCACTTACCACAAACCTCTAATCTTCTCATGAAGCTGTGTAAGGAGATCTGTTTTGAACATCCTTTCATTAACTAGTTTCTGAAAAATCAGCTTTGTGATTTAATCATGGTTCTAAGCATTTTGGGGGCACCCCCGTTTTAGAGTATATCCAGTTTACTCTTGTCCTCAGACAGTGGCAGTTACACGCACACACCAAGACCTGGAAAAGGTAGAAATATTCCACAAAGAAAACCCAGAGTGTGTGTAGAGCTGATGATTGTGTGGGTGAATGTGGCTTGTAGAGTAAAGTGCTATGAGTGGTCAACAAGATGAGACAAATGCAATGTTTTCTTTTCATCCAAAACCTATTTTTACCACTAAGAGCATGAACTCCACCAATAATGCTAATATTACTGCTCTGGAGGCATTTTTCTTAAGACACAACAGAGCCACAATGAAGACAGACAGATAAAGAAGGAGAGTGTGCTTGACTAACTACAGTCAAATGGCGCTGTTGCTTATACGGAGGACAGTGTCTTTCTTTGTGAATCTTACTTTGCTGCTGGAGTCTTTGCATTTACACTGACTGCACCAGCTGTATTGTTAGACTATACTTGCTGTTCAGTCTGTTGAGGTTAGGAATGATAGAACGGATTACCGGTATTACGGTAAAGCGCAGTAAAATTTTACGTGATAACGATTACCGTTTATGTTTGACTTCATCTCATTATCGTGGTCGATTACCGGGATATGTAATATCAGCCTCATTCAAGTCTGCGAGCGACTCGCGACTGTGTTTCGCGTGAATTTGTAGCTTGTAACATCGACATCGTAACGTAATCATGGCGGAAAGTGGTGATAGCACGCAGGACATTGAAAAATTGACATCGAAAAATGACCGGAGCGATGTTCTTCTGATGCAGTTAAAATATTAATTTATTCCATTAACTGATCCGAAAACCATAACGCCGGCAGTTAGCGCAACAGCGGTCAAAAACCTTTTACCCTTCCAGGTCCAACACCTAACCAATAACAGGCAGCTACCTTTATACCTGACCCTCAGGTAACAACACAGCGACACCCACAGACACACAGAGTGAACTACAATTCATAACAACATATTTGGCTCCTAAACAACTGTTTCTTTATTTACACATTTAAACTTATTTAAGGTTCAGCTTAAAGTCTGAAGTTTATTTCATTTGAACTTGCACTTTAATTTTTGTTCCTGATAATTGTTTGCATATTTTGACCTATTATGGTTGTTAAAGTGTTGGATTTAAATTTGCACCAGACAAATAAGCTTTGTTGCTGTTATTTATTTTGTTCATTTAAAATAAAACCTTTCTGTGCCAGTTGTTTCTCCGTTTAATGTGAAAGTTTCATTTTGATAAGATTTTGGCTTCTGATGTTTCAATATAACAAAAAAAAAGATTTTGTGAAATTATTAAAATGTATGCTTTTTTAGACATTTGTGCAGCAATTAGGAATATCGCGATAATATTGTAAACCGTGATAATTTGGTCACTATAATCGAGATATCAAATTTTCCATATCGTTACATCCCTAGTTGAGGTAAACGTGGAGTAAAAGGAAGTTTCCAGGTGTCTGCAGCGGTAGGACTGCGATGTTAAACATCCAGCTATGTCTTCATTACAACAGTGACAGCTCTTTAGTAAATTATACGTCTTTCATCTTCCATAAATTCCAGTTATCCTTTACTAGAATTGAGAGCTTTATTGATGTTGACTGGTCTTTATTTGATGTCAGTTTATGTCTGACAGATTATGAGAGTTACAGTGTAACGGACCTGTACCAGGAGAAGGTAAAACCAGTCTTGGCTATGTGATTAAGTTTAATCACTAACATTTAGCAGGATTTGGAAAGCAACATTTTAATTTAAAAACACCCTGTCATAGTGCCAGTTAAAGTCTTTCATATCTGGCTCCCTGCGTCATAGATGGAAGATGTTCTGGCTTTCACCCACTGGTCTTCTCTCCGATCATGGCCTCCATTGTCTAGCATGCAGGCCTATAGGATCAGTGATGGGATCTGGGGTTGCTTCAAGCCATCAGAATTAGATTAATCAACATCATGTGTCAAAAGAAAATTTCAATTCAGCTGACTACCTCAACATACTGAATGTTCTGTAGAGGAAACATTTTTATATAATGCAGGGTTTTAATAATGACTTATGGTCTTTATAACTAGACAGAACAGTCTGTATAGTTTGTTCCAGCCATCTGCTTCTGGGAGAGAAAACATCTATTTCCTTAGGAGCTTCAAGGACTTGTATTATATAAAACAGCAACAAGCCTCGACACTACTTTCTTCTTGATTTTTTTTTTTTGTTGTAACACTCTCTCTATGCTTAAATCCATTGTCCTTATTTCTAGGGTCATTTTCCATCCTCTGCAGCTTGCTGAATGGCCCTCTAGCATGCAGTGGAATTAAAATTCCCTAAAACTAGGGGTGCATGATAATTATCGACCCGATAACCATCGGGCCAATAACAGGAAATTATGACGTCATCCCGATAGGTCCGATATCATGACGAATAGCCCCGATAACATATATATATTTTTGTCAACACGGCAGTGCCTCGCTCCCTCTGAGTCTTGAATGACCGGCAGTGAATGTTATGTTCAAGTGACGTCGGCATAATCAGAATAATCATAAAAAACGATTTCTCAGTAAGGAAAATCAACATAACCATCGCTATCATGGAGTTTTGAAATCGCGCTAACGAGAGCTAACATGAGCTAACATGAGAAAGCCAGGAGCAATCCTCCCCTCTCCTCTCCATCATCTCTCTCATCTAAAGCTTCCATGAGATTAAAAAAAAACAAACAAAAAAACTACTGAACCTCATTTGTTTTAATTAAAGGCATTCATTTGACTGGAAGCACAAGCCAAAATCCTTTAAATGTAATTTCTTTGTTACTATGGAGTGCGCTTTTTCAGTTTATTTACACAGACAAATCTAACTTGTGTCAGTAAATTATGCACTGTGCATTATTTTTTATTGTCATTGAGAAATGCATTTTTTTTTTAGTTTGTAATTTTGATGCATGTATTTCCATCAGTTCTAGGAGCTTTTATTTTTTTTATTAATGCACCTTATTTAAGTTGATGTGAAATATCAATTAGGCTTGTTTAATGGCTTTATGAAAATGTTCGAGAGGCTTGCCAATAGTTTTTCATTGGAAAAAATAAATATGTTTATTTAAAGAGTCAAAACTGTTTTTGGTTTTGTTCATAGTATTGATGTAATGATCTTAGGTATATGTGTGAGTTATTGGTTATGGGTATCGGTTTTAAAAAACAGTTATTGTATATCCCTACCTATAAACCTTCACTAAAATCCATGCCTCTATAATCATAGAGGCATGGATAAATATAACAAACATACTATATTTTTCCATCCCAAGAGGTGAGGGGAAGAACGCCATGAACAGAATTTCCACCTTTCCAGAAAGTGGCAGTTAAACACACATCAAGACTGGGAAAAGGTAGAAATATTCTGTAAAGAAGAAACTGCAGGGACAGTTTAAAGTATGGGAACATGATTTTAAGATAAAGAAGCCAATGAAAGACTCAGCTGCCATCAGGTTTGTCCTCTTCACAGCTATGTGTGAAGGAGAGGAGAGAGAGAAAGAGCCGGTCCCTGCTGAGACCGGAGGGAGCGTTACATCCCTGCCCTCTTTACCCAGGCCAGGATCAAGGACAGTCTCTGGTATCACTACCAAGAGTGAACCAAGTAAGAGGCTGTTGTGTATGGGCAGACAGTTTAATCTGCTGTGTTCTCTTAGCTAGTTTTCCTTTTTGCCGCATGCTTTTAGAGCTGCACCCTTGATTCCTCTGCAACTGTGCGTATTTCTTATTGCAGCTCAGTGTCTTGACCTGCTTCTAGTTTTATTTGTTATTACACCCACGTCCGCTGGATTGCTTTGACATGTTTCGTTTTTTTTAGTCCACGACGCCAAGTGTTAGTTGCCTGTTCTTCTTTAATACTATAAGGGTAGAAGTCGTGTTTATTGTGCATATGTGTGAAGTATTTGTTATTAATTATTAGTTATGAATTACTAATCTTCAGGTTTGTGACCCACTTGATTAATTTCATTAATAAATTCTCTGTTATTAACAAGTGTCTTAGATGCTAAATAACTCGTTTATTAATGAACATGCTACTTTAAAGCCCAGAAATGGTGTTGATCTAAATGCTGTTTCATTTGATTCACCATCAGCCTCCAGTGCCAGAGTCACTCTGCTCCTATCAACCTATTCCAACATGAATAACAGGTAAACGTTAAGTAGTTTAACGTTAGGTAAACTCAAACAGGCCTGCAGAAACGTTGTTAATAGGCTCCAGTCTCCGCTGTAGTGGAGAGAGTTGATGTTGAGGATTTGTGGTCACTTTACTCATGTTGTTCGACAGTATCTCTCCTTTTTATTAGGAGTGGTGGTGAATTTACACAGGTTGGAGGTGAATTATTGTCCTGCTGGAATGCTGTCGTCTGCTTCGTTGAGGTTTTATTCCCACGCTGGCTGGTTGCCCACTGACTGTGGAACTTTGAGAAACTGCTGTGTAAATATTGTAGACAACTGCTAGAGTGAACTGCAGCAAAGATGCTAAACATCGCTGTTTTTCTTTCTTTTTTTTTTTTTTTTGTAGTGGACGTCCAAAATAAAACCTGGACTGGCGTCCTAAGACTGGTCTGGAGCGTAAAGACTGGAGGCTTGAGGGTTTTTTTCTCTCTAAACTGGAATAAATGTTTCATTAAGTGAACTAAGTAACACTTGCTGTGAAATTTAACATTGAGACTGTGGAATATGTCACGATGAAGAAAAGAAAATAGATTACAGTGATCCCTTATTTTTTGCGGTTAATGGGGACCGGTCCCCTGCCGCGAAAATCAAAATTCTTAAAATCCTAAATGTCCCCAAGCCTAAATAATGTGTTTAAAATATGTTTAAAAACCACAAAAAAGTAGCGAGACACTGCAGTGAAACAAGACAAAAGCTCAACTGTGGTCTTTCTGTTACCTTCACAGCCTCTGGTCTCTGAACCGTAGTAAAGAAACCGCTGGTATTGTGCTATTTTTGGCTCGGAATTACACTAACGACACACGCACTACATTACCCATAAGGCCACCTTCTTAAAAGGGCCAGGCTGGCTCATAACATGTCTTTGCTGTGAGAGAACGCGCACAACATCCTGTGATGTTTCCACAATTTTTTTCTTGATTTTTATTATATTATATATTTCTGAAAAATCCGCGAATAACTAAAACCACAGAATTTAAAGTGCGAATTGGCAAGGGATCGCTGTATTAAAAAAAAAAAAAGATTGGGGTTTAGAGTTTTATTCAGTGCTTGGGATGACAATTTAAGTGACTCACATCCTACTTCTGTCAGTTTAATAAAAAGAGGGCAAAAGACAATTTAAGATTTAAACAGCTGAAGTGTAAGATTTAGATCTTCTATGTCAGCAGAGACACATGACTTCAAACACATGGATGTTTGACTGGAACTAGTTTCCTTCTTTTGGTTCTTTGCGTTAAAAACTTCAACTAGTGAACAATAGCGGACAACTGTTGATGCCAAATGTGACTTCAGCATGACTGAAGTCAGTTACCACATTCTGGAAATAAGGGTTTTGGTTTTGCTACAACTAAAATGATTAAATAATGAACGTGACTTTGAGTTTGATGGAATGGATTTTTATAATTGGTATTGAAAGTAACATTAAGGAATGGTACTGGTTTAGGTATCAACCAGTACCATTTCCAAGTTTCAGCCGTACCAGGAAAACCAGTGGCAGGTGCTGGAGGAGACGTTGTGGGCGGCTCAACATCCCCATCACTATATGATCACAGTGGGCAAAAAAAATAAATCAAAGCCTGGACGGAAATGAATGTTTTTGCTTAACGTTATTGAAACTTCCCTTCATTTCTATAGTGCCAATTCAAAACAAAGTAATCTCAAAGCACGTTACACAAAAAGCGTTCCAAGTTTACAAAGTTCCAATTAAATCCAAATTGTATTTCAGTTCAGTTCATTTCACTGTAATTCATGCCTAATCCATTTAGTAATCCAATCCATTAATTCCAATTCATAATCCATTAAATTCTAATTTAACTGAGTAGAGAAATTAAAAATTGATGTAATGCAAATTTATCAAAAAAAAAAAAAAAAATACACCGAAGAACCCAGCTGATTGTAGGAAAGAGAAGATTTGATCCAATCGGCCAGCCTGAGCAACCGTGAGGTGACAGCGGAGAAGAAAAACCAACCGCTGGTTTCCAGGACTGAAAACCCTCCAGCAGAGCCAGACTCAGGGAGGGCGGCCATCTGCCTCCACCGGTTGGGGGTCTGAGTTGACAGGAAAGACAGTCAACATACGTGCCCTGTACTCATGGCTGAAGGTGGATCAAGACAACGTTAGAATATGGGCCTTTTTTTGGATGATGCAGTGTGTTTATTTTAGGTGACAGCTAACTTGATCAGTAGCTAATGAACATACAGCCTGTATTTTGGATACAAGCTGTATGTGGAGATGATTAGGAGGGATACTATTTTTGTTCCTCCATTTCACTCCACTGTGAATCTCCCCACTTTGGGACTAATAAAGGAATATCTTATCTTATCTTCTTTTTCAAAGATCATGTGTACTCATGGTTCTTTGATTGTGTGGGTTACATACATTCTCACTACAAAGTCTTGCTTTATAATGAGCAGGATGTGTAGAAAGAGGTTTCATTAATGCATCTAGGCCCTGTGTTTCTATTGCTTAGAGATAAACACCAGCTTTATTATTCTAACTTTGCTTCATATTTGGTATTTAACTGCTGTTTCTATTTTATTTTTAATTATCTTTAATGACATGAACAGGGGTATAGTAAATATGAACGACCCTTGTTGCAGTAGATTTCATACAGCAGATTGGAGGTGAAATGACTGAAATGCATTTCACATGAGCAATTAATTATTTACGCCATCTTTTATTGCCCTCGGGACCTTTCTAAAACCTCAGGTCATTAAAAGCTATTTGTCTCGCTGCCTTTGCCATCAAACATGATCGTTGAACCAAAGGGTTATGGGGACATTTGCAGACTCCACTGCCTGTTTATCTATGGATTTATTCATTGGCAATTTGCTAAAACTTCCACTGTCATGACTTTGAACTCATTAAGTGTTGCCTGTCTTTTCCTGTGATTTACGTTACAGCTGCCAATCCTGGTGTCACTGATGGTCAGTTTTTACTTCCTTGAGTGGACAGATGTGTTCAAGCCGGTTAAGTCTGGCTACAACTGCCACGACCGCAGCCTGAGCCTACCCTACATTGACGCCAACCATGAGGTCATCCCCTTTCTGATGTTGCTTAGCCTGGCCTTTGCTGGACCGGCTATTACTGTAAGTATTATCGGTACGGCAAAAACCTATTTATTATTTTAAAATACTGCAGCTGAAGTTGACACAAGCAGACAGTGGTAATCTACGGGTTTTATGATAGAATTTTTCATGATATTATAGTGCGTTGTCTGATGTGCAAATCTACCAGCTCACTTTAAATACAGTATCCATATGGACGCATGGCATCCTTTCAGTGGATGGCTTATTAAGGATGGGATCTTCCATGAAGTTCATATTCATATTCTGTGAAATGTGTAACCTTTTAACCGGCTCCTCTGCTGCTGAACATCCAGTGGAGCAAACAGCAGTTAAATGTTCATCCATGCATCATCTATACCCACATATTCCTGTGATGGATCAGTCTTTTTACAAGATACACCCAGGAGCTGGGGGTTAGGGTTAGGGTTATCTCAGATCCAATCATCCAGGCTTCAGCTTGGCCAAGAAGCTGAGTGAGCTCTCAGCCAACAGCTCCGTGCATCGACTAGTACGCAGCTGAGCTGCTCATGGAAATCATTTCAGGACTCTTCAAGTTGGAACTGTGCTGTAGTAAATCATCCTGATCCGGGACCTCCAGTCTTTCATGTTGCTTCAGTGGTGACATAAAATGACTGCCGCAGTTAGCATGGCTAAGCTGAGCTCCGTCAGTCAAATGATGTCTGGCCATCTGATTTGTCAGCTTTATTGCTTAGTATAGATTTATCTGATGTGGTCCAAAAACATTCACCCCACTGTACAGTTGTCATGAGTGTAGAATCTATTTATCCTGGAACCATTCTGGGTTGATTCTGCTGTTAATTCTGCTTTTAGTCAGTGTTTACTTGTTCTGTTTTGCAGCCAGCACCTAGTGGTCAGTAGAGGAATTGCAATACAACATACTTCCTGGATGAGCTTCAATCTGGAAGTGTGATGGTTGCTGGTTGGTCCCATCACCATGACGATAAAAACATCATAATTCAATGTTGATTTAATGTCACTAATAAGTACTGCATCAGAAGCATGGGTGGATTATATCGGTATTGGTATCAGCAATCTGCAAAAATTTTTTGAAAGAATATTGACATCAGATACTGCCAAATATCCAATATCCTACACCCCTGTATATATATGTGTGTATGTATATATTATATAATATATATATATATATATATATATATATAAATATAAATATATATATATATATATATATATATATATATATATACACACACATATTAGGGCTGGGCAACAATTAAATTTTTAATCAAGATTACGCATGCGTATACGCAATGCGTATTTTTGGTTTATTTGAACAGATTTATTTTTTTTTTTTTTTAAGTAGAGTCAGCTTATCATATTTTACATTGTGGATGCTTTTTTAAGTAGCATAAACATACCAAATATTGAAATACTAGTAGATACATCACTAGAACAATCAAATGCATGTAGAGAAACACACGATAGCATAATAGAAATGAATAATAGCAGTCCACCAGAAGGTTTCAGACATGGGCATAGACATATGTGCACACATACACATAAAAAGCTCTGTCATCCTCAGGGGAAATTGTTCTATGTGTGTAACCACTGAGTTGCTGTGTTAACAGATAATGGTTGGAGAGGCCATCCTGTTCTGCTGTCTCTCTCAGAGGAAGAATGGTGCTGGAGCCGAGGCCAATATCAACGCTGCTGGCTGCAACTTCAATTCCTTCATACGTAGAGCCATCCGCTTTGTCGGTACACACATTTTCTACGTTCTTTTATTTTCACACACTGGCCTCTACTAAATGCCAAGATCAAGCAAAATAAATATTTTACAGGACTGTTTATTCTGTTTATTTATATTTATTCTGTCTTCACAGAGTAAATATTAACTTAACTAAAGTTGTGCATTCACAAATTCTTAACCCAGATTAACTTTTGTATCCAAAATGTATCATATTAGTTGTGTATACTGTATATTAGTCATTGTGTTACGAGACAATCAAAGCAAGTTTCACAGTTTTGATGCAAGCACACAGGTACACATTCATCTTAGCAGATGCTCTACAGTATTACCAGTTTGCATCTCACTCCCTATCCTCAGGTGTTCATGCTTTTGGCCTTTGCGCCACAGCCCTTGTTACTGACATCCTGCAACTGATGACTGGCTATCCGACACCATACTTCCTTACTGTGTGCAAGCCCAACTACACTACCCTCAATGTTAGCTGTGAGCAGAACCCTTATGTCATGGAGGACATCTGCTCCGGAGCAGACCTAACAACCATCAACCAGGGCAGGTGAGGACGCAAAGATTAATGTGTTGTATTTAACATGATAGTACGAGGGTGAGTTAAAAAGTAATGCCATTTGATTTCATTGGACCAGAGAGAATACAACAACACTAGGGCCTTACACATCCTCCCTACTCACTTGACTTGGCACCCTCAGACCACCCTGTGGTCTCAGCTAAAGAGGTACTGACCAGCAAACCTTGTGGTGGTGATGAATTGGCTACATCAGCAGTCCCACGACACCCACACTCCACTACCCATAAGGCCACACCATTACCCATAAGGCCACACCCATTAATCATAAGGCCACCTTCTTTAAGGGGCCAGGCTGGCTCACAGCATTTCTTTGCTGCGAGAGAACGCACACAACATCCTGTGATGTTTTATCAATTTTTTTCTTGATTTTTTTTTTTATTATATTATATATTTCTGAAAAATCAGCGAATAACTTAAACCGCGGAACATAAAGGGCAAATTGGCAAGGGATCACTGTACTTCTAAATAGTGTCACGTGTACTACAAATGGTTATCTGACATCTTGTTTTTTTTTGTTGTATCACTATATCTTGTTTGTCTGCAAAAAATCTAAAAAGAATATATGGTACCAACTAAATCTTTCTGTCTCTGTCAACTCTCTCCCTGAGCCGTTACCTAGCCTTCTGATAACTAGTCCATTACTTTATCACTTATTGTTATGTATTACGAACAGACGCATTGCAAATATATGCTACAATCACTTACATACCGCTGAACATTTAAAATATTACATAAGGTTTATCTATTAGCAGAGTTAGCTTTTTTGCCCAGTTCTGATGCATCTGCTTGAGTATCGGTATCATGGTCTACAGAGTGATTTGGGAGTCGGTCAACAGTGAGCAAGTCTGACACGTTCTGATGATCAGTGAGCAACAACTGAGAGTACTGCCACACCCACTGGTATCGCGATATGATGCGATATATTTGGCTCATGATGCGATATATATCGAAAATCATCTTACAATACATTCACATCATTTTCCGAAAGATTTTAACGGGACAAAGTGATTTTGGTGACATCTTGTGAGTGTTCCAATGACTTTGCTTGAAGTAATTGAACTGAAAGCATCAATTACACATTAAATGGCTGACAGGCAGCTTGCAAATGCTGGACAAAATCAATAAAAGACAATAGGATAGCTGGGCTCCATCGCGTTCACCATGCGCCTAAAGCCGGCGTTTTCCACCACTTGAATACGGTCTCAAATCCTGACAAATAAAGTAGGCAATGGACTCCGTAATTTTCTGCGACCTAGGTGAAGTAGATGAAAACTTGTGGCAACAACCGGCGTCACTGTCCAGCGTGGTTTGTTTCGGATCGCACCGCAACTTCTTGGGCTAGCTCTCAGTTAGCATTACCTTGTCCGGGTGGTGACATTTCAGGTGGGCTCGCAGGTTGGTGGTATTTCCAGAGTACTTCACGTTTGTGTGACACAGCTTGCAAACCACCATACTTTTGTCTAAATCTTCACTTTCCTTTTTCTTTTTAAAACCGAACTGCTCCCACACATCTGCCATTCTCCTGACTGGCTCAGATTTAGCTGGAAGAGAAAGAAGCTGGCTTCTGGATAACTTGTTAGAAATGCTCTACAGCAACACTAGCGGCTGGCGGACTAAATGGCTCTTCCTGCACTTTGCAGGAAGAGCACCCGTGCAGGACACGGGGGTTTTGAAGGGAGCTTAGAATATCGATACTGTGGCTGAAATATCGATACTCCTTGGGGAAATAAAATATCGATATATATTGCAGAATCAATAAAACCGCCCAGCTCTAGCCATGACACCAACCCCCCCACCCGCGCTCGCGAATGGTGAAAACGGCGATGTGGATTTACATCTATATGTACATACAGTATAGATGCGAAAGCAAAATCTACGGAAAGTACACTCACTTTGACGATCTCTCCTCTGTGCATAGCTGATGAAAGCAAGAGATGGGAGATGTGGGGAGGCGTGTCAGCCAATCAGCGTACAGACAACTGACAGCACAGTAATGCCCGTCATAGCAGCCAATCACAGGTCTCGATATTTGTTCATGGGGCCTCCCCTGTTGGTTCTTGTTGCTTCCTGAGACTCATTCTTGATGTGATGTGTTTCGCTTCAGCCTTGCGCGCTTCGTTTGAATTTTTTTCAATTTTATTTTCGAATATTTTTATTTCGTTGAATATTTTTGAAACCTCCGCGATTGCTGAGACCACGAAGTGTGAGGGATTACTGTAGCAAGAAACTCTTCTGAATATTTGAAATTGTATAGTTTAGGCTACTAGTGTTTCAGGTGTGGATATAGTTGTTTCAATGTTCCTTTATTGTTTTTTACAGGTGCACTATGGCTGGAGTCATGGTGTGAAGCCTTTTAGAATCTGCCTCTTTGTCACCGATTACATGCTTTTGACATTAAATAACTTTGACAACTAAAACCTTGTGAAGAGAGAACGTGGGTACTCAGCTTTTAAAGCCACAAGTCCATGTTCCAACAACATCCATTTAAACAATAGTTCCTGTTGATACAGTGTCTTTCTTTAAGTCCCAGCATTGTTTAAAGTGCCATCAGATCTGGGGCGCCGAAAAGGGGGGGTAAAGGATACGGATTATAGGGGCCATTGAATGAGGGGGGCCCAGAGAGGCCCCTAATGATGATCAAAAATAGCATCAACAAATTTCGCCGCTGTGTTGGGGGGCCCGGTAAAGATTCTTTTCATGGGGCCCAAAATCCCTAGCGGCGCCCCTGCATCAGATAATTTCATTTTGTTATGAAAACACTTTTTTCTCCCAACCTCTCCATCTATCCGCCACTCAGTGATCATTTCTCTGTCCTGCAGTGTAGGGTCTGGCTGAATGACAGTAACTGAGGCTGCCGAGCTAATCGGTATGATATTAGTAGAAAAACAAGATCATGCAGAGGGATGGATGCTTATTAGAGTGTGACTGTTGTGGTCAATTTGTGACTCTCGTTGTGGCCAGCAGCGACAGCGCCACAGCGCTTACATGTTTCTGCTGCTGATGAATAAGTTGAAAGGAGCGGTGGGTTTCCGCGTTACGTTTGCATGCAGTCATGGAACATTGCGCTTGAGAAAATGCACCGTCCCTATCTGCACCAAGTTTATCACAGTAGATCATTGGAAGCTATTCTGAGCCCGGCGCTTACTGTACTGAATTGCAGTTACAAATGAGCATTTATCACTGCACCGATAAGATCTCTATTCTGTGACATTTATATGCTTTTATGTGGTGCATCAACTCTAAAATGGAGCTTCTACTTATCATTATCACTTATCATTATTGATTGTGTTGAAAAAAATGATGCTGTCCTTGTATTTATATCTCGACGGTTTGGCCTATATGACGCTTCAAGGGATGGGGTCCTGGGATCCTTACAAATCAGGTTTTCCAGCTCCACCTTGGATATTCAGAGTCCAGACCCTCGATGGTGAGGTGCCCTGAAAAGTGCTTGTTCTTCCAGACATCCTTTGCTCTTTAAGCCAAACGCTGTTTCAGCAGGGCAGTTCATCCAATGACAATGAGCTCGTCTTCTTTCTATTTCCACAAGAGTTATGTCTTGTACCATCATTTCATTATTAATAGGGATGCACGATAACTGTTTTTTAAAATCGATACCGATAACTGATAACTTTCAGCTCCTAAAGGCCGATACCGATAACACACCCATATACCTAAGATCATTACATCAATACTATGAACAAAATCAAATAGTTTGGACTCTTTAAATGAACAGATATTTATTTTATCCAATGAAAAACTACTGGCAAGCCTCTCAAACATTTTCATAAAGCTATCAAACAAACCTATTTGATATCTCACATTAACTTAGATAAGGTGCATTACTGACTGATATAAAAAAATAAAGGCTTCTTGAACTGATGGAAATACATGCATCAGAATTACAAACTGAAAATGATTTACATTTAAAAGATTTTGACTTGTGGTTCCATTTAAATTAATACCTTTAATTAAAGTAAATAAGGTTCAGTGATTTTTTTTTTGTTTTTTTTTATCTCATGGAAGCTTTAGATGAGAGAGATGAGGGGAGGGGAGACTGCTGCTGGCTTGCACACGTTAGCATTTGCTCACGTTATTGCGATTTCAAAACTCCATGGAAGCGATTGTTATGTTGTAGGTGGCTGATCAGGTTTGACGTAATAAAGCTCGTGCTTCCCTCCTCGTAGAATTCACTTGGAGCATTCGTCACAAATAACCACCAAACTATCTTCTTCTAAAACTTTAACAAAGTTCCATGCCACCATGTTTGTTGTGATCAGCGTATTTCGTGATCAGCGTGTTACGTAAATTCCGAAGTTCCCTCGTTTGCTAGTTGTTCTTTCAGCCTTTTCTATTTTTTTCTTTTTTATGTGTAACATGAAGGGAAATACTGCGAATATCGATTCAAGTTAACTACTAAAGTTATGACCGACTTAACAAGTTGATTTTTGGCATGAGGGGGTATTCTTGATTTTCCTGATTGAGATATTGTTTTTCTGATTATGGATACGTTACTTGAATATAACATTCACTGCTGGTCATTTAAGACTCAGAGGGAGCGAGGCACTGCTGTGTTGACAGAAATATATATGATATCGGGGCTATTTGTCCTGATATCGGACTTATCGGAATTATGTCATAATTTCCTGTTATTGGCCCGATAGTTATCGTGCACCCCTAATTATTAATTAACTTCAGGTCCCTGATGACCCGTCTTCCTTCAGTACGGTTTCCATTCTGAGTCATGATCCGACTGTGGAACGTCTCTTCTGAAATCAGTGTCACTGTGGAAGCTTTCAACCCTCCGCACAGTTCTTGTTAGAAGTTTAGGCAGTCCAACTGGCTTTAATTTTTTGGGTGACCAGGGTTTGTTTTGGCTTGTAAAGAAAAAAAAATGAAAAAAACAAACAAACAAGCAAGTCCTTTATAATCATGTTCTCAAAATACAATATATGCATGAAAGCACAGTAATATACACACACAAATATGCTTACACTGTTGTTTCAACTCTAAATTTGGGTCAGTTGTCATATGTAAATCAATTTTTCATGTCTCCACAGTCGTAGCAAAAGAAAATGTACTGGAGTCACACAGTGATGCACACAGCTGCTCAACACATTGACACGTGTACGAGGTTGGGAGTAAAAGAGGCTGGTTAAAGTAGTGAATAGGAAGAGCGTCAGAAGTAGGTCAGTGGTTTGGAGCTCAGTGAAAACTGGGCCACACGTTCACCCTCCTTCTCCTGCATATATTAGTCTCACGAGACCTACAGTATACAGTAGTAAAGGACTGGCAGTGACGGTGCCTGAGTGGACAGCATTACAGGGTTAAAAAGAAAAAAATATTCATAGATGCATATTAGAAAAAGCATGAGTTTGGTATTAATTATTTTACACATAAAAATAGGATATAGAGCTAATCAATGAACTCCAGAATAAGGCAGTGACGGCAGATATTGTTCTCCAAACTGGCAGCAACGTGAAGAAGGAAGGTGCAGGAGTGGCTTGAAAAGAGCTGAAAGAGTTGAACTGTGAAAACCTGTATGAATAGTCATATTTGATTTGATATCATGCTTGTTTCTTTCTTTTTGCAGATGACCTACTTACAAAGATAAATCTTTTGTCTGAGTCTTATTCTGCTCTTTCACATTTTAGAAAATCCTTCCCATCCCAGCATGCCACCCTTGCATCCTTCGCTGCTGTCTATGTTTCGGTGAGTAACTGAGTCATTGCAGCTGTTCAGTGTCCAACGTTGCTGTTTTCTTAATGTTTGGTTGAAATAAAAGACTTTCGACCCTAGACTTAATTTTAAGTTTGTGGGATTTCTCTTTGCAGTGACAGATTTCAGTTATCTCAGAGCATCAACAGTGGGATGTAGGTGACTTGTTTTAAAATTGGCTGGACAGTTTTAAAAGTATCTTTCATGCTGCGGGTCATTGTCCTGCTGAAACACCAAAGACAGTGTCCTCAAACTTAATTTTATGACTCTAGGTAACAAGTTTTAAAGGGTGCACCTGTTTAAGTAGCGATATTTGTGAAAATACGGGTCACTCTCAAAGAGCCAAAAATGTTTGCAAAGCAAGGCTAACTTGCAAGATATGCTGAACCTTTGTTTTGCAAAAAGGAATAATTTTATTATCTTCACAAACCAACTCCATGGTATTCAGAAATGTTTAAGAAATATAGAATTTGATAGTGACACTAAAAAAATTGAGTTGAATTGAATGTAGAACTCAAAGTCTGGGCGATTTTAAAACCGCATACTTCACACTGCCTATTACAACTGCAACACACTGTGCAGTATATACTGCATACTGCATACTGGTATGGCAGTTGCCATTAGTATGTTGTTTGCCACCATACTAGCAGCGCTGTGACCATCCTCTGCTGTAGTGGCTCAGTGCCTTATGGGACACAGTTTACATGGTAAACTGGTCAGTTGTTTGTTGGAAATTGTCCCAGAAGTAGCACACGATCCAGGTTTGTCATTCTGCGGATTAAGCAGTACTTCATACTACATACTGCATACTGCTGCATTACCAGTCATGTAGTATGTGGTTTCAAAATCGCCCAGACTTTGGGTTCTACATTCAATTCAATTCAATTCAATTCAATTCAATTCAATTTTATTTTTATAGCATCTGTCACAATGTGTATTGTCTCTAGGCGCTTTACAGACCCAGAGCATCGAAAGATGAAAAGGATAAAGAGGTTATAAGCAAAAGTGTACAAGTCAGCTCTTTCATTTCCATTAACATGCTCCTTCGTATTTTATGGATTCAGTTTTGAAACTTTGGCTGTTTGCTACGTTTTATTTTTGCTATTTATTGCTGCAAAGCTCTTTGAGCGCCTGCTGGTCACTACACAAATAAATGTTGATTCACTGATTGATTGTAACAATTAGTGATGTCAGGCTAAAAACTATTCAAAAAATGTAAATAAGAGAAAGTGTGATATATAAAAAAATAAAAACATATAACTTTTTTATGTGCATTGTTAGCATCAGATTCTGATGCAGTGCAGCTGGCCAGTGGAAGACACTGAAAATCCAAACAGAAAACAGGATTTGTTGATCTGTACAACAATAACCAACAAAAAAATCAATAAATAAAAAGAGTGTGATATGTATATCCATCTAAAGAGTTTAGTTCTTTAAAGCTGAGCTTATCAAAACAATGTAGTTTTTAAAATCTAGTCTAATAACGGACAGTTAGCAGTATATCAATCTGGCGCGTCAGACTGAAACGTAATGTCAGCTGTGTGTTCACAATTTGTTTCCACTGCCCTCAAGTGGCTAAATAAGTACTGATGACGTGTTTTAAAGTAACATTGCAGACAACTACAAAAGATAAATTAACATGCTGAAAGGAGGTTGTCAGTGCAGTATGAGAGAATAAATATGACTATATTTGCTGTGTTTTGTATTCAGCTAAATGTCATGCTGCATTAGATTTTTCATGACAGTGAAAGAGAAGCTGCATGATGATTGCTATGTGTCATGTGTTGACAGATGTATTTCAACAGCACGCTGACAGACTCTTCCAAGCTGCTGAAACCCCTGCTGGTCTTCTCCTTTATCATGAGTGCCATTATTTGTGGTTTGACCAGAATTATTCAGTACAAGAACCACGCCAGTGACGTTTACCTGGGATTCCTACTTGGAGGTGCTATTGCTGTGTACCTGGTAAGATTAAGTCCAGTCTATAACTTACTTCCAGTACTTTTCCTGTACAAGTCGTGTCTGGATACTCTTTCCTTCTCTATTCCGTAGTCTGGACTTCAAATCAGAAATCCTTTATAATAAAAGCCTGAACTTGAAACTGCCAAAACCAAAACCTCACATTGATATCCAGATTGATGATCCAGAAAAAAACATTTCCACTGGTGTCAGAAATAATTTTGGGCAACAGACTGAACCCTGCATTGCTCGTAATGTACAACTGTACACCTGAGAGGAAAACAGGAGCTGTGTATGTACAAAAGATATATTTAGGTTCAGAGTCATTAGTGTTTCTGTGACCAGATGTGTGAGAAACATACTGTAAGTCACACATCGCCATAGTTACTTTTATTAGCTGTCATTTTAATGAAAATACAGGAACGATGAAAATGTTCATTATTAACTTACATTATGTGAAACTTGATGTTTACATAATGTTGTCTTCACTCTGGCCCAAATGCTGCACCTCAAGTCATGTGACAACAGTCAGTGCTGTCATTGGTCAATAGCAGTCTTGGCAGGATGTCGTGTTTCCATGACAACCGTTCTGAAGTAAAGTGCTGAAAAGCATAAAGACACAACAACTACACATAGTTGACCGGGAGTTGGCTGTTTATTTTGTCTTTGTACCACTCTAGACAGCTTGTAAATGAAGCGACTGGAAGTCATTTGTCCGCGACTGCTAGCATCACAGTATACCCATTCATTGTTCACAGTCCCACATACATGCGGATTTGCTCTCAAAGTTTTTTGTTCACAATGTATTTGAATTTGTGGTAGTCCCAGCAATTTTGTGATTTTTTTAGGCCATTTTTAAGCAGAAAAACACTCACATTCACCCTAACTGGTTAATGATTTTAAAATAACAATGTCAGTTACTATACTACACTATACAGTATTATTGTGTGTGTATGTATGTATGTATGTATATATACAGTCATGGAAAAAATTATTAGACCACCATTTTTTCTTCACTTTCTTGTTCATTTTATTACCTGGTACCACTAAACGTCATCATGTGACTAAAACAGACAGAAAAGAAAACACTGAATGCATAAAAGCAGTGTTTTTGGCAGTACAACGCCATAGCTATTGATGTAAAAACTTAAGTGATTTAGGTTATAATCAAGAAAACCATGAAACATGGTAAGATATCAGCTCTTAAATAAAACTCTTATGAACAATCTTTGTGGTTATCATAATATTTGTCCAAACAAATGTACCTTTAGTTGTACCAGGCATTAAAATGAACAAGAAACTGAAGAAAACAAGGGTGGTCTAATAATTTTTTCCATGACTGTATATATATATATATATATATATATATATATATATATATAATCACACTACTATTACCATACTACAAGACTACTACACACTACAAAATTAAAATATTTTTGATTTATCATGACTACATTATTACTGTACTAATGAGTAAGTATCTTCAGAGTGTGTTTGGGAAGCATATTTTAGCTTATACAAGATCATTCATAGGCCTTTTAAAATTGCGTCAATAATTTGTGGATTTTTGGGATTCGTGGGGGGAGCTAGAAGCGTAGTCCCCGTGAATAATTAGGGTGTACTGTACTTCCTTTTGTCATTCTTACATTCTTATTCACCACCAGCAGTGCACTCTCCAGTACAGTAAGGAAGCACTGCTTTACCCTGTAGTTGTTTTGGCACTGAGGTGGCGGAGCTTTTACACCACAAATAAACCACACCAGAGGTTAATGGCAGCTGTACCGAGAGCGGTCTGAAGAGGGGGTCTGGGTACGGTGCCCACCAGAGTCCCTTTGTTATGTTCACACTGGCCCCAGGGGAACTGCAGTTATGAACAAAACTCCTTTGGGCCGACCTAAACAGGGGCAACATGAAAGCGACCTAAGAAAAAAAAATAATACTATAACAGTTGAAGAAAGTGTAGATGAAGTGATTCAAAATAACTTTTATTTATCAAAAACAACAAAAAAATCAAAGATTGCTGATACAGCAGGATATTCTTAGGAACAAAAAATCCAAATTGTGGATGACAGCAGGGAGGAGTTAGCAGAACAACGGGGGTTAGCCTGATAGACGGGTACAATGTAACAGTTTTAACAATGAGCTGAGCCTGCAGAGCACAGATGCTTCAAA
This sequence comes from Hirundichthys speculiger, assembly GCA_018398805.1. Taxonomy (NCBI): domain Eukaryota; kingdom Metazoa; phylum Chordata; class Actinopteri; order Beloniformes; family Exocoetidae; genus Hirundichthys; species Hirundichthys speculiger. Next base: position 23,269 of record JAGFBZ010001332.1, on the reverse strand, counting down.
ACACTGCTCCAGAGTTGTTTCAAGTAATGTCTCAGTATTTCAGTCGTGCTCTGACAGCTTTTGAATTGATGAATTGCATCACCTGAAATCACTTGTCTATGTTTTTTCATGTTTTGGCAGGGTTTGTATGCTGTGGAAAATTTTCAGGGAAGCGAGGAAGAACGCAGCCGTCCACCTCCAGTTGTGCATTACGCCCCGTGCTCTTTGCCCCATGTAACTCCAGAAGTTGTCCTCCACCAACTGCAGATGAAAGCTGGCATGACCGGTGAGCCCGGTGTACCCACCTCCAACTCTGAAGGCCTACTGCACCGAGGTCTTCAGCAACAGAAGCCTAACGCCATCCTAAAGCAATCTAGTGCTGACGTGGAAGTGATCTCTCCCTGCAGCTCCCAGATCAAAGACGCCATGATGACCTTCAGCCACACCCTCCCTCGGGTTCACACCCCTCAGGCAATAGCAGCTTATGAAGAAGCTGCCAGACGTCACGCTGCCACTCTGCACCATGCCTCCATGGACTCCAGCCGCTCGAAGCAGCTTCTGTCTCAATGGAAAAGTAAGAACCAAAAGTCTTCCATGTTGGTCCCCGAGTCCTTCTCCTCCTCTGTAGACTCAGCGTCTGGCCAGTCTTCCCAGCATGCCTGCCACCATGGCAGCATGGAACTCCAGTCCAGCTCTGAACCATCAGCCATGTGCCCAAATGGAGGTCTTGACAGCCTTGCATACATATCCAAGCTGCCCCCCGGTGCTAGTGGCACCATCGCCACCAACTGCAGTGGTATTGCAGGAGGGTCCAGAATATCCATGCAGTCTAGACCAGGGTCTTCACAGCTAGTCCACATACCAGAGGAGGTTCATGAAAACTACAACAGCACCTGCCAGAAAATGATGGGTGTTGGAGGAAGTGAAGGAATGTCAGTGGTAAATAGCACAGTCCAGGCTAACTGGCAAAGGGCAGCAGAGAAGATTACAACAGGCAGGACTAATGGAAACGTGCAGAATATCCAGCCACGAATCATGCAAATGATTGCTATGTCCAAGCAGCAGGGGCTACTCCAAACCCACTCCAAGAGCTTAGATGAGAGCAGCTTGGGCTGCAACACCAATGAGAGCTGTGAGGGCCCCGCTCCCTACAGGACCCTCGCTGATCAAGAACCCACCACAGGACCAAGCTCACTGGTTAGCATCACAGGCAGCATTTCAGGAAGCACCGGAGCTATTGTCAGGGTAGAGGCTCACCCTGAAAACAACAGACCGATAATCCAAGCTCCGTCCACAGATGGAAGTGGATCATGGAGGTGGCGGCGGTCCCTGGATCACGGTACTGGAGGTTATGGGAATACAGCCACCAGCGGTGTCAGCAGTGGATCGGCTGCAGGACCCGGCAGTTTGAGGCATTCTTTTGAGCATAATGATCTAAACGTAGACTCAGAGAGCCTTGATTCAGTACACGAAGGGTCCGTTGACAGGAAGCGGGGCAGTCACATTGTTACCACCACTTCTACTGTTGGCACCCCACCCATAGTGACCGTTCACACCCAGAGCACTAGCCAGTCCGAGCAGAGGCCCCACCCTCAGGCTCTTTCTACCATTAGAGTCACTCCAGGCGATGGTAGCGGTTGTGGGTCTGGAGGGGGGGACAATGGAGGAAGTGGAGCTGGAGAGACTGCTTCAGAGACCCCCTCAGTTGCTTCCAGCCGTGAGTCCACCCTGCAGAGAAAAGGCAATAAAAGCATCATGATCCCAGAGAGAGCCAACAGCCCGGATATTGCAAGAAACATTTTCTACAAAGGAACGTCAGTTTCCCCTCTTTTCAAGGACTAGAACACAAGGTGACTAAGAAGATTTAACTAATAAATCCTGGTCTAAGTGACAACGGTCGGTATTAATCGTCAGAGTAAGTAAAAGAAAAGGTTTTATGTAGCATGATTTTTGTACGTTTACACTAAAGCACAACCATTTAAATGTTGTACAATTAATCACTGTGTACTTTTCTCATCACTCCAGAAGAAACCTATTTACTGTTGATGCTTTGCTAGTAGTTCAAGGAGAAAAGAACTTAAAAAAAAAGTCCTGTTTTTGATTAAAAGAAAAACAGATTTAAAAAAAATAGTGAAACAGTTACATCTGAACTGTAGCTCACCAGTGAAAACTTGTGTTATAGCTGTGAAACCAGTGTTTACCTTCCTGCACTTCAAATACTACGTATGCCTGAAAGTGGTGCTACACCATTTATTATTTACATATTAAACATGTTGCATAATCAGAAAAGATCAAGTATTATTATTTTACAATGATTTGTAATATTGTATTAAAATACTGTCTTTTTTTTTTCTATTTTCCGTTTTATTATGTTTGTTTGTTTCCTGTACAGAGATGACATATTCAACAGAAAGTTACTTTTTGAACCACAAGTGTGCTTAGCATTTTTCCTGTAGCGTAGAAGTCAAATATGCAGTGACTTGCACTAAAATACTCCAACACTGTACCCTGTATTATATAAACTCTGTCATCAGTATTTTTGTCATATCGTTGATCATCTATGTCAATCACTTTATAGAAAAAAAGAAGAAGCTGAAATAATCTTTCTGTACATCCAGTGAGATATTTAGCACATCTTCAAAGGTCCCAGCAAAACCTGATTTTTGCTCTTGAGTTTCTTGACAGGTTTCAGTCATCGTAAAAAGAGTTTCAAAAGAACACCAGCACTGACGCAGTCAGAGTAATAAATGATGAGGTATTTAGAAACGACATCTTCAACAGCATCGTAGAGGTAGAGATAATATTTACAGCCATATTTCATGCTAAACCAAAAGGGAGAAACATGTACAAAATAAACTGAGCTAAATACTGCAGCCTTTAAAAAAAAAAAAGTATTTATTTTAAAATGTAGCAAAATGCTGAAATCACAGTGTTCATCATGGTAGCAAAAACTGTAAAATGATTTCTTGCAACTAACATTTATCTGTGTAGCATTTTTTTAGAAGAATATATCGAAAAATAGTGCCATAAATTTTAATACCTCTATAATTATTATCATAAAATGAGACTCTGTTTGTATCTGTGTCTTCTCTGAGGAGAAATGGTACGAGACAAATGATTTTTGTTTTCATTTTATCTCGTTCCATCCCTTTGTTCTTTATTTATTTATTTATTTATTTTTTATTTTGTCTATATATTTCCAGGATCTGTTTTGTGGAGTTGTTTACTTTGTGGTGCATATCAATGATTAGCATCTATGTTGCTGAATAAACATATCCCTAATGTTTGGAAATTTGGTACAAATGCTGTTGTATTTGCACAAAAAGTACTATGACAATAATAAAGTTTGCTGGGATGTTTGGTAGTTAAACAAAATAAAACAGGATGTAATTTGTATTCAGTATTTGTATAGCAAGACTACTTTATTTTTACATTAATAAATTTTACCCCTAGATACATTAGCATGGGTTTTTATAGAGTGTATCACAAGATTTGTATCATAAATCTGTATTGTGAATTTACAGAACAGTAGGCTTTGTTTGCTTAGTTTTGATTTATTTATTTATTTATTTATTTTTAATGGTGCGTGTCACATGACAATCTTTTTATCAAAATACTGGCAGTTTGTTTGTTGTGTTGAGGTCATGACAACTGTTTGGATTTTATTTTATTACTGCCACTAATTCTACTAAATCTATTATAATAATTTGAAATGTGTAAATATTTAATAAAAGAGTAGAAAAATGTTTTAAATGAAGGTGAATCAAAACCACACCTTCTGTTTTCTCTTCTTTTGGAAACAGCATTAATCTTAGGCCCCCCGTTTCAGAGGTAAAGTGTGCAGATGGGTGGATCTATAGATGGAGAAGATGAGCAACGACGTTCTGATTCTGTCTCCTACACATTTGTACACCTTTATGAATGATATATTTTCAGAGGTTAGTGGCCCCAAACAGCAGATGACATGATATTGGACTTCTTGATTCTGTTGTCGCTTCAGACAAACATATGTTCTCAAGCAAATCATTTATTTTATAGCATTTCCCTTTGAATATAGCAAACAAATGCAAAAGAACAGTAACATCATTCCCCAAATGGCATTTTACAATTATTAAACACAGTCTCCCTTGAAAATGTGATTGTTAAGGTGATCCAAAGTGCAAATGGACTGAAAAATGTTAGAAGACAACAAATTCAAGGCTCCAAATGGTTGCATACGCATGTTTGCCATTCAGGATTGTCTCATGTCTGTTTTTGACAATATTGGAAACTCACAACTAGTGCTGGGCAGTATGACCAAAAATTTATATTACGGTTTTTTCAAAATTATATCAGTTTCACTGTTCACTGTATTTTTTTTTTTTTTTTTGGAAGGCACAACTGGGTGTTAACCACGTTTTCTAATCATTTAGAGAGGAATTGCTGCAGTAAATTGTCTTAGAATGACCTATTTTACTGTCACGAAGAGTAAATATTGTAGAAAAACATTCATATCTACACTAGTATTAATACAGGTTTGCATGGCCTCACAAAATAATACTATTTACAAAGAGGTGGCACTTGTGATTCTAATTAAGTGAAGGAATCAGAATGCATGATAGTTGCAGTTAAAATACAGAACCCTTTTATTTTTCAAATTTTGCAAACAACTTGAAAAAACATTGTAAAAAAAATCAACATTAACTACACAATGTAAACAACGTTCTAAAGTTGTAGCCATGGGAGGCAACACCCCGCGGCTACAACTTTAGCTCGGCAACATTTGCAGATTATTGTAGTTTGTTGGACGTCGTCTTTTTTAAATCTAAATAACTTCCACACGACAGACACGGCTCCTTTAGGAAGAAGTTCCTCAGTCTCATGTTGCCGTTCTGGAGCTTCCACTTCGGGACTTTCGCTGTTTGCAGCCATCACCGTTTAACCATAAACTAGTAGTGTGTTGTGCCTCCAGTGCAACTGCAAAACAGTCCCCTATCAAACAATGTTCTGCGGCACTTAAGTTCCGCCGCGCGGCGTTCCCAACGTTGTGTACGCTACAGTACATACTCACCGGTATTACGGTATATGAAAAATTCATATCATAAGAAAAATAAACACCAGTATTCCGAATGAACCGGTATACTGCCCAGCACTACACACAACATTCATGTTTTCCACTTTGAGCATCCATGAAAACTCAAACGGGCACAAGGGGAATGCTTGTACGTTGCTGTCAGATTGTCAGGTTTGGGTATTAAAGCTATTAGATCAAATATTAAAGATACAATACCAGTTCTTAAAGAATTGGGATGCTGTGTAAAACATAAATAAAAACAGAATGCATAAACCCATTTGAACATAAAGAACATATCAGATGTTAAAACTGAGACGTTTATACCATTTCATGAAAAGCACTTTCTTATTTTGACTTTGACGGCAGAGACTCATCTCAAAAATATTGGAACAGGGTGATGTTTATCATTATGTAGCCCCGCCTTTTCTTTTAACAGCTGTCTGTTAACATCTGGAAACAGAGGAGACCAGTTGATGGAGTTTTAGGAGAAGAACGTTGAAAGGTCTGGACTCAGTTCAGCACCTAGACCCTCCTGATGGGCAGAAGGTGGTTTAGCACTGTCCTGCTGAAATATGCAACACTTAAACACTTTCCCTAAAACAGATGTTGTCTGGATGGGAGCAGATGTTGCTCTGAAACATCTACGTATTCTTCAGCTTTGATGGTGCATTTCCAGATGTGTAAACTGTCCACCAGAGACACTATTGCAACCCCACACCATCAGGGATGCAGGCTTTTTCCCTCCGACCATTCTAGATGAGCTTTGGCCCTGATACTATCTGAAATGCTGTTTTTATAGCCAGTCACATTTCCGACCTGTTGCCAGTTAACCTAATTAGTTGTCAGATGCTCTTTCATTTATTTTTGATTTGCAGGAATCACTTTTACAGCCTTTTGTTGCCCCAGTTCCATTTCTTTTGAGATGTGTTGCTGATGTGACAGTAAACATAAAACAAATAATATTAGTTTTTTTAAACATTATAAAGCATGTGAAACCAACACATGTGATGTCACTTGATCATGGTTGTCTTTATTAGGTTTAATGTAAATGATGTGAAGGTGAAAAACGACATGATTCATACTTTAGACAAAAGCCTTAAAGTTGTCTATAAACCCTTTTGGCTGACATGAAGTATTAGATCGATCCGGATCTTCGTTTTATCCAAAAATGTCAGTAGTCCAGTCGTGTAAAGTGACATGGATCTGATGGGTGGAACTGTGAACGGGTGATCTCTGCATGTGTAGAATATGGTTTTGTCCTGGATGATAAATAAATGTCTTCTGATACTGTGATCAGCTGTATGAATTTTATGTCTCAAGAAAAAAAAAAGGGGGATTTTTTTTTTCTGCCAAAAATCAGAATATTAAAAAGAAAGTAAAAGCTCAATAGCTGTAACAGTGAACTATATAAAGCATTGCTAAAAGGTAACTGGACGTTGGAGTCACATTGAGTATGGCTCAGGGCATGGGCGAGGCTAGCCCTTTTTGAAATTGAAATTCAGCACCCCAAAAACCTGGAGTAAGACATGTTGTTATTCTAAAATTTTAGTTCGCATTTGACAGGCTTAGATAATGTCCAAAACTTAATCTATAGTTTGTGGTTTAAGTTTATATTTTAAGAATGAAAATGAAAACGACCCCGCCTAATGGTATCATCCTCTTCTCATTACTGGTGGGTTGTGGTGGGGCTCATTGGGGGCTCACCACCCCTAAAGCTCTGACCCTAGAATCACCCCTGGCTGACTGCCTCAACAAATAAGACAAAGAATAAATAAATAAGGGTGTCTGAGACTCTGATGGTCTGTAATTCATTCCATGTTTTGTTTAATCTGATACAACAAATGAAGTTTTAACTTTCATCCTGTGTAACTTCTAGTATTACATGTTTGAAAACTGGTCTGTGTTAGATCCAGGGAACGTCGTAAATTGGAAGATGCAGCTGACAGAGTCTCTTGTGCTATTATACTCAGTATCAGTGCAGTTGTGTATACACTGAAATTATTCCAATATTCAGCATATTCAAATATGTATTTGCATGTGATGGTATACTGTGTTGAAAATCTGTTCAGTTAGGAAAAACAATATACAGGAAGTGCTAAATGGTAACATAAACAGCCCTCCAGACAATATATTTGGCTAACGAGGACACCAGTGGTGGAAACAAATAACCACCAAGTTAGCTTCAATAACCGCTCTTAGGCTAACCAAAAAGTTAAATTAACGCTGCTTTCGTGGTGAAATTTCAAACGTTTGATCTCAGTGTAACATATCTATACAGTCATATTGCCGTGAACTGTGCTGATTAAAAGATGACAATGCATTAAGTTTATATATGTGCTTACCTCGCAGGTGAGGGCCATGCGTCTCAGGTGACGTCCATGAGAGTCTGTGCGCACGAACTGCGACATCGAGAGCACAATTTAGTAAACCGTGTGCACGGATTTTTATTGGCTTTATTTATTTATTTATTTATTTTTTACCTAACTGGTACTTGCCGGTCTCCGTACTTTAAGAACTCCGGTCCAGTTGTGACCCGTTGTGACCGGAGAACAGAGAGCGCTGGAAGGAGGCAGGAGTCTCTCGGTTTCTGACCGCGTCAGGCAGGATTCTGTGGAACAAATGACGTGAACCTTTCATTTAGCAACACTTCACTTGTTATCACGTGTTATTATTTTTGTGAAAATAATTGAATTAAAAAAAGGCATCATTGGGAAGATGTTTTTTCCTCTTTTTTTGGATGAAGACACGCGTCAGCCATAGACTCCTAATTTGGATATTTAATTTTATTTTCTTTAAAGTGGGAAAAATCTAAAAAAAAAAAAAAAAAAAAACAATAGCAAACTATTATCATTTTCCATCATAATAATAAAAATAATAAGGACATTATCATTATTATTACTACCAGTACTACTACTACTACTACTATTATTATTATTATTATTTGGTTCCTCATAACGAGTATTATAAATATTATACACAAAAATATTTTTAAACATACAAACATGATATAATTATTATTAGGACATTTGCATACGATTATAAGAGAGATTTCCAGTCGTTGCATGTATATGAGCTTTTTATAACCTTTTTCTTATTTGCTATTTGTTTGCGTTAATCACGTGACCCTCTGCAGCTCTCGTCGGGTCAATTCTTTTTTTTTTTTTTATTCCGTGTGCGGGTCTGAAAAGTGAATGAATAAACACATTTTCCTTTAATTCGTTTTTTTTTTTATTTTTTTTTTTTTTTACTTTATTCGTCTTGCTATAGTTTTATCAACAAATCCATTTACAACGAGCTGGGAACGAGCAGCGACGGTGTGACGTCACGCCCTAGCGTGACATTTCCAGATATACGTCATACAGCAAATGCGTTCATGACGTTCATTGTGTGTATATAAGGCCAAACATTCAATCCATCAGGTGACTTACCTCAAAACCGTTCACGAGAACACATTTTGGAGTCAGTTTACATTTGTTTGCAAAGAAAACCTTCAACTTTTGGAAATGAGTTCTTCAGCAAAACCACTGTTTAACATCCATCTTAACGACGTTCTGACTGGTAACTCTTCTGACTACTTAATTGAGGCGTTCCTCGGTCAGGGGACCTTCGGAAAAGTGGCCAGATGTAAAAACCTAACAACTCAAGAACTTGTGGCTGTAAAAGTGGTCAGAAATGACTACATCCAATCAGCCATAAGTGAAGCTGAGACACTGGAGAAAGTACAAAAGCTCAACGCTGATAGGAATAATCTACTCAAGTTCAAGGAACATTTCATCCACAGAAACCACTTTTGTGTTGTGACAGAAATGTTGGACGTGAGCTTGTTTGATTTCATGAGAAGCAGGAACTTCACTCCGCTTCACGTTTGTGAAATCCGAGCGATCGCTCAGCAGATGTTGGTGTCTCTGAAAGCCCTGAAGAGCATCAATCTGGTTCATGCTGATATAAAACCAGACAACATCATGCTGGTGAATCATCAGTCAGAGCCCTTTAAGGCCAAACTGATTGATTTTGGTCTGGCAACAGAGGCACCAAACCTGTGGAAGAAAGGGATCGTCCAGAACCTGGCTTATAGAGCACCAGAAGTTCTTCTCGGCCATCCTACTCTGGATGAAGGAGTTGATATGTGGACTCTCGGCTGTGTTCTGGCGTTCCTGTACCTCGGACATCACCTGTATCCCATGGACTGTGAGTATGCCGCCATTAGGACCATTGTACGATTCAGCGGTCAACCCAACAACGATTTCCTGGACGCTGCATTCAAGGCACATCGCTATTTCAATCTAATCCAGGAGGGTCCTCACCGTATGTGGTGGCTGAAATCCCCAGAAGAGTACGCGCGGGAAACGGGAAAGGATGCCAAATGGAACTGTGGCATTTCTTCCCGTTTTCACTCTCTGAATAACCTGATGGGGACGCATCCAGGAAGAATGAACGATTCTGACTGTGAAGACACAAGAGCCTTCATCAGCCTCCTGAAAGGCATGCTGGAAGTGGATCCAAGGAAGAGGATCACCCCGACCCAAGCGCTCAGTCACGATTTTATCACGATGAACCACCTTCCTCTTAACAAAAATGGACCTTATGTCATCGCAGCAAAGGCTATCATGACAGTGTGTCCATCTGAGGAGCCGAACTGCGTTGCTACTGAACACCAAGAGGAAAACGTGACAACTTGGGACAGCTATGTCAACAGAGATCCCGATCCAGCAACATCTCCATCAAGAACTGGAGAAAAAAGAAGGCTGGATGTCTTTAAAAATCTGACTTTCACTAACACCACCTGTGATGTTAGAGAAGAAAGAGGGCTGGATGTCTTAAAAAAACTGACTTTCGCTGACACCACCTGTGATGTTAGAGAAGAAAGAAGGCTGGATGTCTTAAAAAAATGGACTTTCGCTGACACCACCTGTGATGTTAGAGAAGAAAGAGGGCTGGATGTCTTTAAAAAATGGACTTTCGCTGACAGCACCTGTGATGTTAGAGAAGAAAGAAGGCTGGATGTCTTTAAAAAATGGACTTTCGCTGACACCACCTGTGATGTTAGAGAAGAAAGAAGGCTGGATGTCTTTAAAAAAACTGACTTTCGCTGACACCACCTGTGATGTCATTTCCGGCCAAGAAGAAACAACATTGACAAAAGACAAAAAGGACACTTCTCAAACAGCAGGAGACAAAAAGGGATCACATGAAGCCAGCTGCAGTTGGGACGACATACCAGCAGCACCAAGACCTGGAAGAAAAGGCAGACTGGATGTCTTTAAAAAACTGACTCTCAATAACGCCGCAAATGACACCACAAATTCTGCTGACTGTGAAAAAGAAAATGTCCTAACTTCTGAAAATTACGACATAAATTCCAAACCAGCAACACCAGCCCACAGTGAAAAAGCAACCTCTGCACCTGAAACTGGAAGTAAAGGCATGCTGGATAGCGTTAAGGAACTGACGGTCACTGACACCATATATGATGTCATTTCCTGTCAAGAATTAACAACATCCAATCATGCCTTTACAGAAAAAAATGGATCAGACGAAGCCAGCGACAGTATAACTGAAATACCACCGGCACCTGGAACTGGAAGTAAAGGCATGCTGGATAGCATTAAGGAACTGACGGTCACTGACACCACACGTGACATCATTTCCTGTCAAGAATTAACAACATCCAATCATGCCTTTACAGAAAAAAATGCATCAGACGAAGACAGCGACAGTAGAGCTGAAATACTACCGGCACCTGGAACTGGAAGTAAAGGCATGCTGGATAGCATTAAGGAACTGACGGTCACTGACACCACATGTGACATCATTTCCTGTCAAGAATTAACAACATCCAATCATGCCTTTACAGAAAAAAATGCATCAGACGAAGACAGCGACAGTAGAGCTGAAATACCACCGGCACCTGGAACTGGAAGTAAAGGCATGGTGGATAGCATTAAGGAACTGACGGTCACTGACACCATATATGATGTCATTTCCTGTCAAGAGGAACCAGCGTCCAGTCATGCCTTTACCGACAAAAAGCACACTTCTCAAACAGAAGTGGTAAAAAATGGATCAGATCAAGCCAGCTTCGGTCCAGATGAAATGTCAGCAGCATCTGGAACTAGAAGTGAAAGCAGGCTGGACAGCTCTCAACATCTCACCGTCACGAACACCACGTGTGATGACATTTCCTCTGAAGAGGAAACTCCATCAACACTTGAATCTGTGACAAAAGAGTTACAAGGAGGACCAGTGATGGACCTCACCCTGAAACGGACTGCAGGAGAAGTTAAACCCTCCAAGAAACGTTTCAGGAGAATCCGCAGCTTCTTCTCCCGGATATTCAAGCCCCGTCCAGCAGAAGAAACCCAGACGAATGAGGACACTCACCTCCACCAGCACCACACACTGGGACCTGAGGTGGAAGAGCTACAAGGAGAACCAGCCACGGATCCCACTGTGAAACCGACTGCAGGGCAAGTTAAACCCAAAAAGAAACGTTTCGGTGGGATTCGCAGGATCTTCTCTAGGACATCCAAGTCCTGTCCAGCAGGAGAAAGACATGAATGAGGACACTCACCTCCACCAGCACCACACACCAAGAACATGAAATGCTTTTCCACAAACATCTTCCATGTGCAGCACATACACGCTCCACCGAACTTGATTCTTCTCTCTGGGGGCTCCGGCTTCCTCCCACACCCCAACATTTCCCACATTTAATTCAATCAAATTAATAAATTTCAGTGAATTGTGTTTAAGTTAATGTTGAAATGTGTATGATATGTAAATAATGTCCTACAAAAGTTTAATAAATTCTGAAAATATAGTTGCATGTCTATATATTGTATTTGTTCATTCAAATTTGTCAATAACAAATTCCAGAAATTCAACCCAGACTCACATTTTTATCACAGAGCAGAGGTGTTCCAGAGTCCAGGTGTTACTGCTAACTGTGCTTTTACAATGATAATGAGATACACAGGATGAACCTGCTGTCAATGGGAACTGTTTTTACAAAAACACAGAATTACATCAACATTCAGTGTCAAAAAATAAAACACAGATTAAAATGGTCAGGAAATAGAAAAGTAAGAAGCAGGCCCTGGTGAAAAGAAGTAAACTGAAGTTTTTTTTTTGTTTTGTTTTTATTGAAAAATTGAAACCCTACATAGGATTAACCAGACGTGGATAATGGATGGATGGATGGATGAATAAAGGAACAACAGATCAGCAGGAAAATATTACATCCTAATAAGATAAAAGGTAGTTACAAAAATTAATATGTATTTCACAATCTTAATCTACAGATCCAAAACAGACCTAAAAAAAAAAAAAAGGTCGAGGTATAATATTTTAAATAAAATTATATACAGTACATTTTATATACATATATATATATATATATATATATAGATATATATAGATATATATACATATATTATATATATATATATATATAACATAATTTTCTTGTTTTGCTGGCTTTAGAATTTATTCAATCTTAAAGATTCTAAATACGCAGAAGAGTGCTTTAAACACAATGTTTGGACACTGCTGCACAAATTTAGTACAATGAATATGAAATATGGTAAATGTTAAGAGAAGGTTGATAATATAAGATTTTACTGGATTTCTTTCCTTGTTTTGTGTCAGACCAAATAGAACATGCTGAATGTTCAGTTTCTAACAGGAGTCACATTTGATGTTTATGACATTATTTAGATCAATCCAAAAGACAAGAGAATCGGTACAATCCCAAAATAAATGACATATTGTTTCATCCAAATTGCTACAAAAGGAACAGTGTGTCAATATTAATCTATTTTACAAGATGGGTCTTGACTGGTTAACACCTGTGGAGCAATTTAAAAGTAACTTCTTGTACCTTAATTGTAATAAAAACATTTTCTTGACAAGATCCAAGTGTTCCCCCAATCTATGACAATATAAATATTATTCTAATGTGACGATTCAAAACTTGCTCCGATTCTGGGAGGCAGTGATTTAAGGCGATGGTGAGGATGAAACAGAGAGGAACGTCGACGTGTAGTATGAGCTCAGTGAAACAGGAGCAAGGATTCAGTGGAAACTACTGAATAGCCTTAAAGCAAAATTTATTCTAACATTTACCTGGAATAACTGGAGGAAGTCATCATGGAGAAAAGGGTCTGACTGAGTTCTACCTCCTTACACGTTAGAATCAGCGGTAGTCGGTTAGCCTCTACGGAAACAGACATTTTAACACCAACAAAAGTCCTTTGTCCTGTTTTAACATCTGTAATGTGCATTTACAGATGCTTTGACATTCAAGGTAAATGAAAACTTTACTTACAGCACACCTCCATCAATTAAGTCGATGTCTGCAGGTCGATCATGTGACTCAGACTCAGATGAGTCGTTTGTTTTCTGCACCAGAAGACCAGAAGATCTCTCAAGATTCCTGACAAATGCAAAAGCAGCTTGAAGTTAAAGGAGATACAATTTAGTTTATATTTACACAAATATTTCAGATTAAAAAGACTAAATCACGTTTTAAAAGATTGACTCTTGTTCTACTATGAAGCATATTGGTGCAAACAAATGTCAGGATGCTGCTGAACAGAAAAATACCTTCATAGCCACCAGCTTCCTTCTCCTCTGTGGATGGATCTTTGAGATTTTTCTCCTCTAAAAAACAAAACACCACTTTTAATTTCCAATTTTCTGAACACATCTGTAAATGTAGGACACAAACTTTTCTGTGGTTAAATCTTTCAGTTCTTCTAGTTTTTATTAACATTTATTCATGAAGTCCCTGGTTTGAATCCCGGTTGTGTCAGGAAGGTCATCAGGTGTAAAACTTCTCATGTAGATCACTCCAACAGGGAGCAGCTGAAATGGATGTTTTATTTATTAAATCTCATTTTAAAGACCTTACCCTGTAGTCAACGGGAGCTAGTTTGGTAATCTAATTGTTATTATCAACACACCAGATTTAACAAGTTTTGTCTAAACGTGACAAACATTATTGATGCGAACAACATAACTGTCATAATTATACTTCTGATCAGACAGTTTGAGATATCTGAAATTCATTCTTGACAAGTCACAATTAAAATGAGAGTTATCTAAAATCCAGTTTTGACAAGTCATAACTGAGTTATGAATAAAATGTTTAAAGTGGGGAGAAAATCACAACCCACTAAAAGATAGTTGGTTTCCACCTGGATAGTTCCTGACCCACATAAAGGATTATTGACCTTATTTCCATCAATACTACAAGAAAAAAAAAAATTTGCATGATAGCAAGTTTGAAAAAGCATCACATTCAGTGCAAATTGGGATTTTTGGAGACCACTGTTGGTCTCAAACCTCTCCTGCCAAAGTGAAAAGAAAACAGACCAACTGACCGTTAATTTGTACATCTTAAGCAGCTTTTGGCTCAAGCTAGCGAGTTAGCTTCTCGCAATCTTGGGAAGAAGTTTGAGTTATATGTTAAAGAAAAGGATGGATTTGTGAGCGCTGTCCTCTGGCAGTGAAGGGAGGAGAATCTCATGGTATGATAGCACTAAGTTAGAATCAGTGAAAATAAGGACACCCCATATGTACAAAAGTGTTGTGTGTCATTGCAAAAGCCTTAAAAGGCACAGCACACATCACAAAAGGTCAGGACGCTGTTGTACATATAAATCATGATGTAGCTGGTTATATTTTGAGTCAAAAGTTCCCACCTAATCAACAAAGAACGAACATACAGGAAATAGTTGCTCTACAGGATGACAACATTATATTTACCAAAGGGATTTTTTGCTATTATGACTTGGCTTATCAATGGCACTAATAATATAGGAGAATAGAAGGTGGTAAAGTCTTTATAATTAAAGGAAATAGGAATGTTCTTTCTGATTTATATAACTTACTAGAAGTGTGTGGTCCAGTAGTGCTACAATGTAAACATTAAGATGTTAACATGTTAACATTAACCCCGCTGTTTCAGTACAACCTATTAAAAACTTTTTTATGTAAACAAAACAAAACAAAAAAAGAAACAAACAGACACAACAGCTATTAAATTCTGTTATCATTGAAGTATTTGAAAGCGAGTTGTCACCCCAACCATCTCAAGCATGTGCTTGGATGAAATGACTCTTTAAAGGCTACTTTTAGTCACCCAGACTGACAAGACATGAAAGGACATTCTACTAGCATCGAGGAGCGACTACATTCTGTGGCATAATATGACAAGCTTTACCAAAAGCCAAGAGTCTCAGGGGGAACACCATAATATAGTCAATGATTAGGCTGGAATTAACAGTAAAGGCTCTGAATCTACACACAACATTAGACCTGCACTTATAAAATCAGTCAAGCATCAGATCATTTATCAGCTGGAAGGTTTTCATTAAGGTCAGCAGTTGTAATCCTCATCAAAGTTGATGCTCCGAGACCAGTTGGACACTGCGTTGGACCAGGAAACAGCCTGAAAATGTCACTGCTCCAGGTGAAACTTCTGAAGGCCATAGATGACAGTCTTCCCCCAGGAGCTCAAATCTAGCCAAGCTACTGCAGCTAACAATGCCATTTTTTTTTGTTGTGGCACTGGTGGCCTTTATCCAGAGTGAGAGAGACAGGAAATCAGGGCAGACTCACAGCAATGGGTTGTGGGCCAGGAGTTGAACCTGCAACTGCTGCGGGAGGACTGTAGCCTCTGTACATGGGCCACCTGCTCTAACTACTGCGTTACCGGGGCAACCCTGACAATCTCATTTCTGTGTGTGTCTGCAGATGCACACATGGATGTTTCTGCATTGCAATCCACCTGAATACACAGGCTTAATGTGAGGATATATATATATGAGGATAAGTATTGATAAAATGAGTGTTTAGGGTGAGATGCATGTCTCCTGACATTAAAGAAAAGACTTAGACTTGTGTTAAAACTGTCATGTGTGGGGTAAGTTTTGCCACAATGACTGCTAGTCGTCACAACATCTGGTGGTTATTGTGACATTCTTTTCAGGAAACTTCAGCCACAGGTTAAGCTGCAGACTAGTCTTTAATGTGGGGGTTAAACCTCAAACCTCAGCTAAACTAGTGACAGCGCAGTGGGCCTGATGTGTTTATTTGTGTTTTTGGAGTGAACTGCTTATGAAACAATCAATAACTGCAGCGTGATTTGCAGCTTTGCCCTGCAACTGTCCCTGTTCCCCAAACCACGAAGAAATCCATCTTCCTTGGTTTTGAGCCTGGCATCCGTCCAGGACCAAAACATGAAAGTTTGGAGCAATCAATGTTCTAAAAGGGTTTTTCGGTGCATGTGCCATTGTTCCGAATGGTTTTTGCTCACCTGTGATAAGGAAAGATACAGAATCATTTACTAAGTATTTGTAAAAGCATTTACCTTTTTCCCAAATGCATACCTGTCAAGTTTTGGATTTGAAAATAAGGGAAATATTCTGCCCCCGCCGTGAGCAGTCCCACCATCCCAACCAAGCTCCAGTACCTCTTACATTTTTGGTGTACAAAAAAAGTAAAATCACAGCTAGACTACTTTTGTTTCCTGTGTGCCATTATTGGACAAACTGATCAATCCAGGTGTGTCTGACCATTGCTGTGAGGTCAAATACACCTGGATTAATCAGTTTAATTAATGGTTCACAGGAAACAAAGCAGCTGGCTGAAGTTCAGGAAGTAGTGCAGCTGTGCATAAAGCCTCGTTGACATAATGTGAACATTCATTATAGCCTAAATGAAAACACTAAAGGGTTTATATGAAGAGTATTTATTTGAAGGGATTTGCATATTTTTTGTTCATTTAACATTGCTTGTATTTACATTTACATTCGATTTTCATTCCACACATTGTTTTCATTTCATATTGCTCTTCTTTTACAGTTTTTCATCTCATTTCACGTGACTTTTCTTTACTCTTTTAATGACTTGTTGTACTCATTTGTTGCAGACTTTGAATTCTTTATGACTGTTTTGGAAGGAGTGTATTTGTAACTGGTCCAGAGTAGTTTATTTTACATGAGAGAAGACAGTTCTGTTGTCTAACGACATCCTATTCTCTGAAACAAGCTTTTTTTTCTTTGCGCGCTGTCACTCATCGGATGTCACACATTAATCTCACGACATCTACCACCTACAGTACCTGTAGTAGCTGCTGCTGTGGAAGTTATCGCGAGGCAGGTTACAGATCTCAGATTAGGAATGTTTTTTTTTTCGTTTTTTTTTTTTTTACTCAGCCCGATGCGGTATTATTATTTTTTTAATAACGCTGGTTAAAATACGGAAGATTTACAGGAAATATACTAATACGGGAGGATGGCGGGAGAGAAGAGTGAAATACGGGACTTTCCCGGCCAAAACTGGATACTTGAGAGCATGGGCGAGTGTGGTGTATCGCTGCACACTAGTAAATAGTTTAAGTAGGCAACTGGAAGAACACGAATGCAGAGATGTATAAAACACGAACTGATTTTTTATTCAGTAGATCACCACTGTACATTTGCTCTACTCGGCAGGTGTAAGTAAGAGAGGGTGTGCCTGACGGCGCAGTACCTTTTGTACCTCGGCTAACAGCCAATGAGAACTAAATATTTACCAGTACCAAAAATAAGAGTCTACAAAATCATATTCCTGTGTGTTGGAACACCACAGCTCCTCCCCTGTAAATCATAACCTCTTTCTTTTCAATACCTAAATTCTTTTATATCCTTAACAAGGTACCTTTGTTCTTGAACTCATAACCTACATGAAATCATACATCACATATGCAGTACATCAGATTTCTTTTCCATTTTTTTTTTCACATTCTTTTTATTTTTTATTTTTTTTCGAACTCAAGTCATTAGTTATAAGTTCATCCTATCCGGAGGATGCCGGTTTCTCACAGGACGTGTACGGTGTTCCACCACCGGCACTGGTGACCGCACTGTGGGTTGCTTCCTCCACAGCCACTGGCACAGGCCGATCCGTGTCAGCCTCTGCATCCCAGTCTTCAAAGTCCAAAACTGCACAAGAATCCTCTTGTGTCAACTGAGCAGGGTTTGTCTTAGTACTCAACATTTGGTTAACATGTCTTTTCACACATTTTCCATTTACTTCAACATTGTAAGTCACAGGACCCAACACTTCACGTATGACACCATTCAACCATTTCTCCCCTCCCCTGTAATTCTTTACCAGAACCTGCTGTCCAACAGTAAAAAACCTAACACGAGGAAATCTTGGTTCTGTCTCAGTTTGCATTCTTTGGGAAAACTCAGGTTTATTTAGAGATAACCTGGTTCGCACCTGTCTCCTTAGAAACAGCTCAGATGGCGTCTTGCCTGTGGTTGTGTGGGGCGTGTTTCTGTACCCAAATACAAAATTAGCTACACAATGTTCCAATGTCATACCACCTATTGCTCTGTTCTTTGCAAGTGATTTCTTAAGATTCTGTACTAGTCTCTCAGCTAAACCATTACTTGCAGGGTGATATGCAGGTGAAGTAATGTGTTTCACACCATTCTTAACAAGAAAAGACTCAAATACTTGAGACACAAACTGAGGTCCGTTGTCTGTAACCACCTCCTTTGGCAACCCATAAGCAGAAAACAAGGATCTGAGTGCTTCAATTGTTGTTGCTGATGTAGTAGTGTGCATGGGAATTATCTCAGGCCATCTAGCATAAGCATCCATCACTACTAAAAACATCTGCTTGTGGTCCTCAGCAAAGTCAAGGTGTATTCTCTCCCAAGGAGAAGAAGACCATTTCCACGTATGTACACGTGTAGTTGCAGGCATGCTACGTTGCTGCTGGCAAATACTGCATTGACTCACTACGTGTTCAATACACTCATCTAATGTAGGCCACCAGAAGAGACTTCTGGCAAGGGATTTCATTTTAACTATCCCCCAGTGATGCTCATGAAGTTCAGTCAGTAGTCTGTCCTTCAGTTTTTCTGGAACTAGCACACGTAAACCCCACAGTAGACAATCACCTCAACAGTAAGCTCGTATTTTCTCTGAAAATAGGGCTTCAGTGTTTCCTCCTGTACATGCTTAGGCCATCCTGTTAACACCAGTTGCTTAACTATCTTCAGCACAGGGTCTTTATCAGTTTCTTTAGCTATCTCTCTAGCTGTGACGGGCAAATCTTCAAGATATGCAACTCTGTACACTGGATTAGACACAACATTTGTACTAGGCTTCAGAGGTAACCTCGACAACGCATCATCATTGCTGTGCTGCTCTGACCTCTTGTATTGGATTTCATAGGTGTATGCGGCTAAGATTAGAGCCCACCTTTGCATCCTTGCTGCGGCTAGAGTAGGAACTCCAGTTTTTGGTCCTAAGATTTTTAACAATGGCTTATGATCCGTTAATAACAGAAATATCCTGCCATAAAGGTATTCATGGAACTTCATAACGCCAAAAACCAAACCCAGAGCCTCCTTCTCTATCTGTGAATAATTCTGTTCAGTTTTTGTCAGCATTCTTGATGCGAAGGCGATCGGTCTCTCGCTTCCATCTTTCATTTGGTGACTGATTACAGCACCAACTCCATATGGAGAAGCATCGCATGCTAAAACAAGTGGTAACTCAGGGTCATAATGTACTAGCAACTTGTCTGATTGAAGAGATTGCTTTGCATTATCAAACGCTCTTTGGCATTTCTCTGACCACTGCCATTCAACATCTTTGTGTAGTAGCGCTGTCATGGGCTGAATCAAGGTAGACAGATTAGGGATGAACTTCCCACAGTAGTTCAGCAGTGCTAAAAACGACCTGAGCTCAGTCACATTTTTCGGAACTGCAGCTTTCTGGATTGCATCTGTCTTTTCTTTCATTGGGTGAATGCCCATTGCATCAATGACATGTCCTAGGTATGACACACTGCTCTTCATGAATTCACACTTATCTTGTTTTACTCTGAGATTGTAAGATTCTAGTCTCCTAAGAACCTCTTCCAAGTTAGCTAGATGACTGTCTGTATCCTTTCCAGTAACCAGTATGTCATCTAAATAACAGATAACACCATCCATGCCCTGAAGTACTTGATCCATGATTTTCTGGAAAATCGCAGGTGCGCTGGCAACACCATATGGCAACCTGTTGTAATGGTACAACCCCTTGTGCGTATTGACAGTGAGGAAACATCTTGAGTTTTCCTCTAACTGCACTTGCTGATAAGCTTGCGATAAGTCAAGTTTTGTAAATTGCTGACCTCCAGCTAATTTAGCAAATAAATCTTGAGTTCTGGGTAGTGGGTACTGTTCCACATTCAACCAAGGATTAATTGTTACCTTGTAGTCTCCACATATACGTACACTGTTATCCTTTTTTGGTACACAGACTATGGGAGCTGCCCAATCACTGTAGTTGGTAGGTGAAATTACCCCTTCAGCTTCTAATTTTGCCAACTCTTTCTCCACAGCTTCTCGAAGTGCATAAGGCACATTTCTTGGCTTACAGAATTTAGGCACAGCTTTCTCAGTTACTTGTAACTTGGCTTCAATGCCCTTCAGCTTGCCTAAACCAGGTTTGAATACAGCTGTATATCTGGCACACACACTGTCCACTGTTTCAGGAGCTACTCGGTTGACTTTTGACCAGTCTAGTTGTAGCTGGCTAATCCAGTCTCGCCCCATTAAGGCTGGACCTTTTCCTTTCACCACAAGCAATTCTAGCTTTTTAGTGACGTCCTTACATTTAACCTTAGCTGTGAATTTTCCCATCAATTTCAGTGATTCTTGACTGTACGTTTTAAGAACACAATTGGCTGGCCTCAGCTTCACTGACTTGAACCTGCGTTGATACAGATTTTCAGATATTACTGACACGGCTGCGCCTGTGTCAACCTCCATTTTCACTCTGGCACCATTAATACTCACATACACATTATATGGTTTTACAATGTCACCTGTACTTGTGTCCATTGCAAACAAATCAACACCCCCACCATCAAAAGCCGGATCAAAGTCGATGCTTGGCTCCTCCACAAAACAGCTGGGTGGCACACAGTGATCCACTGCGTCGTCGCGGAGCTGCGGCTTGGCAGAGCAACTTCCTGTCTGTAGATGATGGTCACTGCTGCGCTGCTGGGGAGCGTTGGAAACACGGTCTCTCTCGCGCTGGGGAGTGTTGCAAACCGGGTCTCTCTCGCGCTGGGGAGCGTTGCAAACCGGGCTCACCTGCTGCTTGTGAGCGCAGACACCGTGGCATACCTCGCGCTTGAGAGCGTTGCACTGTGCCTGGTTCTCCAAACGCGGGGCTCGGCACGTCCCGTGCCCGAGAGCGTTGCACTGTCGTTAATCGCTGAACGTGCGGTCCCTTTTCCTCCTGGCTTGCGTGAGCGGCATGCCTTCGCGATGTGCCCCTTTTTGTTGCACTCATGGCACTCCAAATCCTTAAATTTGCATTGATCTGGTCGGTGCCCTTGTCCACCGCAACGATAGCACTGCTTCCCGCTAGCTGCAGGCTTTCCAGGAGCCTCTTTATGCATTGTCTTTGCCTTCTTATCGACAACATTTGCCTTGTAGGTTTTCTGTGAAAACTGCTGTGAACTGTCCCTTGTGACTTCAAATGCGAGTGCCCTTTCGACTGCAATCGCCAAAGTTAATTCTTTATCTTTGTTGTGAGCTGTGCTTAGTAAGCGGTCTCTCAATTCAGTGCTTTTTACACCACACACGAATCTATCACGCAATGCTTCCTCTAAGAATGCTCCAAACTTGCACGTGGAAGCTAACTTTCTTAGACTAGCAACGTACTCGCTTATTGTTTCGTTTTTCTTTTGGTTTCTAACGTGGAATTGCATGCATCTTTCTGCGATGAAATTGGTTTCGGGAACGTAGTGTTTCTCCAACAGTCCCACCAACTCCTGATAAGTTTTCTCAGATGGCTTTACTGGAGCGCACAAATCCATTAGCAAGCTATGCGCCCTTTTCCCGACTACCGTAAGAAAAACAGCCTTGGTCTTTTCTTGCGTCGTGTCTAGTTCATTTGCTGCAAAGTACTGCTCCAGCCTCTGACGATAACTATCAAAACTTTCCTCACTTTCCTCGAAGTGGAAATCTTCTGGCTTACCGAATGCCATTTTCGTTTCGACGGTCCTTTCACTCGACGAAGGTCTCCGTGGCTCTACCGGTGCTTTTTCCTCTGCCTCGCTGTCGCTGCTGGACATGCTAAAGTGTCTTCCAACTTAAACATCCCATCCTCGTCGCCAAACTGTGGTGTATCGCTGCACACTAGTAAATAGTTTAAGTAGGCAACTGGAAGAACACGAATGCAGAGATGTATAAAACACGAACTGATTTTTTATTCAGTAGATCACCACTGTACATTTGCTCTACTCGGCAGGTGTAAGTAAGAGAGGGTGTGCCTGACAGCGCAGTACCTTTTGTACCTCGGCTAACAGCCAATGAGAACTAAATATTTACCAGTACCAAAAATAAGAGTCTACAAAATCATATTCCTGTGTGTTGGAACACCACAGCGAGGCTAGCCCTTTTTTAGGGGTGCTAAATTGAAATTCAGCACCCCAAAAACCTGGAGTAAGACATGTTGTTATTCTAAAGTTTTAGTTCACATTTGACAGGCTTAGATAATGTCCAAAACTTAATCCATAGTTTGTGGTTTAAGTTCGTATTTTAAGAATGAAAATGAAAACGACCCCGCCTAATGGTATCGTCCTCTTCTCACTAACGTTACTTGTTGGTTGTGGTGGGGCTCATTGGGGGCTCAGCATCCCTAAAGCTCTGACCCTAGAATCGCCCCTGGCTCAGGGTTCAGTTTACCACACTGATCATGGTCATGTGTTGTGTCTGACAGACTGAAATAAACAGATATTTGCTGGTGAAACCATCGTGTCCTGTCATACATGTGGCTTCTATCATTCCAGACTGAGTTCTCACGTCCTTGTTCTCTCTCTCTCTCTCAAATATTTGATGTTTCTCTCTCAAACTCTGTCCTCTCACTAAAATAATGGTCTTAGTAAATCACAGCCAGTAGAATGTCTGATATGATGCTGGCTCTACTTGCTCCTTATGTGCTCACACATTTTTGTCCCAGAATCCCCTCCAAGTCATTTTCCAGTTAGAAAAGCGTTGTACTTACTGAAGTCATTTCCAGAGAGCAGGAGCCTCCAGAGGCAGGTGGATGATCAGATCTCTACGGTAGAGCAACTAGTCGGAATCCACTGTGTACGAGGCAAACGGTGCATTTTGGACATTTTTTTCCAAAAATGCTGGAACAAGAGATGAAAGACTGGTTAAAATA
>JAGFBZ010001331.1:125000-132500 GCA_018398805.1 Hirundichthys speculiger | reverse complement strand
TCTGTTTAGAACACCTTCATTCTAATGTAGACACAGTAATCCTGAATGAAGAATTCGATTAAACTCTTAATTAAGATTTTTCTTTATCTTTTATAATGAATGCCTCTTGAACTCCATAGACAAATTATTAGATTTTTTTTACCTGTCATGAATTATTTCTTTCTAATGGGTTCTTTGTGTCTCTTCTGCTTCTCCTCCCCTTGCCACTTCTTTTCCCTGCTATCTGGTAAATTTTTCTTACCCTCCTTTGCCATTTTCCCCCCTTCCATCCATTTTTGCTCTACAGAAACTCAAACGGCTGTTTCCTGATGAGGTAGGTTTATTGTAGTGTGTCACCATCACCTGTGTGCTCGACTTAACAGTTTTGGCTAAAACCATCTCATCGTCATGCATCTAATGTCACGTTGACATCTGTCAAAAGCCTAATCTGCCATAACTCACTTGTTATGTGTTTTGTCCTGTGAACGTGCATGTTCTCCAGGTATACTCTTAAAGCATGGAATGCTTGGCACATAGATTAGTGATTCTTTCAACAGAAGCATGGCTGATTATCTTTAATAAGACATGTCAATATGTGCCAAGATTACATGTATGCCTAAATGAATGTCATGCTTTTGTGCGTTTTCATCAATATAAATGTTCAATGCAAGTTTTAGTGGTTTACCACACAGTCATAAAAACCAGAGGGAAGAATTTCCCATTTAAAATGTTTTATCTTTATTGCTGACAGTGTTCTCTACATGTTTTCTGTGTGACATTTTATCTTAACAAAACATTTTCTGCTCTTAGAGACCTTAGCCCTTTTCAGACTCATTGAAACGTATTACGTTGCTTTCTTCTTCAAGTGGGTCACATGACCACTCTGTCTCATTCAGTGATTGTTCCCCATAAACTAATTTAGATGCAAAAGCACATTGGCAGAATGAGCTATATGTTTTGTACAATATTTAGCAATATTTAGAGAGAAAAATTGTTAACTAGTAACAGTGGTAGATTTTAAAACCTTCAGCTGTAGCCTTGATTATTATAACACTACTTGGCAAAAATCTCCTGCCTTTATTATAACTGACAGAACACAAGCGTTGTTGACACAGTTTCATTCCTGTTTGCTCAAACGCTGTGTATAAAACATTCCAGATGAAAATTTATTCATCTACACTGCTGACATGAATCAGCATTGGGGGTAAATGTAGATTCTTTTTTTTTTTTTTTTTTTTGCTGGCTAAATCTAGCCCAAATTTATAGCTTATTCTGGCTGGTTTCAACTGAGAAGACTCTTGTCATATTTGATTACACAATGTGTTAGGTTTCCTATAGACGAAGCTGAAGTACTGTGGACATCCAGGTAAACAAATTGCTCTTGGAGAATGACCCAATGCCAAAAAAAAAAAAAAAAAAAGTTGTCAATGCTAAGAGTGCATGACACATTTGCAGAATTTACCAATGCTCCCCATGTTCATGACAGCTGATTGTTGCCATGATATGAAAGAGACTTAATAGTCGTAGAAGAAAATAAAAGATAATTACATATTATTTGAAGAGGGAACAAGATGAACAGTTCCCTATTTCATCTTTTGGGGTACATGTTCTCATTTGAGGCGGACATGTTAAAAATGCGTGCATGTCTGAATGGGGTTAATGTAATATCTAAAACTAAGATAAATAATCCAGGTGTATTAAGTATTACAGATGACACCTAACATCAACACTGCTATTAAGATATAATGATGTTTATATTTTGGATTTGCTCTGTCCCCTTTCATGTTGTTGACTAATGTAGTTGGAGCGTTTCACCAGCATGAGAATGAAAAAAGACAAGGAGAAGCCTGGCCAGGTTCCAGCTCACCGCCATTCTTCAGCTGCCAGCTATGAGATCGGTACTCCGAATGCCATGCTGAATGATCACTCTGATGAATATGTCCTGGAACTTTTTGAACAGATGTTGGTAAGCAAGGCAAAAAAAAAAAAGTGTTTGAAAGATTGAGCTTTTTGGAAAGAGCATAAATTCTTTTACAATTTGAAAAACTACTCATAAGTACGGTATCACTTTCTTATTATAGACCCTTCATGCAGAGCTTTATAGCTTGAACTTAATTTTCATTGTTTGTTATAATGTATGTTGGTTTAATAAGTTTAAAAAAATGGTAGGGGATGTTGTTTGCACGTGTACTTTTTCCAAACTGATATATTTTTACAACTAAAAAAAAGGCTCAAAGTAAAATTAGATACTTAAAATCCTCAAAATAAGCTGTCCAAGTGATTGATTCTTAGTTTTTTTCCTTGAGTATCTTGACACATTAAATTCGTCTAATTTCTAGAAATTCTAATTTCTACTTTTAATTTCAAATTACTTAGGTTTACAGATTTTTATTTCTTGATAAATGCTTGTCTCAAAATGCTGTATAACTGCTTTCTTTTTTCTTCATTCTATCTTCCGTTTGTGTCCAGGTGGATATGAACCTGAATGAGGAAAAGCAGCAGCCTCTGAGAGAGAAAGACATTATGATCAAACGAGAGATGGTCTCCCAGTACCTCCATACTTCGAAAGCTGTTAGTTGACCTTTATTTTTCCTTTATAAAATGTCTTACCAGTGGAAAGAAACATCCAAAATATCCATTTTACTGTTTATCTTTCTGCACTTTGTCTATTGAACACCGTTGCAAATAATTTCAAATGTACACTTTTATTATACTACCTAATTTTCATATTTAGATACATAATTTTAGAAAGTTTGTAATACAAAAATATGTGCTTGTAGTTGTAATAGTAACAGTAATGGGTGGCTGTAGTTCAGTTGGTAGAGCGGGTCGTCCAGTCACTGTAAGGTTGGCGGTTTGATCCCGGCTCCAACTGACCACATGACCGCAGCGCCTTGCATGGCAGCGACCACCCACTGGTGTGTGAATGAGAGGTCAGTGTAAAGCGCTCTGAGGGCACCTTGATGGTGTGGAGAAAGTGCTATATAAGTGCAGGCCATTTACCATAATAATGCTTGAAGTTTGTAATACAAAAACAAGTGAAAGTGGCTTCAGTGGAAGTAATTGACTGGAGAAGTCTGGCGGTTTTTAATGCTGTTCATTTAACTGTAATATAAACGTTGAGAGAGAAATCCTTCACATAAGGCCATAAAATTGGAATTTCAAATTATGCTTGACTGTTGCCATCAATGCCGTGCTGTTTTGCTTTCTCAAGGAAATTATTCCAGTTGCATTCTGTAACAAGTCAAGTGTTTGTGTTCCTTGTGTTCCAGGGCCAAAATCAAAAAGAGAGCTCCAAGTCAGCCATGATGTACATCCAGGAGTTGAGGTCAGACTACCGAGACACACAGCTGCTGGGGTGTCTGGAATCCCTGCGTGTGTCACTCAATAATAACCCTGTCAGGTAGTACACACAGATGTTGATATATTATGTATATAATATATTATAATATGAATAGTTTGAGAAAAAGACTGTGTGGAATATAAATTACTTTCAAAACAAAGTTTTGGTTTGTATTTCTAACCAAATGTATCCCATAGTAAATAGAAAATCATGTTTTTGTTATTCTCAGTTGGGTGCAGAATTTTGGAGATGAGGGTCTGGCTCTGCTTCTGAATATGCTTAAAAGACTACAGGAGGAGAAAGATGAGTACCCGTAAGTCACATAAACCACTGAATAGGAAGTGGTGTGTTCAGTTGGGGGTAAATGTGTTTCTAATGCCTTTCTGTGTCTGCTCTGTCATCCACAAATTAGAATGATGGGAGTAAAATGTCAGCATGAGATAATTCGCTGTCTGAAAGCCTTCATGAACAACAAGGTAGGACATGCACTTGAATGGTTCTTTGTTTACCTTGCAACGTCCCCCCCCCTTTGTCTTTCCTTTTTTTTGTTTTGTTTTGTAGCAGTTCTTCCACTAGAGAGCAGTATTCAGTGCTATCAGTTTAGATCAATCCAATATAATGAAAGCTTTCACTGATAATCTCTGGATATTCCATGTTATGTCTGTTCCTCTATAATTAATGTAAGTTGGCCCTGAATTTGCTATAAGTTATATTGTATCAAAAAGTGAACACAATCTTTCCTACTTTGTGTTCAAGCGGTCCACAATGGATCTGCTGAGCTGTGATGCTTATTATGAAAACTAAACATATAAAGGTACAAAGAAATTACGGAAGCATTTAAGTAGTCTTTAACCTCTGGATATATCTTACCTGGAGCAAGACAGACTAGAATGCTTTGATATGAAATGGAAAACTCTTCTTTACATGTCTGGTGTAAAAGCTTAAAGGATCTAATCTCATTCTGGTTTCTATCTTGCTGCGTTCTTTCTCTCCTGCTAGTATGGTCTTAAATCCATGTTGGAGACAGATGAGGGAATTCCTCTGCTGGTCAAAGCCATCAATCCCAGGGTACCTCACATGATGGTGGATGCTGTCAGGCTGGTCTCTGCCATTTCTATTTTGGAGCATCCTGAAAACCTGTAAGAATCAGTAATCATGATGTTAAGTTCAACAAACTGACATGAAGGACTTGATCTTTACCACTGCTGAACTTTATACCTGATGTTTAATCTAATGTTCCACGATGTATCAACATAAAATGTAAATGCAAATTGCAAGCTCTTGTAAGTTTCGCATGAATATAACTATAATACAGCTAAAAAAGCATAACGCAACAACCTGTTACACAACTCTGTTCTAAAGTGCTCTTATGGTGATGGTTATTTAGATATAAGTAATTTATAAGTCCACTTCAAGTTGAACATCTCTGCTCTCACCTGCTTGCTAGATTTCAAGAGTAGTAATTTGCTCAAGCTGTTATGTTCTTTTTTTTTTTTTATGGCATTTTATTTTAAATTAATGGATTATGGAAAATTTTTCTGTTGCTCACCAATTTTGTTTTTTGCAGTCATGAACGGGTTTTGGAGGCTATTACAGAAGAGGGTGAAAGACAGGATATTGAGAGGTTTCAGCCTCTTATTTCTGGCATGAACATTCATAACATTACTCTTAAGGTACACATTCAAATGTAATGAGAAGTTTGAACAGTCACGCATATTTTTCACCTTGATAAATAGTATTCCTTTTGCTTTGTTTAACTTTTCTTTTTTTTCCCTTGGTGGTCTAAACTGTGAAGGTGACTTTCTGATGTATTTTTGGCAGGCTGGCTGCATGCAGCTCATCAACGCCTTAATCAGCCGGGGAGAGGAATTGGACTTCAGAATCCATATTCGTTCTGAACTGTTAAGACTGGGACTTAGAGACCTGTTAAGGGTAAGGGATGAGTCTTTTTAAGATGACTGTGCAGCAATATACTTCTTCCATAGCCTCCCTCTTTCTCTTTCTTTTTTGAAGTCTCCGTCTTTCTGATGGACCTACACACAGTCATTCTGTAAAGTGTTTGCCTAAGCTGTAAAACTCAAAATGTTTCACTGTGAGACACCTCCTGGCTTTCTCCCCTGAGCCTTTTTATCTCCTTGCCTGTGTCCTGTCCCATTTCCTCTAGGAGGTGCGGACGATAGAAAATGAGGAGCTGAGGGTGCAACTCACTGTGTTTGATGAGCAAGCTGAAGATGACTCAGAAGACCTCAAAGCACGTTTTGATGACATTCGTATTGAAATGGAATATCCTTCCAAAGGGCAAAGTAGTAAAAACTAAAACCATCAATTTTATTTTGTTCCTTCCTACAAAGTGAAGAGGATTATTATGAAACTGTTAACTGACAGTTATTGCATTGCTTTGCATTCTTGGTGATTACTTTATTATGTCTTGTATATTGAAGAAACTTGACCCATGTTGGAGAGTTAAAGTAGTTGTGTATTTCCACCGATCAAGCATCATATTATGTTTACTGGCAGGTGGTGTGAGCACAGCACAATGTTCTCTGGGAAAACCTGCATCCTGCATTTACATGAATCCTATTTTGGCACTTGGCACCTATCTCAGTTTTTTTTCAGACCAATTGCACCCTCAACATGGTAACATCTTTCCCCTACAAGAGCTCTGTGTGTGTGTTTTTTTTTAAATTCACTAACATTTGGTAGATTTAAGCCATTTGCCTTTGGTAATGAAAGCCTTCAGTTAGAAGTTTACATTAAGATTACTATGCCTTTAAACATGGCAGCATCATGTTGTTGGGTGTTTTCCTGCAGGAGAGACTGGTGCACTTCACAAAATAGATGCTATCATGAGGAAAGAATGTTAAGCAATAACATTGAAGGAACATTTCAATAATTGGGTCCTTAAATAAATGGGTCTTCTACTTGGACAATGACCCTAAGCATACTGCCAAACTAGATTAGAGGGGTCTTTTTTATACACTATATGTAAATGTCTGCTTTCAACTCTCCTTGAGTTTGTTCAAAAACATATAAACCAACACAAGAAGGTAGTTATTGCTTTGCATCAAGTTAATGGTTATTGCTTATGTGTATTGTAAACCACACAATGGAACTAATAGTTGTTTCTGTAAGTTCCTGAAAAGCTGTATCTTATTCACATACTCTGGAACCTGCTTAATAGCTTGTCTTGATGTGACAAAGGAATTTTTCTGAATAGGTTTAGAAGAATCTGGCAATCATCATCATGTAGCATGCCCTGTTGTTAGTTCATTTTTAAATTTGGCATTAATGATGAACAGGTTTAAAAGTAGGGCAGTTTTACTGACTGTAAAAGTGTAACTTCTCAAAGTAGAACTGCTGGTGATTTTCTTCCTGCTTGTAGTCTGTAGTTATACTTTTCAACAGCAGATGTCTCCAAGGCCTTACAGAAACCATCCATACAGACTAGCTTCCACACTGAACCACTGCCCAGTGCTTCCTGGATATGTAATAAAAACATTAATAGTGTTTCATAGTAGCGCTTCATTTCTGCAGTGATGAGCATATATGCATTTGATGTTGTTGCAAACAGTTCAGGAGGACCCAGTTTTTAATTTACTGAAGATATTGTGTATTGAATATAAAATTTCTAAGTTAAACTTTTCTGATCATTCATGGCTTTTTGAACCTTAACTTTAGATTTCCTTCAGTGATGTGAGGGAAGTGTTTGAGATCTTGGTCAACACAGTGAAGGACTCGAAGGCTGAAAGTCACTTCCATTCCCTGATGCAGCACCTGCTCTTGATCCGCAATGATTATTTGGCCAGGTATCTCACATACATGTACACATGCTCATGCATGTTGATGCATCTGCTTGCACATGAAAAAATTAAGCCCAATTTCCGGGAAAAAAAAACAGGACACTGGAAAATTTAAATGAAAACAGAATGCGTATAATTAAAAAGGATGACTGGTGACTGACCCCAGGAGTGGGAGTTGCCTTTCCCCCCACTGACAGCTGGGATCGTCTCCAGCTGATCCCTGTGACCCTGAATATAATTGAGGCAAGTACAGATAATGGATGGACTCAATGAATTTTCAAAACTCATAACCCATATTTTATTCACGATAGGACACAGAGAATGAATTTCATTTTTAGTGGGGAATATATCATTTTAGGATTAGGGATTGCAATTTTC
>JAGFBZ010001331.1:0-120000 GCA_018398805.1 Hirundichthys speculiger | reverse complement strand
ATGTAAGAGATTCCATGTCATGCTGAGGCAGGTTATGGGCTGGTAGTTGTATGGTATTGTTTCTTTCTGGGGGTCTTATAAAGACTGTCAAGGCTTTGCTTAGCCACTTGGTCCTTGACCGTAGGAGCTGGTTCATCTGAACTGCCAGGCATTCATGGAGTGCAGTTACCCTCTTCAGGCAGTAGGTGTGAATCATGTCAGGCCGTGGTGCTGTCCAGCTCTTCATTTTTTCACACTCTTTTCTGGACACTGTGATAACTGCAGGTTCTTGATCTGAGAGGTTGCTGTTCACTGTTCATAGATCAACCAGTCACTGAGTGTTGGTATTATGTGTCACCTTCTTCTCCCAGATGCTCTTCCAATATTGCTTCATCTCAGCCCTTGGCAGGTCTGCTGCCCTGCCTTGGACAGTAGACCTTGGATGGATTGTTGGAGAACATACCATTTATTTTCCTGGTCTCTACTTCTTTGGTGGACCTCTTGAGGCTGGTGGCAGGGGTGTGGGGTTTTACTTGGCAGATTCCAGAGCCTCAGCTGTGGATATCTTGCTGTATTTCTTGGACTACTATTTCTGAGTGTTCACACTTTTCTGCATCTCTGATAGAAGGCTAACTTCTCTCCAGGTCACTGTGATTTTTACCTCGAGCCCTTTTATCTTTGGAGGGTGTTCTTGCTCCTTCCGGCTTCTATTGCTGTTCATGCTGTTTGTCTTGTAGCCAAGCATCTCCAGGACTACTGTTGCTGCTGCATATATCAACTGATTGGTCTCTGTGATGGAGTTGGTAGGGACAATTTTTAGTGCTGTGTTCATATCCTCAAGTAGAGATTATGGTGGTACTTTGTTTAGCCTTGGCAAGCAAGAGGTAGATGAGTTCCCCCATGGCAGCTTTATTTTAACAGTTATAGAAAGAATAGAAACTTACATGTAATGAAAAATAAAAATTAATTTGTAAGTCATTGAGGGAAATACGTATTTGATCCCTGACCAACCTTGACCAGTGTTGGCTCCCACAGACCATTGGCATACTCCTAATCTCACTGAAGTAATTACCTGCATGAGAGACACCTGTTCCAAATAGTCATCTGTATAAAAAGCCATCTGCCCACAGACTCAGTAATACTCCACCATCTCCACCATGGGCAAGACTAAAGAGCTGTCAAAAGATGTCAGGGACAAAGTTGTTGAACTCCACAAGGCTGGAATGGGCTACAAAACCATAAGTAAGAAGCTGAATAAGAAGGTGACAACTGTTGGTGCAATTATTTGGAAGTGGAAGAAGTACAACATGACTGTTAATTGACCTAGGCTGGGGGCTCTATGCAAGATATCATCTTGTGGGGTCTCAATGATCATGAGAAAGGTTAGAGATCAGCCGAGAACTACATGGGAGGAGCTGGTTAATGATCTCAAGGCAGCTGGGACCACAGTCACCAAGAAAACTTGGTAATACACTGAGAAGCAATGTTTAAAATCCTGCAGTGCGCGCAAGGTCCCTCTGCTCAAGAAGGCTCACGTCCAGGCCCGACTCAGGTTTGCCAACGAACATATTAATGACTCAGAAAGAGACTGGGAGAAGGTGCTGTGGTCAGGTGGTACTAAAATTGAGCTCTTTGGCCTCAACTCAACTCGACGTGTTTGGAGGAAGAGAAATGCTGAATATGACTCCAAAAACACCATCCCTACTGTCAAGTATGGCGGTGGAAGCCTTATGCTTTGGGGGTGTTTCTCTTCTAAGGGGACAGGTCGACTTCACCGCATCCATGGGAAGATGAACGGGGCCATGTAACGCAAAATCTTGGGTGACAACCTCCTTGCCTCCACAAGGACATTGAAAATGGGTCGTGGATGGGTCTTCCAGCATGACAACGACCCAAAACATGCAGCCAAAGAAACAAAGGAATGGCTCCATAATAAGCACATCAAGGAATGGCCTAGCCAGTCTCCTGACCTTAATCCTATTAAAAATCTATGGAGAGAGCTGAAGCTGCGAGTTTCCAACGCAAGCCTCAAAACCTTCAGGATTTGGAGATGATCTGCAGAGAGGAATGGACAAAAATTACTCCTGATGTGTGTGCAAACCTAGTAAGCAACTACAAGAAACCTCTGACAGCTGTGCTTGCCAACAAGGGTTTTGCCACCAAGTATTAGATGATGTTTTGCTAGGGGATCAAATACTTATTTCTCTCAATGACTTGCAAATTCATTTTTATTTTTCATTTTATGTAATTTTCTAAATTTTTTCAATATTCTTTCTATTACTGTTAAAATAAAGCTGCCATAGAAGTCTGAGACTGTTCATTTATTTCTTAGTATGACAACTGCCAAAATCAGCGGGGGATCAAATACTTATTTCCTCCCCTGTATATGAAAATGTGTGTGTGTAATACAGACAGATGTATTTTCTAAGGACGACACTAGATGTCTCTCTCGCTCTATGGATAAATCTTCCCTTTTCTTAAAAAAAAAAGGTGGGGGGGTATAGTAAGAGAAATAAGTGGTAGACAAAGGCAGAATGACATAGACCAGGGAGAGAAGGAGACAGAATAAATAAAGTATTGAGTTTTTGACTCTGGCAGCATCTAATGGGGTCGGGGAATGAGACACCTGCAAGATTGAGTATATGTGTGAAGTTGGCTTGATCAGACATTCGTTCATGGACAGAAACCAGCATGCTCTCACGGAAGCAGTTGCACACAATCAATCTTTGTGACAGGAAATTCAAACTGCCATGCTCCTAGAGACAGGCAATCTCTGTTTCAAAGACAAAGTGGCAAAGAATGTGTGTTCACCCATTCGTCTGAACAGATGAACATAGTTGTTCTTGGTCAGTCTGAGCTTCTACTCAAACAATGTGTCATTATTCTTTAATGACTGTTAAATCTGCTATTACTAACCACATTTATTGTAATTGCATATATTACATCAGCTGTAAGTTTTCCATTATCCACTACAAATAAGTCATCCATTGCAACTCTTCTTACTTCCCCATCTTTGGTGATTTCTTTCTCATTTTCTGTAAATACATCTCTCCCTTCTTACTGCAGGCCTCAGTACTACAAGTTGATAGATGACTGCATTGCTCAGATTGTACTTCATAGAAATGGGGCAGACCCTGACTTCAAGTGCCGTAACCTCAGCTTCAACATTGAAGGCTTGATAGGTGAGTTGATGGACCATAGCACACATGTTATCATCCTTCTATATTATAACATACACTCTCAGGCTTTGAGGTGTAATTCAAATCAAACGCTACTGAACAATGATCTTTGAGTTATGAAGTTTCAACCAGTGACAGAGTTGCTCTCAATGGTGATATACCTGCACCAAAGGTTACAATTTTATCATAACATGTTACGGTTTCTTTCTGCATGTTTGAGTCACAGTAACGCCACAAGGTGGAGCCAAAGAAGAGCTGTTGTGTTTTGAATGGCGCTACAGGTTATAACATCATAGGTTACTTGTGTAAAATAATTTCACTTAAGATATATAAATATATATATATATATATATATATATATATATATATATATATATATATATATTTATTTATTTATTTATTTATTTTTTTTTTTTCAAGCCAAGCAGATTTCTAGATGGTAACTTTCATGGACCATGATGAATGTATTAATAAAACAAGTCAGCAGTGCCAAGCTTCATTTACATTTTCAGTGCTTAATTTCTAGGTAGCTGTGACACAAAGGCACAAGATGCAGCATCCCTACTAGCAACAGGCGTGACAGACCTTTCTTTGGGTATCGAGAAATTAATTAGTTGATTTATGATCTGTCAAAAATCCTTTGTAAGACATGCCATCCAAGGTGTTTAAAAGCTTTTCTAGAGATGCAGGTGATGTCATCTTTCAAGGATAGGCATGACGGGACTCATTTTCAGACAGCCAACCCAGAATGAAATTCATATTGTTCCTCTCGGTTTGATCATGAAAAGTGCAAAAAATAAAAAAATAAATAATTTAACCCCACCTCCCATTGTTGTACATTTGGCCACTTGTGCTGTGAAGTGGGTATAAATGTTGGATTATCGGTTTTTGGAAGTGAAGGAAACGGTTGTACACGAACCTTAATCCGACATCAGAAAATCACAGCAGAATGCAGGTGAAGCAATATGTCATGAGTTCATTGCTCTTTATGGCGGGTCTCAGTTTCTCACTGTAGGAGGCTCTAATTGCACTGCTTCTAAATGGGTCCTGACACGAAGCGCATGCTGGCTGGCCTCCTTTTAGGCCACCAGAGTTATTATTTGTGGAAAGAAGCCCAATTCTGCCCTGTATGCATTATTTAGTGTTTTCTTTGAACTCTGAAATTCAGCACAGTTTTTTTCCTCCTACATTCTCTTTCCCTTAGTGCTCTCTATTCAAAGTTTGGCCCATTTAGCCTAGCCACCATGACAGACCCCCATCCCCACCCCCACCCCCAAATCCATTTCACATCCACTAGCAATGTTAACTTGGGAACAAATGTATACTGAAATTGCATGGGGGTTAGTGTGTTATTGAGAAATTCTTTTATGGGGAAAAACATTTATACTCCCATTTTCATTTAGTTAATTAAGATATGCACAGACTTTAAAAGTTCTAACTTTTTATTTTTTTCTCTAGCTATTTTGTCATTGTAGCTGCAGATTTTTACAATCTTTGTTGATAACTACGGATTTCATACAGTTTTATCATTTTCTACTTTGTATCTTTGCTTTCTGCGTGGTTCCCTGCTCCTGGGCATCATAAACTGTCTTTGATCCAGTGACATTGTGGCATTCATCTTCATATTAATTAGCTGTTTCACTGCATATACTTGGTAAGCCCCTAAGCACTAAACCACCTGTTGACCATGCAATTAATCAGTTAAATTATACTGTTGGTCATTCTTTGTCCTTCTCACAAGATTCTATGTCAAGCAGGATATCTAGTAAGACAGAACTCCCAAATGCACGCAACTAAAGGTGTGCCAGTGGTATAAACGCTTAAGGTGTGTAGAAGCAGCACACAATAAAAAGCATCCTATTGCAATGCAATGCCTCCACAATCACTTCATAGATCTTGACTGTGAGTAGTGTGATAAGGGGAAAATAGGAAGACAGATGGGATGCTTTCACTGCATGTCTCTGCTTATGAATTTATGTAAGCACACATACACACATTGTGCCAGACTGAAGGACACCGATGTCTTCATAACCAGACATGTGCAGGTGTGTACCTTTTATGCACAGCTATTCTCTTTTCTTTTTTTCTGTGTTTTTATATGCAGACAATATGGTGGACCAGACCAAAGTGGAAACCAGTGAAGCTAAAGCCACTGAGCTGGAGAAAAAGGTGAAACCTACAAAAATTCATTTAGCTGAAACTAATTATTGCACACTCTTAAACCTCACAGAGAATTGCATGTTATCCCTGAGGGACACAAAACATAACAATGATATAGACATAGATTTTATGGTATGTGTTCTTTCTTTTTCTTTTTTTCTTCCAGCATTTCCCCCAACATGCATATGCACATTTAGATTGTAATAAAATTCTGGTTGACCATTGTTGGACTGACATGGAATAAGAAATTAGAAAAAGTAAGAGAGAGTGACCTGAAAAATAAGTGTACACACATCTGACAACTACCATAAAGATGTGTAACACATATATTCACAAAAGGGGGTTTAATGCCTTGGTTATGGTTTGCTGGCTAGCTTGATGTTTCTGTCCTGGTGACAGGATAATTGCAAATAGGGAATTGAAACTAGCCTTTGCTCATGCACACACAAAGGCACACAGTGTTAGCAGAATGCACAGACTTTCACACAACCACTTGGTCCATGAAGGGTGAAAATGATCAAAATCATTTTCACAAACCACACAATGTTTTCCTAGTTATGCATGATGGGATAATTGCAAGCAGTCCTCTTTAGCAGGTACTGGGGCATAAATCTGTCAAAGCACAGATCGCAAGACCAACCAAACTCCTTTCTGCAAATAAACAGCTGTGTTTATATAATCATCTCTTTAAATACCTGTCTCGTTTGTCAATTTTGTTAGAGGGTTAAAGAAAAAGAAAATAATGGACAGGATGGGAGGAAATTAAATTTGGTTAAATTCTCTCTTTAATTGAATGTGAAGATTTTGAACATGTTTGGAGAAGTGAGCTCACACAATTGCACTAAAGTGTCCTCACTCTATACCAGACACTAATTTACACTGTAAATTATACAATGAAACAGCACTACACTGCTAGCAATGGCATCAGCAGGTCTTTGAGATCTACAGACTGCTGCTTCTTGAAGGATTCTGAAAGCTTTTGTGTGCCGTCACTCTCCCCTCATATTTAATTTTAGAACCCTGCTCTTTACTACTTCTCAGTCATCCTTTTAGTTAATTGTTTTTAAAACGATTTCAGGTTTTAGGACTTGATCTCCACTTTCTACATGTGATACTGCCCTGTCATTTTTACACTTTTTTTTTTTTTAATTTATAAAGCTGTATTTTGAATCAAAATTCTGAGCAAGGAAGTTTGGCTGTGTTGTTTTATATCCACATCAACATGAATAATAAAAAAAAATATATATATAAATGTATTAATACAGTAATTCATAATGTAGGAATTCTTTTTTCCTCTTAATTTTATTTCTGGACTTTGCTCAATATGTCTTGCACTCAAATGATTTATGAGTGTCTCTTTAAACAATGATTTTATTTATGCAGTGCAGGGACAACTGGAAACAGTTGGGGAAAAATTGGGGCTCTACTGGTAAACATTAAGAGAAAAAGTTACATTTTTAAAGATAAATCCCTTTAAATTAACCATTAAATTATATAGTCAAAATGAAATCTGCCTCAACCTTTTTAAGGACACTAAAAACTAACTATAATTCTCTCACATCTTAAATATCTATCAGCTCGATGCAGAGTTGATGGCACGCCATGAGTTACAGGTGGAGATGAAGAAGCTGGAGGGTGATTATGAACAGAAGTTGCAGGATCTGAGCCAAGAGAAAGAACAGCTGGCCTCCTCTAAGCAGGAGAAAGAACATGAGAACCAGGGACTTCAGCAACAGCTAAGTTCTTTGCAACAGCAGGTACAAGCAAACAGATACTCACACCTCTTTTCGGTCTTTTAATTCAAATAATCAAATATATGTTTACTTTTTCTTGTTACTCTCGTCAAGTCACAAAGCTGCATGTGACAATTATCTGATGAACATCTAGTTCACTAAGATAAAGTTGACTTTAATCCACTGTTGAACTTTTAGATGTCTTTTAGACATAGATGTCTTTGTGGTAAACTGACCAGATAAGGCAAACCCCATTCAGTATCCCACAATAATTTCATGTCATACTCAATATAAAAGAGAAAATAAAACAGAGACAAAATCAATTAAGACTGAGTGAGATAATTAGAATTTAAGTGTTTAATATCCCAGAAAGGCAGATGCACAAAAATGTAACCTCCACAAGTTAAAAAAAAAAATTTCACATATAAAACAGTAAGTCTCTGAGTCTAAGTCTAAAAAGTTGTTCAACATCAATGCATACCCACACAAAGATGGAGCTCCTCTGGCTGTAAATGATTTAGCCAACTGCAATCATGGCATGAAAAAAGGGAGACTAACTAAAAGGATATTGTGAGATGAAGCCAAATTCTGTAGAGATTAGGAATCTCAATAAATAATGGAAAGTGGGAGACTGGGAACAGCTAAAGAGAAAAGAAAGAAAAGAAGATGAAAACCAAGATACTCATACAGAGTATGCATGTTTGCACGTGTGCACGTGTATGGAAGGGAGGCAAAGATGAGGATTGTCTAGCTGTCAGTGTCCTGCTGCCACACCAGCTGGACTCTGCCTCACAGTGACACCCAAACTCACAAACACATCAAGTGACCCAGAACACTCTGCCCCCGTGCATGTGTGCTCATAACCTCATGAAGATGTTTCTGTGCGTCTGTCAGTTGGAGAACTAAACAACTGCCAAAGTTAGCTTCATCCAATGTGACTGATGCCAGGAGAGTCAGCTTCTCACCACACAAAAGCCCTAAACAAACACGCCAAGTCCAAAGCATGTTGATGTCCAAGAGCATGAAGGCGTGCATCAAACAAGCTTCTCATGCTAAGATGGCTCACTTTCTGTGACTGAGACACTGCCCATAGAAGATTTCTTCACATGTAGAGATCTGTGTGTCTGCATATGATGCTGTGCCCAATTCTTCATCTGCTGCCTCACTAAGAAAGCCTGCCTTGGAGGCTCTCTGCGTCTGTTACTGTCTTTTCAAAGTCAGAGGAAAAGATGCAGTTTGTAACATTTTTGCATATGCGTGCATGTGCAATATTTTCAGTGGGCTTGTATAAGAGCACATACAGAAAATAAGATTCTCAAGGCAAGTTCACTCAGTTCTGTGTGCTCTATGCACCATATGTACTATATATTTGTATTCAAACCCTAATCTGCTTTTATTAGCTGAATAGCTTTAATTACTTTCTTAAAAATTTGACACAGACTAATGTAAACACTGTAATCAGTGTTTTAGTATGAAGCCAAAAATGTTTTTCATGCTCACTTCTAATTTAAAATTCGATGCCCGTTCAAAATTTTTTCATTTGATTCTTCTGTGGTCTTAATTCCCTCTTGTTATGGTTTTTGCCATGCGCTTAGCCCTGCATTTTCACTCCATCTCATCCAAAGCTCATTTTTACCCAACTCTAATCACTTTTCCCCTCTTTTGTTCTTCCTTTTTTTTTTTGTAAATTCATTGGAAATGGATATTACCAAGTGTATACAATATTGATTTCAGTCCAAGGAATACTTGCTATACATTTGACATCTAGCGTCTCACAGCTTTGTCTTCTATAGTACTTTTATTCTAGTGCATCTTTTTTTACTATTCATAGATATACTGTGTACGCATTTCTCTGCAGATTGAAAAGCTGTCAAAGGATCTGGAAGATGCCAAAACTAAAGTTGTTACAGTCACTGTTCCTGTACCAATGCCCGGTCTGCCCTCTGCGCCAGTCCCCAGTCCCATCCCTGGCCAGAACGCAGGTATACCCCCTCCACCACCACCCCCTCCACCCTTACCAGGCCAAGCCCCACCTCCTATACCACAACATGCATGTATTTTTTCCCCACCCCCGCCCGGCATGCCAGGGCCGCCACCGCCTCCACCCCTGCCCGGCATGCCAGGGCCTCCACCGCCTCCACCCCTGCCCGGCATGCCAGGGCCGCCGCCGCCTCCACCCCTGCCCGGCATGCCAGGGCCGCCGCCGCTCCACCCCTGCCCGGCATGCCAGGGCCACCACCGCCCCCACCCTTACCTGGCATGCCAGGACCACCTCCGCCTCCACCTTTGCCAGGTATGGGACCACCACCCCCACCACCACCTCCTGGGGGTCCAGGTATTCCCCCTCCACCACCATTTGGCATGGGGGGCTGGGGTGCCCCTGTGCCACCACCATTACCTTATGGGCTCCAACCTAAAAAGGACTACAAACCTGAAGTTCAACTGAAGAGAGCAAACTGGAGTAAAGTGAGTTCTCATAAAGATGACATGTCTGATAATCAAAAGTAAAAAAATACAGTTGGCTTGTGTGTGATGTTAGGATTTTGAGGATAAAGCTTAAAAAAAGTTTTTTTTTTTTTTGCCTTATTAATTAATTGTGAATTTTATTTAAGATCTAGGTTAAATCATTTTCCTTCAGTAGGTACCTCCTGCCACCCAGTGAATAGGGTGTGACGATTGAGGAATTTGTGT
Organism: Hirundichthys speculiger; assembly: GCA_018398805.1. Lineage (NCBI taxonomy): Eukaryota > Metazoa > Chordata > Actinopteri > Beloniformes > Exocoetidae > Hirundichthys > Hirundichthys speculiger. Next base: position 110,258 of record JAGFBZ010001331.1, on the reverse strand, counting down.
CATTGGCTTTGATCCAGAGTCACACTGGTTTTAATATTTGATGGTTATCAGCCGATATAAAATACTATATCACAACAATTTATCACAAACTGTTCATGTAAAAAAAAAGGGCTTCCATTTTAGTGTGGTGTTATGTTTTTTAAAACTGTCTTTAAAACTGAAGGATTTGCTTTTGTGTGTGTGTAGAGTATTATGAGATGGAGCTTTGACAGTAAGGTTTTCACCTAAAGTGACTTGAATGCACACGTGTTTCTCATGACTATGTGCTTCATGTTCTTCTCCTCCCTCTCATCTGTGATGGTTAAAACATCAAAACGTCCCTCTGTCTTTCTTTAGCCTAAAGCTACTGTTTAATGGCTAAAGCAGACTTCATCAGCATTTAGCCTCTCTTTCTCACTCTCTCTTTGTTGGCTGTTGCGAGGGTTTGACAAGGATGTCACAGAAATTGCGTTTTAATAAGCCTTCTTCTTTTAACTGCACCACTGAAAGATAATTAAATTGCTGCTAGAAAGGACAGTATTCTTTTGTAATTTAAATTAAGTTTTTTTTCCTGGCTCGGTCTCATCCTGCTTTTTGCATGCTCTCTTGCTTTCTTTCTTGTTCTTTCAGCTCATCCCCATATCACATTTCCGTTCCTTACTCTCCGTCTTTTCTGTCCTACACCCATCCCCTAGGCTTTGTCCATAATGAAAGCCTGATATCACTAAATTTACTACCACTGCTTTCCAGCTTGCTCTGTTTCTTTTCCCCTCCTCATTCTCTTTTCCTTGATTAAAAACAGTCAGAAAGTGGAGAAAAACATGCAAAGTTAATTGTGACTTGTGTAAGAGCATATAAATAAGGGTGAAGAAGAAAATAGGGGACAAGAAAAGGACAACCCATTTATTCTGTGTAAAGCTCAAGTCACTTTATGATAAAGTGCAACAATTAGAGAAACTGACTGCATGTGTTGTTTTCTCACTTTCGTTTTTTCTCTTTTGCCTGTCTTCCTTCATCCTCTCCCCCTCTCAATATCATCATGCACCCGCGGACTCCTTTTGTTCCAGTGACTTATTTTAATCGGCTCATCTCATTGTTTTCCAGGTGCACAGATGACCATTTTAGGAAAATTGAGTCTGTTGGAAGAAGTAATTATCTAACAGATGTGATTAATCTGTTTTCATGACTCCCCAACTCCCCTTTATTGTCTTAGATTGGACCTGAGGACCTCTCTGAGAACAGTTTCTGGATCAAGACCAATGAGGAGCAATTTGAAAACAATGAGCTTTTTGCCAAACTCACCCTAGCCTTCTCCTCACAAACCAAGAGTGAGTCTGTGGCTTGTGTGTTTTTATAACTTATCATGTTGCATTTCATAATATTAAAGAATGTTTGTTCTTTCCATCTTTCTTACATTGCACCCCTCTATCCTTGATGTCTGTTTCAATCGAGTGCTCTACTTCCATCAGGTGCTAAAGGTAAGAATTACTACACAGCCAGTTTCATTTTGTTCTTTTTTTCTCTCCATTCTTCCACACTACTTGTCTAGCCTCTTTGGGTCTTTTCTTGTTTTCCCTAGAGGAAACGCCACACATTCAGATTATTCAGAGTTGTGGTGTCAAAACATCTCTCACATGAGTTCATGAATTATCCACTCACACCTGGTGGATCATCTTCTCAATGTGCCTGAGAGGTGTACAAAGAACATTCACCTTTTGGTACGATGGATTGGGACGGGGGACGGGGGGATGGACAAAGAGGAGAGAGTATAGGAAGGAATAAGGAGAAGGTCACTGATGTCCTCTGATTCGCCACCTGCTGTCCTGGCACAAAGCACTGACATACAAGTGCACACACACACATACCTACACACCTGTCTACTCTTGTCACCTAGTTCCAGTGTCACTAAGCCTTCTGCTCTAACTCCTCCATATTCAAATCATAACGAGGACACTGGGAACTTACACAGTTTGTGTGGGTCTGTAAGCGATTTCATCTGACCTTCAGCTTCAGTCTTGACACATGTCGCATATACATTCAATCCTGCTTAGATCCTGTACATAAACAGGAACATGTGTGCACACACAACTTATATTATCTTGATGTCAGTTAAATGTCAGGGTTGGCAGCTGTCCCATCTACATTCACTTGTATAGCAGATCGTAACTCCTGCCTACCACTCCATAATTTAACACCACTCCTCCCCACTTTTTTTTTTCCCCTCCTCTTTTTTGTGCTGTGCAACCATACGTTCTCAATTTATTGGCTGAGACAGATGCCTTTTCTGGATGATGTCTAATAACCTTTTCTTTGTGCTGAATATAAAGACACCATGGCCTTTTCATAGTCGCTCCTGTCTGTATGTCAGCCTGTGTGGATGAGGGTGGTGTGAAGGGGTGGGTGATTGTTGATTTTTTTTTTTTTTTTTTTTTTTTTTCCCCCCTCTGGCATGTTTTTAATGTGTTAGAAAATTTGTAGTTTTGAATGAACCATTCTTTGGGATTTCTCTGAGCTTTTGTGTAAGAATTATGTTTTCATAGTGCATCTGTGGTTTAATCTCCACTCTGCCTCTCCTCTGTATACATGTTTGTGTGTTTGTGACAGGACATGCACAGATGCTCCACAAGCAACCAGTTCTGGTCATGCACATAAATCGTTTACCCCTTGCCCTTCACTCTCGTCCAACACACCACTCACACATAAGATGTGAACATCTGTTCAAGCAGTTGCTCTTTATTTGTGTAGTCATTTCAGTTTTCACTCCTGTCTGGAGTCCATCATGCATAGCTAGTGATGTAAAGCCATTTTTTTCTCCTGTCTCCAGCTGTTGAATATGCCTGATTTAACGAAACACAATTTTTCCACCAAACATAGGATTATTGGAGTCCTCATTTATACCATATTGTGTTAAGTGAAAGTGAGCAACAACTGTTTAATCAGACTTAAAAGGTGAATTTTGTGCATGTTTTTTAGAAAGTGAAGAGGAACTATGACAACTGTAGTATTTATTGTTCTTCTAGCATGGGTATGTATTTTCCAAACTTTTGCAGACTCTGTATTTGATAGCAGGTACCTTTTGAAGTCAGCACCTCAGATAGTCCAATTAGCAAAAATATGAGAGAAAGAGTCAAGAAACATGAGAAAACGAGGTGGTGTAGGAGGGTGAAATAAAAGCAGAGAGAGAGAGCAGAGGGAGAGGCTGGGTGAGGGGGAGTAGTGGTGATTAATTTGATTCGGGAAAGAAAAGGGCCAGGAGCATATATAGTTATTAATCCTCATAATGGGAGGATCATTTTCATATCCCAACTCTCCAGCCTTTACACCAGTTTCTCTTCTGTGAATTACTGTGTTTTTGTGTTCTGTTATAGTATGCCGTCCTCATTTTTTGCCGTAGATTCTCCCACCCCGTGGCCCTTTTATCCTGCATATCACATATGTAATATTGGCTACAGTATTGCATTCACCTTCTATAAATTACGAACATTTTTATTGTTGATTAAGTCCTGTTTGTCAATGCAGTGATGTATAAATGCAGGTGCCTCAGAAAATGGGTGGGTGACCTCAATCACATCCAGAGACCAACTATAATAAACCTTTTCATCTCCCTGTGTTTTGATGAAATCAAAACACAGGGAGATGTCTGTAGGCGTGATTGTGATATCTCTTTGGGTCCTTGTAAGTATATATACTTTTTTTTCCCTTTTATATATGTGTGTGTGTGTGTATATATGTGTGTGTGTGTGTGTGTGTGTGTGTATGTATGTATGTATATATATATATATATATATATATATTATATATATATATATATATACACACACACACACACACACACACACAGACAATTCCTATCGGCAACTTGAAAGTCCCAAGAGTTAATTCGAGAGGTAGAGCCGTTTGTACACATCCACATGTGACCAGGTGGTTGCACATTGATGCCATTTGGACGCGCTCTTGTACGCGCCGACATGTGGGTTGTGGGTAGCGGGTAGCGGGTGGTCTCACTAACCGTTACCCGCGGCTTTAGGGAGCGGAAGATTGCATTAGCGGTTAGCGGAGGTTCCTAAACCCGCTATTTGCGGGTAGCGGTTAGTGGGAAGTGTACAATCGGGGCCCAAATGTCCATAGGACAGATTCTGTTCCCCAAGTGTTCCACACATAAAATGTATATCTTGAGTTTTAATGCATTTTAATTTTGAAATATAAGTAAAATGTATACGTAAGTGTTGCAATATATAAATCCACAATATACCATTCTCTTGATTTGCTTGAGATTTGCCAGTACTCAAGTACCACTTGAGTACTGGGTTGCTTGGCTTGCCAGTCAGAATGCTTCTGTCATTTTTCAAATAGTGAGCTGCCTGCTTTCTATTGCAAGTCGGATACTAACCACTCATAAGTATTTCACATGACCCCAAAAGCAGAAACTTAAAACTTTCTGCTCATTGATTTTTCTAGCCAATGTCTTTGTTTCTTGAATGGAAGTTATTTTTCATGTGGATGCTTCCACATGTGTATATACTTAAATTCTTTTTTTTAAGTTATTTTGCTTATTTTAACTTTTCTGTGGATTTGTGGATATAATACTGATAGTTCTTTGTATAATTGTTTGTTTGAGACATTTGAATTTACATAGCTATATCCACCCCTTTTCAGTAACTTCTCTCGAGTTTTTTACGAGTGACATGAAGCAAAGCAATTTGGCCTAGATGTGCATCTCTCCAAGTGTGTTTCCAATTTCTCAGATAGGACAAAAATGTGTTTTCACATATACACTCTCATCTTATGTTTGGCATGCCAAGTGTAAACCAAAGAAGCGTATAGCTACCTTTCTGACTTAAGGTAGAAATCTGTCAGTAAGACAGGAGAGAGACTAGTGCACAAATAAAGTATGGACAGTCTTCCTTTGATTGTAGAGAGCGAGGCACAGTGATTTCTTCTTAAAGATCGGTAAGGATTATACCCAAAGCCGTGGCAATGTACTTAATTTTTATTGCTCCGAAGTATAAGGGGAAAAAAATGAAGTTCTGTCTCTCATTGGATTCTGCTCCTACTCCTGTTAGATCAGGGTTCTCAAACTCATTCCTGAAAGGGCCGTGTGGCTGCAGGTTTTTGTTCCAGCCATGCAGAAACACAGCTGAGTTGTTTCACTCAATCAACTGAACTGGTTCAGACCTTCAGTGAAGACAACTAGTTGATTGACTAAAACAACTCAGCTGTGTTCCTGCATGGTTGGAACAAAAACCTGCAGCCACACGGCTCTTTCAGGAATGAGTTTGAGACCCCTGCGTTAGATTGTGGAGAGTAATCGTTTACTTGTGTCTTTGCAATTTAAGGCACTAAATTTCACTAGATCCTACACTTTGGTGATTCAACTAAAGTCAAACTCAGATTTAAAGATTTGAAGCTTGGTTTCCACGTCACCATTACTTCCCCATAAAGGTTGATTTGTGGTTCTGTGTAGTAGCTACTTACATAGGCTATAGATGGCCTCTATGCTGTCTCTGGCACTTATGCTTGTGTGATATTGTTTGGTGGCATAATTACATACAGAGCAACGCAATTACTAGAAGGCAGTGCAGGTTCTCTTCTCCAGTGCTGAAGCTTACAGTGCTGAGCTTCCTTTTCTTTACTGCATCTATGTTTACTGCATCTATGTTTACCGCGTTTATGTGGCTCAGACATGTCAACAGAGGAAACAAAGTATATTTTATGTGAGTTGGCACTTATAAATCTTGAGCATGAGATGTTTTTAATGGAATTGCAGCAAACTATCGTTTTACGTGACTTGATGACGACGAAAAAGAGGTAGCGGCGGGAAATTCGAAGACAAACAAATCGATCGATCACATTTCTTGCTGCGGTGAGAGGTGCACGTCAGGCTACACTGTAGGGTTCACACCTACAGCGTAGCTTTGTTGCAGAAGTATAAATAAGCTTTTATTGTCATGTTACGGTGAAGTGACACAAATACTTACAGGAATCATGGTGGCCATGCGTCAGCAGTAGCTTTTTGTATAATGCAATATATTTATTTACGACCACTCAACCTTCTTAAATGGATAATTCTAGAAAGAACAAGACATGGTGAGATCTTTAAATAAGCAGACTTCCAGCCAACTGACATGTGATACGCATCCCCTAATAGAGTGCTAGGGAAAACACTGCATCTAGTGTATGTCTAATATAACAGAATGGTTTGGGGAAACTCGGGGCTGCTTTTCTTCTCTTGGTCTTTCTCTTTGTCAGGCATTCTCCTTCCCTTGCGGTGTGACTGGAAAGCCTGTTCATGGCAGTCATGTACAGAATCATCTGAATGGCACCTATAAGCTATTTGAAGACTAAACTCGCTTTCCAATATGGAGGTATGAGATGCAAATGAGGGATGTTTGTAGTGGTTGTGTGGTATTGTGTATTTGTGTGTATATTTAAGTGTTTATATCTATCAGCGATTAAGTTTAAATCCGAACTATACCTCTTAAGCCCTCAACAGTATTGGAGCATTAGGTTGGCTTTGCTCCCTCTCTAAGCCTCAGTGCGTATTCTCAGTTCAGCAATAGCAAGCGCTCCCTCATTCACCCATCTCTTCATGGTTACAGAACAGCCACAAAACACTGTTTATTCATCAGGCCTTATCAGGTTCAAACACATCTGTGCATGCTCGCATTGGTTTTCATTGCCAACTGCAACAGCTCTTGTACACTAAGAGAATCATATGGTCTAGCATAGACATGTAGGCATCCTCTCACACACATGCACACACACCCTGTTTGTCCCACTCTTCTCTTCATACCCATTTCTCCCTTCATCCTTACTGTTACATCTCTCTCAACTGCTTTACATGCAAATGAGCTAAGTGTGTTCATGTCACAGCATTACTGCTGTGTGTGCCTAATCTCCTTGCTGCCTATTCTCTTTCCTCAAGATGATCCTGTTTTTAGATGGAATAGACCCTCTTTGCTTCGCTCTGTTCCTTTACCAACCAACCAGGCAACCAGCCTGCCAGCAACCCAGTCCTTCATCCCAGTATCCCATTACCATTTAAATATTCCAAGTAATACAACTGAGCAGTGACTAACTGAACCTCTGCTTGTGCGTATGTGCTAGTAGGATGTTTGTTATCCTGAGTTTGTTTAATTAAGGGAACAAGCTTAAAATGTTGTTACAGATGCTAAGTATCCCTTGTGCTTGTATTTTGTCTCTTTACATCCAGGCTATTCAACAGTGTATTTTTATTACTATTATTGACTTTATAATTCTATTTTTTTTTTTTTTAAGTTATAGCTCAATTAAGATTGGTGCTTATAAATGATAATGCTTTATCTGTGATTACAAAGCATGGTCAAATTAAACTAACCAAAGCAAGAGTTGGAGGACCACAAATGAGCAAAGTTTTGACTAATTGTATTCTTTGGTAAAAAGGCAGGATCTTCTTTTTTATTTATTTTATTTGTAACCTATTCCTTAAGGTAAAAAAATACATGCTCACACACACAAGAGACTTATCCCACTTTGATGTCACTGATAACATGAGTTAAAGAATAGTGGTTAAGAGCAACAACTTACAAGATGGAAGTGGCAAGATAAGAACATTAAACTCCCTTCTATTCTCTTTCCACACTTCCCTCTGACTCTTTTTTTTTTTCTACCCTAACCCTGATTGACATTTTTATGAAATGAGACAATAAATGAGAAGTAGAATCAGGGAAAAAAAGACAATTGAGAATGAAGATAAACCAAGTTGTAAAATGTGAAAAGGAAAAAAATAGATGGCAACAACAGGTAGATGAAAATGTCCTTAAAATGCCCAATTCTCTGAGCTTAGTCAAATTCTTTAACATTTGCCTTAAGGCTTCTACAGACTTGATTTTAGCTACCTTGTGAGTTATTAGGGTGCTACTAAGCCCTTAGACTTTTGTGCTAATGGCTTAGACTATGTCCACCGGGTTCTCACACAGCCACTTTTATTAAAACGATCAGTTTCACCCACACTGTCCACATTCAGTTAAGGTGCACCTTTTATTGTGCATTTCCAAAGGAATGTGCTTTGTGCCTTGCCAGGTTGAATGTGAGCTCTAGGTTTACCGTAAGGTTTTATTCTCACATCTGCAAGTGTAACGTGGCCTCTGGTCTCTGGCTGTGGAGCTTCTATGTAAAATGGATAAACCAGTGACATTTACAACAGACACCAGTGGTATTTAAACAACTTGGTAGGCTAGGCTGTGTTCCACTTTCTGACCTTAAATTGCTACCAGTAACTATGTGACACATTGTCTCAATCAGAATATATGTGTTTATAAGGCAAAAACGTTTAGACCAAAAACTTTTGTTTGTATGTATAAGTGTATGTTTGTCTAATTACACTATATGCATATATGCTCCTTTGTTTAATTACATTCAGCTTGGGGGGGATAAAACCACTGGGTTTTGCAAAAATCTATGACAGCATATCAACCATCTCATGCAGGGTGTCAAGCACACTAGAAGAGAATTGATGATTTAGGCTTATTTTTTAGCCCAAGGATTTAGACACCTTGCACTTGTGCTACACAGAGAAGTTCAAGGTCTGATCAAAGTATTCTAGAGCCCAATATGAGGCTATCTATCTCAGTGCTAAAGTTTGGTTTAAATAGGGTTATGCAACAGGGGATGATCCTAATGTCAGTACATCTCTAGCAGAATGGCTTTGAAAGAAATAAAAAAGGCTAGCAAAGACCAGATGTCCTTGCTGTTAAAGTACTGTGGTGGGACCTTAAAGAGGAGATGCAACACTGCAATAAATGTATATTTATAGCATCAACAAGTTATCTAGATGAACCACAAAAATACTCGGTACTCAGGTTTTCTCTAGTTATTCTAGTTGAATATGAAGATCTGTTTAGTTTTCTTATTTTTGGTTTTGCAGCCTACAGTCTGGCCTCCCTGTGTTCCTCTTCCTCTGAGTTTGATAGTCGCTTTATTTGGCAAGGATTGTAGGTATTCCCGTAACTGATGGAACTGAAATGGAACTGATGTCTCAGCATCTTGTTTTAGCTCATTTTAGCTGTTTTAGCTCATCAAAGCTTCCCTTCTCCTAGTAATCAGAAAAATTCAAGTCGTCACTGCAGACTCTTGGTCCTGGTTCTACAGGTGGATCATGGCGTTTCAGTGCAGCTAGCCAACAGCAGAACAACTGAAGCTTGCTCAGAAGAAGAACATAAAAGATTGCTTTACTCCCATCTCTTGCTAGCAAAATACTTTTTTGTGCATCTAAGGACAGTATTTCAAAATATACTCCTTGTTTTGTCCTTTGGTCTTTTGAGTCATCCCATCTATACAAGATAGCCTGCAACACCCACTGAAATCAACTAAGAGCGTAGCAATTCTGTGAATCATTGCGCAAGCAATGTCACATTTGAGCTTCTTCAAAGATGGCTGAAACCTTGTGGCAACAATGAGAACTGCAGCATAATTTTCCAGACATTGTAATTGAATTTCAGGTTTAATCGTATGGCTATATCTCACCATAACAAAAGCAACCAACATACACTCACATTAGTCAGGGCCTTCACTTCTGCTTTGAAACAGCTGAGTATAATCAGATGGTCAATAAATATTGCAAAGAATAGCGGATCAAATTTTCTCCACCATGATATGAAACTGATAATGTCGAAAAGAAGATGATAACTTCAAGTTATTTTTGCTAAAGACTGCTTCTGCATTTTGGTCTAGTCTTTGTTAAATAAATAGTGACAGTATAATATGACATTTGTTGTTCTGTAGTTATACATACCTAATTTTAGGACCTTGTTGGGAGCAGAAAATCATGAAATATATATATCCTTATATCCTCAACCTTTAAATTGAGAAAGGATTCCCTTCTTCATGCGATTACTTAATTTTGTTTGCATGTGTGTTTCAATGTTAAGCTTTTTGGTCCATTACTCAGCATTTGCATTTGTCATGTTCAGCAAGACATGAGTTCTGCTTTGCCTGGGAGATACCTTAATTTTTCACATTGCTGTGTGTTAGGCTACACTCTACTGCATGAAGGTCTACAGCTACATCCTCTCCCTCTCTGTCGCCACTGTTCTTGTACTTACCCACCACTACCAGTGCCCTACCTACTCACGGATCATCTCACGTATGTGTGCGTATGTACACCCAATCAACACAAGGGGCTTACTAGATTAGCTCTTGAGAAAATTCCCTCAAGACATTCCCTCATTTTGACCATTTTCAGGTACTCCATTTACTTCTCACCATCATCCACCCCTTTCTAGCTTTGAATTTTTAACCTCCCCACTGAATTAGAGATGTGGCTGTTCTCGGGGGGGGAAGGGAAGTTGGAAAGGACGGCAAAGATTGAATGGAGGGAATCAAGGGGGGAGGAAGAAGGGAAAAAGGTTGTCCCTAAACACGCTTTCTACATTCATCTCCTAAAAAACTCTACTCTGTATGCTCAATAATGCATGGCAGTCTCTCATTCCCATTCCCTCCTCCCTCTTCTCATTCTCTCTTCCTTCATCTCCTTCATCTACCTCTGGTTGCTTCCCCAAGCACTCATCACTCCACCCAGCAGATTAACTACATGGTGAAACTGAGACTGGCAAATCAGGGTGATGGTAGAATAGCTTTGAGAACTAAAAGTAAAAAAAAGTGTGAGAGAAAGCAGATGAATCACTTGTCATTGTGTAAATGGAGTAACTACTTAAAGAAGAAATCTTAGAGGGTGTACTTTGAAGTTTCACCATTTCAGAGGGACTGTAAAGCTTGATTGTGCTTCAGAATTGGAGTTTGACTTTAACTGAAACCTCTACAATTTATCTCAACTTGAACAAAGCCTGTGAAGTGCCTAAAACTCCACTGAATTTTCCAATCATTTCCCAGCTTGTTTTCATTTTAAGTGACAAAGCCCATCCCTCCCTTGCCCCAAGTTCTCCTGTTTTTTTTTTTTTTAAATCTCCTTGGAGGGGCACAGGAAAAAAATAGTCATCCCAAAGATGCCTTGAAGACAAGACAATGCAGTTGAGATGAAGACATACAATACAGTGCACATAACCAGTGCAAATCACATGTTGCATATGTAGTCTGTCTGGCTCTTCTTTTTAATGTACTAAACTCAGAAATAGGGAAGCACGATATCAGCATGTCATCGGTGTCTGCCAATAAAGACTAAGAAAATTAAACATTGGCATAAAATGCAAATGGTCCTATGCATTTTTTTTTTTATTATTGTTTAATAACGTATCTTAAGAGCTGTCATTCTGGGCAGTATGAGAAAGTTGTGAAGATCAAGCAAGAGAAAGAGATGCCTGTGGGCAAAAAACTTCTCAACTCTCTTAATAAAGGCAGAACTATGACCATGACCACCCCAGGGCAAAAGGCGCCACTCAAATTCCTGAAATTTACATGCAAGTTGCAGTAAACTGCAGTAGTTTTCTTATGTTGTTATGAGAATGTCCTTGCATCAGTCCCATCACCAAGATAATAAAAGCTTCATAAATTAATTTTGATTTAATGTCAATATTAAGAACTGCATCAGAAGCATCTGTGGATTATATCAGTATTGGCAATTGGCAAACCTTAGTTTAAAAAATATTGGCATATTGGATATCGGCAAATATCCAGTATTGTGCACCACTACTTATAAGTGGTGTATTTGCCAAAATAGGTGCTGTATATATGTATTGAGCACACCAAGGCGTCCAGGCCTCACTGGGCATGCACAAGGCATCAGCAGCAACCCTTATCTGAGTGAATGAGCTGTTACACAAGACATTTGTTTGGATTTCTCCAAGAGAATTTACAAAGTCTGTTCTTGAAAGTTTTTGAGTAGTCCAGAGAGTTTGTGCTATCCAACTTGGATGTGGATTTTTTTTTCTCTGAAGTCTCTCCCTCACACTTGTTTTGATTTAAACTTAAAAGAAGACAGTAGGGTAACATTGCAGAAGATTCTGCTTTCATTGACACTGAAAAGTAATTAAATGGTTTTAATACTGAAGGGAATTATTGGGCTGTCTTATATAATTCTCAAAGATATAATAAATGTAAACACATGTATGGACTTTTTTTTTTTCTTTTAAGAAAAATATAAGAATAGTGTTTGTAGTTACATGCAATCTCTTTTCCTCCCTTCTGAAAAAGCACAAGTGTGACAGTAAAGCTTTGAGGTGAGAAAGTTGTTAAAAACAGTTGTTTGTTGGCACACATGTTAGTTGGTAACCTAAAAAAGATAAAAGCTTTCCACCATGGGGAATATGCACGTACTTTAGAGCTGGATTGATAAGTCCATTGCTTTGAGTGAAGCCACTTCAAGGAACCAAACGCAAAGGCCATTGTATTGTTGTTTGCTAGAGGGAAAGGAGAAGGGGGGGAAAAAACAAACCAAAAGAAAAAAAAACATACATTCCCAAGAGAGGATAGATGCATTCTGAAGCTCAGGTCTGATTTAAGAAGTAATTGGATTGATATTTACCAGTAGTAAAGATACACTTTAAGGTTTTTTTTATTTACTAAATAAGTTCAGTGTATTCTAGAGGGCATTAATGTGACATTAAAAACGTACAGGCATTATTTAAATAGAGATTTCTTTTGGCTCCTGATTGATGGATTCTAATCCTGATTCTGTAGATGAGAAGACGGTAATATTGAAGAGTGAAGGAGAATGAATGAGGCCCAGAGAAGGACAAATGGAGGCAGAAGTGATCTGTATACAATTGAAAAGAGCACAGAGGGAGGGAATGACAAATGATCAAAATGTGAGGAGACGTGAAATGGCCACAGTGATTGAAGAGACGGATATAGAGGTGAGGTAAAGTGAGGAAACTAAGTTTAACTTGGCTGTGAGAACTTGAAAGTGAGAAAAGGTGAAATGAGCGCACTTCAGCTTGTCCATAATGACATATTGCTTGCTGGCTGCTATAATAGTTGATTGTGGCTCTGAACTCTCTGCTGGAGAGATGACTCTGCTGCTCTTACCAAAAGTGACTTCATCAATGTGTGTGTCCCATGTACCCTTCTAGCCAGTTACTGTATGTGAGTAAATGGACAGGACGAATGGAGACCTTTCCCTACCTTTTTAATCTTTCGTTTTTATGTATCTGGTCTGTCTTCTGTGCCATTTCTCTCAGTCCAATAAAAGGCGTCACAGCAAACATTTTAATGCTGCCTTCCATTGAAATTGTTTGACTCTCCACTGAATCTTTCCAGTCCCCTACTATTTTTCTGTTCTCCAAATAAGTTCTTTAGGGCTCTCTAGTTAACTGTACACAGTTAGCAGTCACTCAGTACACCACACACACTATGCCATTGGGCCTCCTTAGAGGTCATCTGGTTAATACTTCATAGCACTTAGAGGCATCAACAAGCCCTGTGGTGTTCAAGTGAAGCGTAGAACACATGAAAGCATGTTAATCCCCCACCACAACTGCTACTAACCACACACATCTCTTTTCCTTTGTGACCCTCTCTCCATCCTTCCATCACACTACTTCCACTTTCTGCCCATCCAAATCTGCTTCATAGCCAGAGAGGTTTAATGAGCACAGACAGCCCAACACTGTACACAACGCATCACACAAAACAAAGACATCACATGGCATCAATTTAAATTAAAATCCAAATGTCAGTAGCTACACTCAAGACTTTTAAATCACCTCGTGCTTGCTGTACACTATATTTGAAATAATTTTGTTAAAAAATACAAAAAAAATGACTGATCATATTATTAAGGATGCGTATCAAAACAATATTTATTTAAGACAAAATGGTAAATACAAATATCATTCCATTGTAGTATCCTTATCTTGTTTTCCCATCTAAAAAACATTGCCAGAATCGGAGGAATAGTGTTTAAACTAGATTTAGAAAGACTAATCCATGCGTTCGTCTCCACCAGGTTAGACTACTGTAACGGCCTGTTCACTGGGCTCTAAACAAGCTGTAAGACAGCTGCAGTAGATCCAGAACGCTGCTGCACGAGTCCTGACTAGAACCAGGAAATATAACCATCACAGTCCAGTCCTGAGGTCTCTGCACTGGCTTCCTGTCACTCAGAGAATAGACTTTAAAACAGCTCTACCTTGTGTACAAGTCTCTTCATGGTCTAGCTCCAAAGTACATCTCTGACATATTAGAGCCATATAAACCAACCTGGACTCTGAGAACCTCGGGTAGTGGTCTCCTGCTTGGGCCCAGAGTCAGGACTAAACAAGGTGAAGCTGCATTTCAGTTTTATGCTCTTAAATCTGGAACAGTCTTCCAGAAGATGTGAGACAGGCCTCAACTAGTTCTGTTTAGATGTGCATATGACAACTGAAAGGATTTTATCGGCACTCTTCATTTTTAATTTAATTTAAGGATTTTATCTGCACTCTTCATTTTTAATTCAATACAATTCAATTCATTCATGATTTTTTTTTTATGATTTATGGAATGATTCTGTTCGCCTTGTGATTTTATGCATCTGTAAAGCACTTTAAACTGCTTCAACTGTTCTGGGAAGGCTGTCCACAAGGTTTAGGAGGATTTTTTTATCATTCTTCCAGAGGTGGATTTTTGAGGTCAAACACTGATGTTGGCTGAGAAGGCCTGGCTCTCAGTCTCTCTCTAATTCATCCCAAAGGTGTTATGTTTGGTTGAGGTCAGGACTCTGTGCAGGCCAGTCAAGTTTGTCCACACCAGACTCTTCCATCCTATGTCTTCATAGACCTTGCTTTGTGCACTGGTGCACAGTCATGTTGGAAGAGGAAAGGGGCCAGCTCCAAACCGTTCCCACAAAGTTGGGAGCATGGAATTGTGCAAAATGTCTTGGTATGCTGAAGCATTCAGAGTTCCTTTCACTGGAATTAAAGGGCTCCTGAAAAACAACCCCACACCATAATCCCCCCTCCACCAAACTTAACACTGCAGTGCAGTCAGACAGGTACCGTTGTCCTGGCAACCGCAAAACCCAGACTCTTCTATCAGATCGCCAGATGGAGAAGTGTGATTCATCACTCCAGAGAACGCGCCTCCACTACTCTAGACTTCAATGGTGGCATACTTTCCACCACTGCATCCAACACTTTGCATTACACTCCAAAATGTTTGGCTTGGATGCAGCTGCTCAACCATGGAAACTCATTCCTGAAGCTTTCTGCTCACTGTTGTTGAGCTAATCTGAAGGTCACATAATTTTTGGAGGTCTGTAGTGATTGAGTCTGCAGAAAGTTGGTGACCTCTTTGCACTATGCGCTTCAGTATCCGCTGACCCTGCTCCATCAGTTTACGTGTCCTACCACTTCATGGCTGAGTTGCTGTCGTCCCCAAACACTTCCATTTCCTTATAATACAGCTGACAGTTGACTGTGGAATATTTAGGGGCCAGAAAATTTCACAGCTGGATTTGTTGCTTAGGTGTCATCCTATCACAGTTCCATGCTGGAATTCACTGAGCTCCTGAGAGCGACCCATTCTTTAAAAAAATGTTTGTAGAAACAGTCTGCATGTCTAGGTGCTTAATTTTATACACCTGTGGCCATGGAAGTTATTGGAACACCGGATTCCGATCATTTGGATTGGTGAGCAAATACTTTTGGCAATATAGTGTGTGTATATATATATTTAGTTATATTTTATAAACATACCATCACCTACTTGTCTTTAGTTGTAATGTTGTTGGAGTGTTTTGAGTTCTTGCCACTTGACACAATAATTCATAAGCTTTTCAAGACCTTTGGTCTAGAACAGTGGTGCGCAAACTGTGGTACGTGTAACACTGGTGGTACGCGAGCGCTCTCTGGTGGTACGCAGGGGAACGTCAGGACTTTCCACATTTTTACTTTTTTTTTTTTTTTTAATTAAATCGGAAACATACAATGCATTTTAAATACATTTCAAACAAAATTCAGGTATCAAGTAAAAAACTACAATAAGGAATAAACATCTCTCCTGTGAATTTAAAGCTAATTGAGAAGGCATATATGGCTATATTTTTAAATTGGTCATCATGGTGGTACTCAGAGAGCTGAACAGTTTCTTAGGTGGTACGCAGTATTAAAAGTTTGAGAGCCACTAGTCCAGAAGGCTTGCATTTGTGCATGTGTGCTTGCTGTTTTGTGTAGAAGACATCGTGTGAGTGAAATTCAGTATGAGCGTATGTGTGCTCTTCTGTCACAAGGGACCACATACATTCTCAGCTTCATTTGCCAACATCATGTAGCTGAGGACAGGTTGGCCTTGTGAGACCTCAAGCTGAAAAATAGCAAAGTGATGTTTTACACACACACACGTATCCACACACGCGCAGCCATCAGGGCAAATAGTGGAATACTGGTCTTGTCATGCTCTGTGCCATAATCCAGTTTAGAAGGATTAATTAGGAATTAGGGAGTGTAATGTTATCACTGTGTGATCCATTCGCATGTGTGCAAACTTGTACACGTACACATTTTTCGCTGTTTGAGTGTGTATATAGGCCACGGATTATTCAGAACTAAGAAAGAAAAGTAAAGTGCCCCCCCCACCATTACTTTCTCATGCAGTTTTGCCCTTTTCATTTCCTGTTTACTCTCTACTCTTTCTAAAAGCCATACTTATCCTTGTACAATATTATGGCTGTGAAGCTTTCAGTATTCCTTTAAGTATTATTCAAATTTACCGTTATCCAAGAAAACAGCTGCTGGAAAGCAGAATTAAAGTGTTTGTAGACATGGTTTAGAATTATGTTCCAAGATCTAAAAGAGAAAAACAAAAAGAAAACCAGTAAAACATTGTAAATTATACAGTGCTTTTATAAATTCAAAATAAGTACTTTTCGACAATCTTTTTGTAGTGCTACATACTCTACAATAAAAACATGTAAAACTCAATGTGCATGTAAAGTAAGTAAAAACTGTTGTTAAACATGCATTTAAGTGTTACCAAGAACTTTCTGCAGAAAAGTGCCTATAATGGCTATCTAAATTCTTTTTCAATGAGGCTTCCCTCACTTACCATGTAAATGCATCTGCTTTTACTAAATGGACATTTTATAAAATTGTCATTAATGTCCAAAATTCATATAGTAAGTATGCACTCTATACCATATTAAAGGTTTTGTGTGACACTTTCCTCAACATCTTAATGTTGCAACATCTAGTGTATCTCTGGCTTCAGTGTTCAACTGTTGCTCTTTAATAAAGAAAGCAAGACAGCTTGTAGTTTGTACAGTTCTTCCTTAACTTTCTCAGTAGCAATGAGACAATGATACTATGGCAAACTTTTACCAAGCTGTCTGCATCAAAATTCTAAGCAATTGTTGTTACTTCCTCACCAAAATCAAAACCTCATCAGTATGGAAGCCCAAAGGGATAGATAAATAAGATATTAAAGAAAAAATATAAATCTGTTTTTCTGATTTATGAATACAGCTATCCCTAGCCAATTCGCACTTTAAGTTCTGCATTTTTGGTTTTTGGAGATTTTTCAGAAATGTATAAGAAAAAAATCAAGAAAAAATTGCGGAAATTCCACGAAAATCCACCCCACAGCAGACGAGAGGCTGCAGCTGCCAGCAAAACATCAAACAATGACTCTCAGCCTCCTGTAAGCAGCACGAGAAATGCAGATGGCCCAGCACTCTAGAATCTGTGCGGCTGATTGGCCGAGATGCAACACCGGGATGTTGTGCGCATTCTCTCACAGCGAAGAGATGCTGTGAGCCAGCCTAGCCCCTTTAAGAAGGTGGCCTTATGGGTAATAGTGTGGCGTTATGGGTAATGGAGTGTGTGTGTCAAGGGGACGGCAGAAACGAAAACGGGGTTAGATGAAAAGTGGAGTGAGCATAAAAAGCAGCCCAGCGTGTTTAGATTTACATTCTCTGTTAACCGACAGGAGTCGAACAATACGTGTGTGATATTACAAATTCCTGCAGTGCCAGAATAAAGTGCCTGTTCCATGCAGAGAAAACCGGACTTTTTCTTTTGTTGTTGTTAGCGTGTTACCCGCTAATTACGAGCCAAAAATAGCACAATACCAGCTGTTTCTTTACTACGGTTCAGAGACCAGAGGCTGTGAAGGTAACAGAAAGACCACATCTTTGTCTTGCTGAAGTGCCTCGCTACTTTTTTGCAGTTTTTAAACATATTGTAAACACATTATTTAGGCTCTGGAGGCTCCGGCTCCTGTTCGCGGATTTTGATTTTCGGGAGGGGGGGTCGCCGGTCCCCCATTAACCGCGAAAAATAAGAAATCACTGTATATTCAAAGCCTTTCAAGAATCAGAATCGTCCATCTTGCATGATTAGATTTTTCGCTTTGTATATTCTTGAAACATCCATAAAATAATGTTATATTTCCTTTCTTGTTTACAGCTACTTCTTTCAGTGCTCTGTGCCATTATCCGGTCTTTAAAAGCCTTGTGTTGACTTTCATTCAGTGCTTTCATCCTTCCAGTCTGACTTTGTAAAGAGACAAAGATGAGATACTTCTATAGCTCTGGTGCTCTTTCAAGAAGACGCCAATATTCAGGTACGCCTTACTGGGTGTCCATTTTGCTTTCCAGTTTTCATAGTCTTTCTCTGTTTCAGTGTTGAAGTGTAACTGGGACACATGCATTTCTTGCCAGCTGCCTGACTCAAATTCGTACTTCTTTGCTGTATGAAGTAGCTCCACATTTTTAAACCTGAGTTGAGCGGCTTACCATTGTCCTTCAGGCAGTGCTTTGAGGGGTCTTGTATTTTTCCCCCCCCAGCACTTCTGATTCTTAACATGTTTGTATGCATGTGCACTTGTATGACCATACAAAAAAAGTAAAAACAGGAAGTAATCAGTCTGAGAAATAAGATGGTTATGTCTGCGTGAGTGTTTTCAGGATTATGATATTGTCAGTAGCATGCCTCCCTGCAAGAACTATTGAAGAATTTGTTGACAGTATAGTAATGATGGTGCTTTTGTTATTACCTCATTTTTAGCATACATGTGCCACTTATGAGTCATTAATCATTTTAACTCACAAATATAAAATACTGAGTCCATAGATATTTGGATGATATCTTTATCTTATTTGTAGAACAAATACTGAGTGGCAGATAGGGTGTAAGTCATCCTGTTACTACTCCACTCACCATGTTTCATTACATCCATATTTTCATTCCTGCATTTACAAAGACAGCATATATACGCTCTTTGTCTCTATTCTTTTAGCTGTCTTTCTCTTGTCTTTCTCTCTGTTTGCTACCTTTTGTCTCACTTTTTTCTTACAGTTCTGCTCGGCAGCACTCTGTCTCCGTCAGGTGCATGTGAGATAGGCTTCATACCAGTGACTTGAGCAAGATGGATTTTTAATGTCTCAGCCCTGCTTTTTGTTTTGTTCTGTCTGTTTTTTTTTTTTTTTTAACTCTTTATTACGAGCCAATAAGCAGGAAATTATTTGTTGTAGCTAATCTTTCTTGGTTTGATTGAATGTTATTTATTCCTTATAAAATTATACTGTGAGCACTGCATTCTTAGACCGCTCTGAGAATATACCATAAATTGTTCTCATCTATTTTCTTGCCATTGGTTATCACTGCAGTCCTGTTGGAAAATTTAACCACATTTTAAATATAAAGCTTCTTATTGAAATGAAAGCGTCTCTCAGCAAATGCATAAACATTTGATTCTTCTGTATTTACGGGGATTGCTTGATTCTGTAAGAAAGTCAAGCTATGATGTTGTGGATCTAAAACATTTCAGTAAATGCAGCCTCTCAAGTATCAGCTTTTAAACTTAAATGCTTGCTTGGGGACAGGAATATATTGAAATGCAAAATTATTAATGAGTTATTCATAAAACAAGTGTATATTTATTTTATGTATTTTAACTTAGCCATTTTTATGTGGTTTTCAGCTTGTTCATGTTTTTGTTGCTCTGTTAGGGCTACATTTGAGATTGTGAATGTGAGGAAGGCTGACAGAGTAAGAGAGGGAGAAGAGGCCAGCTTTGCCTTAAGGCTGTTTGGCCCCAAACTCTCATCAGCCTGCTGGTGCTGAAACAGAGAACCTTCTGCCCCTTGCCACTTAATAACACCCCTACTTCCCCCCCAACCCTCCAAGAAGGGAGGGGGGAAAAGAGAAACACATGCAGCCTCCAATACAAATAAAACCATACACAAAGAAAAGCAAATGCAATCTGCATCATCAGCTCTTGCTGTCATCCTTACTACTTTAATCCTTGCTTCGTATCTTCCTTTATACGCCAACCTAATCTATCAGAAACTTTTTATTCCCACATTTATCTGTTTCCACACATTTCCACTTTCTTTGATCAAGAACAGAAAGAGACAAGCTCTCCCTTTTCTTGGTCCTTCCTTCCCTTCATCTGTAACTTGTTTCCTCACACAGCCCTATATCCATCAGCTTTGGATTACTTGGAGAATTTTTCTTGTCCTGCTTTTTTTTCTTCCCCCATTTCTCTCACTGTCTCCATCCTTCTACCCCCTCCTCATCTTTTTCCTCTCCCCTCCATGTCTCCCACTTCTCAGTGGTGGTTTTAATGCATTATGAAAATGGACTCAGGCTATGAAAGCGAAACAGGACAAGTTTGCCTGTTTTAATGCGACTCCTTTCACTCCTCATCTGTCTCATTGGCAGCATGAATTTGCATGTGTGCTCTTGCTGCTGTGTAAAGTTGTGCTTTTTGTGTGCACATTGGCAAGTATGTGGTCACATTCATGGACATTTTTTGCTTTTTTTTTCCTCCTTGTCAACACTTCAAGTTGAATGTGACAAACCCATCAGCTGGTTTTCAGAGATGTAGCGTCTCATTTTTGCACTTTAACACAAACTCCCAACACTAAAGCATGTACATACTTTGGGCGAGCATTAAACTGCATGAATAATAAAATAGACCAGCAGACAGTGTGGAACACATGTTTCTCAGAGATGTGTGTTAATGGAAAAGCGTGTTAGGGCAGAGAGATGTGGGGGTGTTTGAGGCTTGGGATAAGTTCTACCCTACAGGCTGTTATGACCTGGATGTAAGTCTCCCCATTTCTGTCTCTCTTATTCATTCTTCCTCACATAAATCTCAACCTCTCCTCCACTTCCTCCACCATCACATCTTTGTAAATTTGTGTTGTTAGTTTTT
Source organism: Hirundichthys speculiger (assembly GCA_018398805.1). NCBI lineage: Eukaryota > Metazoa > Chordata > Actinopteri > Beloniformes > Exocoetidae > Hirundichthys > Hirundichthys speculiger. Next base: position 89,210 of record JAGFBZ010001331.1, on the reverse strand, counting down.
GTGGAGGGGAGGGGGGGGGGGGGGGGGGGGGGGGGGCATGCAAATACACAGCATGTCCCATACAGGACAGTCACAGAGTAGCATTGATTGAAAATAGCCTCAGTTTTGTCATATCTTTTTACCTTATTCTTCTTCCCAGTCTCCCTTTTTCTTACTCTAACATCAGAGAGAGAGAGCAAGCAGGAGAGGAAGTGGTACAGAGTAGGTGTGTGTGTGGCTGGCGGTAGATATTCTGAGCATGGATGGTGTATGTGTGTGCTGAGTTTAATTGCGATGTGCATAGAAACGAGTGTAATTAGCCAGCGCTCGCTTCCCTGCCGCCCAGCTAACAACCAGCATCCCCTTGGTGCCTGCTCTTTCTCTCTGCCTTTCTTCTTTGTCTTCCCCCCTCCCTCTCTCCCTCCCTCCCTCCCTCCCTCGTCTCCTGCCTGTTGCCACAACAACAAGCTCCATTCCGCCATTGTTCCCTACTGTTCTCCAAGAACAAAAGAGGAGGCTATTAGCTCCCTGACAGAGGAGTGGTGGAATTGGAGGATAGGGATGGAGGAAAAAGAAAGAGGATTGCTGTGAGGATGGGATGATGGGCAGTGTGGGAGAGAACTGGTGAAGAAGGGTTCTGGTAAGGAAGAAGTGGACAAGGGCACAAAGAAGTCAAAGAAAGAAACAGAGGTTGGGGTTGACAAAGGAAAGAGTTCAAGAAAAATCTACACAAAATGAGGGGAAAAAAAACTTTCGAGCATGACTTTCAGAGCATTAGAGGAGTAGAAAGGTTTATGGAGTAGGTGTGAGTGCCTTTTTTCAGGAGGAGAAAAAAGATCAAATTATGAAGTTATTCAATTTAAGTCAGATAACACACTTTCCTTTCTACAGTTTCATCCCCTTTTTGTCCTTTCTCAGTCCATTACAGCCAGACCTTGAGTATTTCTGAGCACATGCTAGTGTTCACATGTACTGATTTTATACACTCTTACGTGTGTCTCCTTGCTCTTCTTGCTTGGAAATGTGTGTGCAGTTCATGTGAGGGTCATTAGCAGTGAGTGTAGGTGGGTAATGCGCTATCTGCAAGTGCCGGTCCATTTGAATCTTAACAGATTGTAATGCAGGAAAGAAAGTGAATTTGGTTTCCTGGGAAAATGGAGCAAATTACACTTTTATAGCCCTCTGCCACTATTCTTTTCTCCTGTCATTACTCACTTGGTGTAGCAAGTAAGAGAATGAAATGGAAAGTGATTCTGAAAGATGTTCTTATTGTTTAGGTTTGATGCTGAAAACTCTGCTATTTGGAAATTGTAGGCTTTTCAGTAATTAGTAGTGTCTCTCTTTTTGACCTTTTTATAAAGTCAAAAAGAATACCACTCCCAAATGTAATGAAAAGGTTTTAAATATAATGATTCAACAGGTGTAGATAAAGAACAAGAGTTTGTGTGGCAGTTAAGTGTCTCCTTTATTGAAGGGTTTAGAAGCAACACACCACCTGTCTGTTAGAATACAGTCATAAATCTTAGTGCTATACAATATGTCTCTTGGAAAATCTATACGATATAGTTAGATATCTTTAGCTCTTCCATGCTCATACCCCAATTCCAAAAAAGTGGGGACACCATTTAAAACATTCATTAAAGATATTTTATTCCTAAAAGGACATTAAGAACATATCAAATGTTGAGACGTTTTTACCATTTCATGAAAAATATTTGCTCATTATGACTTGGGATGGGAGCAATAGATTACAAAAAGTTGGAACAGAGCAATGTTTTCCATTGTGTAGCATCCCCTCCTCTTTTAACAACTGTCTTTAAATGTCTGGGAAGTGAGGAGGCCAGTTGCTGGATTTTTAGGAGAGGAATGTTGCCTGTTGTTTAATGTGTGAATGTGAATATTGTTTTATGGTGTTCCAAAAGTTTTCTGTTGGTCAAAGGCCTGGACTGCGGGCAGGCCAGTTCAGCACCTGGACTCTTCACCTGTACAGCCATGCTGTTGTGATGGATGCAGTATGTGGTTTAGCATTATCTTGCTGAAATACCTTCATTGACTGAATTTAATATTATGATTTTAGTTAATGATATTGCTCGGGGGTCATGCTCTGGGTCTCTGTAAAGCGCCTAGAGACAATTGTCATTGTAACAGACGCTATACAAATAAAATTGAATTGAATTGAATTGAAATATGCAAGGCTTTCCCTGAAAGAGACACTGTCTGGACGGGAGGATATGTTACTCTAAAGCACATGTGTCAAACACAAGGCCCGCAGGCCAAATGTGTCATTGTATGTGGCCCTCGAGAGCTTGTGCATTATTGGCTTAAATTTTAAACCAATATTTTAAAACAAAATAAGCTTACGCCGCCTTTCGCCCGTAGACAGCTGGGATAGGCTCCAGCAGATCCCCGTGACCCTTCTAGGATTAAAACGGGTATAGAAAATGGATGGATGGATAAGCTTACGCCACTTTAAAGCACATATTGACAATAAACTGGATCTCCCATAAAGCATTTCATCATTACCCACAACGATAACAGTATATCACCATGAGCAAGACATCAAAATGATTTTCAGAAATGATGGACTTGAGAAAAACCTCTGCAAACTAGCCCTAACATATACAAGAAAAGAAAAAAATGATGCACAAGGAAGGCAGCTTTATGAACGATGGGAAAACGAATGCAAGTTTGTATCTCAAGGCTGCAAAAACAGTATGTCTTTTGTGTTATGAGGCGGTGTCAGTGGTGAAAGAATATAATCTGCGTCAGTATTTGGACAGCAAACACGGAGCTAAGTATGCTAAATTTAGCCCACAAGAAAAACAAAGAATCGTTTCTGCTTCTGAAACCAAGGTAATGGATACTCTCAGTGATGTAAACATCACCTGTGCAAGAGCAGAGTTATAACCACAAACCCTAAGTTTAATATAATGATTTAAATATTTGAAACTTGAATACATAATGAATACAGAAATTTCTGTATTCATTAACAATATAATAAGGTGTAGTTTAATTTATTTTGATTTACATTTTACTTTGTTACTTTCATGCTGTCAATCTGGCCCTTCAAGGGCAACCATGATGCTGATGTGGCCCTCAGTGAAAATGAGTCTGACTCCGCTGCTCTAAAGCCTCAGTATATGTTTGAACATTGATGTTGCCTCTCTAGATGTGTAATAATCATGCACTAATGCAACCCCATACCATCAGAGATGCAGGCTTTTGAACTGTCCACTGATAACAAGCTGGATGGTCCAGACGGTGATTTCTGGAAGTGTTCCTGAGCCGATGCAGTGGTTTTGGCCTTTGACTTTAACTCTTGTGCACAAACACTCCTCATGATTGTCACAATCTTTAGATGATGTTGTGTAATGTAGATGGTGGAATCTTCAGTTCTTTGCAATTTTACCTCGAGGGCCATTTTTCTAAAATTGTTCCATGATTTTTCGACACATTTTTTCACAGATTAGTGCATCAGGCGTTAAACTTTAGGAGCAGGAGCAACCAACACAGAATTTCATATCACTGACCTGTTGTCAATTAACCTAATTAGTTGTCAAATGCTCCTCCATTTATTTTTGATTTTCACCAATTACTTTTCCAGCTTTTTTTTTTGTTTTTGCCCCTGTTCCAACTCTTAACATCAGATATGTTCTTTATGTTCTGTTGGGAAAAAATATAGGTTTTTGAGATTTGCAAGTCATTGCATTCTATTTTTATTTATTTATTTATTTATTTTTAACGTTTTACACAAGTCCCAACTTTTTTGGAATTGGGGTTGTACTTGTTGGCCTTGCTCACTCCGAATTATTCCGTAGTCAATTATAAGTTTCATAATTTCCTTTATTTGCATCACACTTTGAGTTAAACAATTACTGTCAGAAGTTTATTTAGATATCTACATATGAGAACACCAGTTATAAAATCCAAGAATGAGCTCCACCTGGAATGTTTTGGAACCACATCAGTCTTTCCATCTGCTATCGCTTGTTAGACAGTTCTTTTTCTTTAAATCGGGATAGTCCACCAATTTTATTAAACCATGTCACTTTTTGGGCATATGAAGCTCAAACTGAAATGAGGACCCCAGTGTCTTTTTTTCAGCAACATTTCCAGTAACCTTTTCTTATTCAATAAGATGGTTGCGTGTGGGTTCAGTGTGCAATTTAATTTTTTTAAATTTTAATTTACTATGTGAATATATGATGACAGTCTTGTTTTTATGTGTTAGGTCTTTTTCTGTTTAGATAGAGGCTACTCTAAAACTGTGGGAGTATAACCTGTAAGTACGCAGAATGTTCTTCCAGGGCTTTGCAGTACTGTACCTTTCTGCGATTGTGGCTTCCTCCAGTTATTCCAGGCAAAGTAGACAGGATGACCACTCGTGGAGCCACCATTGCTGATCTTTCCCTTGTAGAATGATTGGAGCATAGCCTAGAATGTTTTGACGTGCATTGACAGCACATTGACGTTCTTTCCCATTTTGTTCTTCCTCTCGCGATGAATCAATACCTTCCATCTTCTCTGCGCAGAGATCTTTCAACCACTTTATCCACAGCACGTCAGCCATGAAGGGATAGATGTGTAGCCTCTTTGCTTTGGAGCTATGTGATGCACACTCCACAGCGTCGCAGTAGTACACCACAGTAGTAGTTGTTGAAGGCAGAAAATTACATGAAATGATCTGTATCGCTCGTTTTGGCTTTTTGCTTTCTTTAACAGAAGTGCTCGTGTCCCCAAAAAGACCCAAATGCAACACATGACTGCCACCTAGTGGATAAAAATGGCACCATTTCGTGGTACTTGGGTGGCCTCTGTACTGTATGAACAGATCAAAATTGACAATGTGTGGACTTAAGTTAGTTAATAGTAAAATTACTTAATTAGTATGCAGTTCTGAGATGGGCTTCATAGCTGTATCACTGGATTTGCAGCTGTGTGTTTTGGACACTCGGGTGGAGAGAGGTGCTGAGCTGTCAACTGATCCTCTGGTGGTAAGTTGGATTAGATGGCAACTTGACCAGCTGCTTTACTCAAAAGTAAAGCCATTTACTTTTCTGTCAAAACTAGGGATGTACATGGTTAACCGTTAACCGATAACAGTAACTCTAACCGATTAATACTAACGGTCAATTTTGTTTTTAAGCTACGTAATTCAATCAACTCATGGGGCATGTCGACAGGTGCAACAGGCCTCTGATTGGTCAATTCTACATCTGCGTAGAAAAGAGCGTGTCATCAAAAAAATGAGGAAGTACCCACATCAGTACGATTCTCGTTCTCCACACTACAAAGACAGCACATATTCTAGTAATTCATGGAGGGAGATTGCGATGAATGTGGGTCTGGATACGGCCGAGACGGTGAGGACGTGGAAAAACCCAAGAGATAAGTTTAGTAAGTTTAGCTAGTTCGTGATTATTGCTCTTGCGTTGTGGCGTGGAATAACATAGCAGAGACCGCGCTAGTATAAATCAAAAGTAACGGTGGCATCTCTGCGACAAGCTGACAGCAACAATTTGCTGCAAGAGTATACACGGGGAAGTGTCCGCATGCGTCCACGACAACGCGCGCAACATCGCGGCAGCCAACCCTCCCGGACGTATCGGTTAACGGTTATTAATCGTCAGAGGACGTCGGTTAACGGTCATAAAAAATATCTAAAATGTGCATCCCTAGTCAAAACATATTTATTTGGTTCATTGTAGTACTGCTCTGAAAATGCATCAGTTCTTGCCAGTAGTTATTTTCTGTGATAAAGCAAGGCAATTTAATATAAAGTTTATCAAGCCAGCTCCAGTGATCCAAAAGAATTATTTTTTTTTTTTTTTAAATTGATTTTAATTGAGCATATTATTTCCATGTGTCTACTTATTCGTGTATTCTTTGTCTTGCACTTGTGCAGAATTGATGGATAGATGGACTTAATTGGTTCCAGACCGGGAAATTTAAGAAAACTAAAGAAGCCTCTCAAGCATTCCAAAAGCTGGTCAGACACCTATCTCATCATTCAAGTTAAGAATAAGTAACGTGAAAGAGAGAAAGAGGCGTCTTTTGATTTGAATTGATGCAGCTCAGCTGAAACCAAGTGTAACAGCAGTCAAGGTTGACTCAAGGGCAACATTTCACAGCCTGGCAATAAATGTATTAGTGCAGTAGCACACAAATATACTCAGACACGTATATGCTCTCATATGAGGATTCACCTGCTTGACCTGGCACATCCTGTTCCCTCCAGTGGGAGGTGGGGAATATTTTTCCAAGTGATGTGTTGCTTCTTAGCTTCAGAAATATTGTATTCCCTCCTTGTGGGGGGAGCACTGATGGGGAAGTGTCTTCTCTCCAAAACCACCTCTCTCATCCTGAATTCTTTTCTTCTCTTTCATTTTCTCTTCCTGTATCTTTTTTCTGCTTCTCAGCCGCACTCTTTTACTCTTCATCTTACTCTCTCCCTGAGCTGACATTTGCTGTCAGGCAGCCTTATTATTTTGTTCTTCAGACTTCTGATTATAATTCTCTTGTTTCTTCTCTTTCTCTCTGACTTGGTTCTGCTCCCTCTCTTCGTTTCTCTTTCTCTGTCCATCCACTGAATGTCTGTCCAATGTTTTCTTTCTTACTCTCTCACCTTTTTGTTTCTTTGCAGTTTTGAATAATCTAAATTAGTCTTTCAGTGAACTATCTTCTATTACACATCTCTTATTTCAGTTTGTTTATAAAGATTTTTTTTTCTCCCCCTCTTTCTCACTGTAAAGTTCTTACTGCATTTTCTCCCAGTGTCTCCTTTATACTGGGAGGACCAGGTAGTTTGTGCATCCTCTGACATGCACAGACAGTGAAACATGAGCTTCAACACAGTTTTCTAGGTGTTAACTCATAAATTGTGACTATTTTCCTTGTTGCTCCAAACCCAAAAATTACTGTTTAGAAGCATTTGTTTTACTGCCAATTATTTCACCTGGGCTGAAATTGTTAGCAAATGTTTCATCCATGCTGATGTCCACCAAAGTAACCAAGATTTGGACAGCAAAAGTGGAAGGAGAGGGTTGTCATGGTGATATGAATCCCCTGAGAGGATATTTCTCTCCCTCATTTTCTCTTTCCACAAGTCTGCAACCCATCTACAACATTCTTCTTTTCATCTTTTGTTCTTTCTAATTGTGTCTTTGTCTTACTATCCCTCATCTGTCTCTACCTGCCGCACTCTGTTCAGTTTGTTTGTTTTACCTCTCCCAGGATATTTCCTCTTCCTCTGTCTTTTACCTCCTCCTGTCTTTTTCACATCTTTCTTCTTTTTCCTCCTCCTCTTTCTTCCGTCCCTGTGGTCCTCACCTCTTGTCCAGGCATTGAGGGAGAGAGAAGCAGAGGAAGGAAAGGAATGCTAATTTTATCACCACAGTGACTGAGTGCAGAAGAGGAGACTGAAAAAGAGAGCAAGAAAATGTCACTTGTCTGAGGAAATGAGATGGCTACTGCGCTGTGTGTGTGTGTGTGTGTCTGCATGTGTCTCAGCAGAAAAGATCAGGGTGACAATCTGAGTGACATTTTGTATTTTTTGTAAGCTTAGCCTTGCTCACCTGCAAAGTGCATGTGTGTGTATGTGTGTATATATATATATATATATATATATATGTATATATAAAATATCTGATGTATGTAGAATGTATATGGGAAACCCAAGCATGCTATGTGTCTGCACTTTTATTTATTTATTTATTTATTTATTTATTTATTTAATCCAGTGCAAGAGCTATTCTCTGCTCTCTTTGTTTTCCAAGTCAGTAATCTGTCTCATTTTTTCCTCATTCCAGTGCTCTCTCTTCACCCCTCACATGTGTCAGAAATGTAATCACGTTCAGGGGCTGAACTGAGGCAAAGACTGTGCGCTTAGCGGGAGGGAGAGTAGGGGATAAATGAGGGAGTTTGGAGTGAATGTGTGGAAGAGGAAGTAAAAGCCATTGGTATGTGTACCCAATTACCACTCCAGCCTGCCCAAAGTCACCTTCGCAGAGAATGGACGCACACACTCTCAAAATAGCTACATCCACCCCGCCTCCTCTGCGTGTGCATGTGTGTCGGTTATAGTGGTGATGAGGTAGACTGAATAATATCATGGCCTTCCTCACGTCCGTCAGCACAAGGCTTATTATGAGTGTGCCATCGTGTGCGTGTGCGTGTGTGTGAAAGAATGTCGGTGATTGTGTGCCCCCTGTGTCTGATTGCGCTTGCTGATTGAGTCCTAGCTCTGCGGATTTCAGCCCAGGTCCTCATCCTCTGATTAGGTGTTGTGATGTGTGAGAGAGGAGGAAATTTTATGTGTGAGAGAGAGTGTGTGAAACCTAAGTACAGTGGTCTAAGATTGTGTGGTGTTTGCCGTTACACCTGTAGTTGAGTTGACTTTTTAAGGAATGGGAGCATGGGAAAGGTTTGGATCAGGTCTAGATTACTGTTGGAGGGTTAAGATCAGGCACAGTTAAGTTTAGAGCCTGGGCCTTTCGACAGTGAGGGTCCTTAATAAGCAAAGCAGTGTAAATGTGTGTGTGTGTGTGTTTGCCCTTGTTAACTGTGGCCTCGTTCCACTATGTTTCTTAATTAAGACCTTAGGCCTCTAAGCACTGCCTCCTATCTCACACTCTGCTGGGGCAGGAAAAGACGAGAACAGAACAAGTGAGAGAGTAAAACTGAAGACACAGAGAGAGGACAGAAAATGAAAAGAAGAAAAAACATTGCTCAAAAATTTTGAGCAGAAAGTTTGATAGATCTAGAATTAAGGAGATGGAGCAACAACAAAGGAAGGATTAGTGAGAAAGAATGAGCTGATGCCTGAGAAAGTATTGGTGTGGAAATGTGGATTTAGTGGGAGGGATAGTGCAGATTAATGCAACTTTAGGCCTGTTCACATTCTCCATTTTTCCTACTAATTTTGATGCATCTCATTTCTAGAGCTGTTTTTGCATCTCCTTTGTGTATTTGGTTTTGAAGCAGTAACCTCCATCTAGTTTTAACCTTTTCTTTTCTTTCCATCTCTGTAGGATCATTCCCTCCATCACTTACATTATCACATCAAACTGATGCCTTGTGAATGTATGCTTATGTGCATCCGTATCTGTGGTTGCATAGATTCCTGTATATTTTTATCTACCTCCCCAAATATCTGTGTTCTGTTCCCTCACTCTCTCTTGTCAGTGCATGGTAAGTGGTGAGATAGTGGGTTTAAATTTTAATCGTGCTGCCATCTCTCAGTAGCTTCTGAAAGGGGGCAAATGCAGACTGACACACTCACTGAGCCGTGAGAAGAGACAAGACGGTGGGAGAAGCGATAGCTTGCTAGACATACGCATACATGCTGTGACACTGTATAAACAACAGGTAGAATAATGGAAATACCACTTTTTTAATAATATTATGAAGATGATCATATTGACTTCCAGCCAGGTATATTCTGATATTTTATAACTTGTGAGAGTTGGGTATTGTTTTAAAGTATGGCAGCTGGCATTGTAAACATGACTCGTGTCATCTAAATAAAAGAAACCAATCGCACCCACGTCATCCTGTAGATTTAACCCATAAGCTTACCATTACAGAAGATAATCTTACATAATATTAATTTTGCTGAAACTAGATGAATGGTGAGTACTAAAAGATTGACTTTTTTTCGATGCAGTTGCCATCAATCATTTTTTGTTACAGCAGACCTAGAAACTCACTCTCTCACTCACATGCAGACATGCGCACGCACACACATCCCCACATCCCCACAGTCTCCCTCCAGGAATGCATTAGGTCTGAATTCAGTCAAGCAAACACTTGTGCACATAAACACATTCTCTGAGCCGTGCTGTGTATTGTTTCTTGATTGTTCTCATTCACCCTACCTCACATCGCTGTCTTATTGGCTACACATCCCCTGATAGCTCACTAAGCACATGGAGGGATTAGTTGTTTTCTTTTGTGAAATTTGTGGCTTTATTTGTGTCTGTGTGCAAATCTGTCTTATTTGCCCCAACTACAGCCAATTCCTAAGAGGCCAGCAGACAGATGTTGTAGGAGAGGATTTGCATGTCTGTCTCTGTTTAAATATCTATTTCTCCTGTTTAGTTTATTTTCAGGGTTGGAGTTGTTGGTTTTTTTTTTTTTTTTTCCTCTTTTGGGAAGGGGTTAAAACTGATTTCACAAATTGGAAACCCTACAGCATCCCAGTGGGTCTTAGATGAGCAAGACTTTTCTCCATGTTCCCATTTAGTGCTGGAGGTTGCTAGATAGCTGTTGTCATTCCCTCTGGCTTCTTAGTCTGACTACGATTCCTTGTTTTTGATGTATTTCAAATACCTGCAGTAGTTGTCAAAGTATATGCAACAAAGAGCCATGTTTTCATGCAGAGCAAATAAGTTTTCAGTGCATTCTCAGCACTATTATTTACAGGATCACTGTAATGAAGCTCTTCCTTTTCTGCCCACATTAGGTATTTAAGTTGGTTTAAGTTATACATAATTTCCTTTTTGTCCACCAGTTTGTGCTTAGTCCTGAAAAACAAAAATCCAAACTTAAAATATTTTAGTAACAATACTCATACTTGTCTGCACAGTTCAAAATGTGATCAGATGCACTCTGCTTGCTTTCCTTCCCCTTTATATATGTATAAATCTTATTGGACTCAGCCTGTGGCCAACTGAACTGACCTCAGCATAAGGTTCAAAAGGTACCCTTACCCTCATCAGGATGAAAGTGAAGATCAAAAACTCTCTACTGACAGCTGTTAATAATTTGTACCACAAGAGTAGAGTAAGACTGAGAATAAGGCCGTGTGAAACCTTTTTTATGTATTTGAGTGTGGCCAGGACCAGTAATTGTGAGGCAGAAGAAGCTTGAAACTACCAGGACTCTTAATCAAGTTCACCTTCCAGCAAAACTGAGTATCAAATCCCTGGGCCTTTTGTCAAGACCGATAACTCAAAAGTCACTTGAACAGTACTTCGGAAGTCCTCTGCATAGATTGAAGAACTTGCAAGGAGGACTATCGCTGGGCTTTAGTGGCTAGATGGAAGCCACTCGTTAAAAAAGGTATATATGTTGCTTTAAGTTTGCGAAGTGATAAATGATTCTGAAAGCATGTGTGGGAAGATTCACTGGTCTGAAGAGACCAAAAATGAATTGTTTCTAGCACTGTACCTGGCAAACACCAGGCACTGCTCATCCCCTGGCTAATAACTCCCCTACACTGAAGAGTCTTCAGGGCACTATCGTGCTGTTGAGGTGGTAGTCAGCACAAGAGACAGGGAGTCTGGTCGGAGTAGAGGGAGGAATAAAAATATCCAAATGCAAAGAGTTGCTTGAGAAGAGCCTGCTTCAGAAAATATTGGAAATGAGACTGAGGTGACCTTTCAGTGTAACAATAATCATATAGCCAGGGAAGAACTGTAGGGCCTTCAGACTTTTATTTCAGTGGGTCATCCAAAGCTAAGTGTAAGGCCCCAGAACACATCTGTGGAGAGACCTGAAAAACTCATTTATAGATTTTCCATCGTTGCTAATAGATTTGGAGAGGATCTGCCAGATTTATGTGATGTAGTGACCAAATCCATGTGTGAAAATCCTGTAGACTTAATTAAGAAAACTCGAAGCAATAATTGCTGCTGAAGTGACTTCTAAAGACAACTAAATTAAGTCTCACTGCTTTGCTTTGTTAATGGAAAATACATTTTAGATTAAGATTTATGATAAAAAAAAAAAAAAACACTTTTCAGAGAAATGTCATTATGGATTAACTGATAAGCAAAAGTTGAAATTTCATCAGTTTAAAATTAATCGATTCTGTATTTGTTGAAAAAGTCAGAAAACTGTCTATCTCTATGCATACTGTGTTTGTTTTTTTCCCCTTTTAATCAAGGAAGAGTTTTTGTAATTGCTATGAAACTGGGCTCTCCTTTCTCTTCTCTTCATTTATGTTAGACTGACCATATAGCACCATTTTTCTCCTCATCTTCATCTCTTTCCCTTCCAACACTTTCCCCTCCAACACTTCTGCAGTTGCTTGACTTGAGCACTCATCACCTTTTTCCTCTCCCTCAATATAGCTATTCACATCTTTATACCATTCCCCCCATTCCTCCTGTCATTTCCTTGGCTTCATCATGGTGATATGCTGGCTGGAGGAAGAAAAAAAAAAAGTATAATGGCAAGCACCAGAAAACGGACCAATCTTTTTACCTCGAGCGACACTCAAGTTTCTGTGTGTATATGATTGTGTCCCACGGGTAAAATCTGACATTAAAAAAGGCAAAATTCTCCACTTTCCCCAAGCCCCCTCTCCGTGCCTTGCTCAAGGGGTTATTAGACCCTGCAAAACTGGCCCTTGTCCTCCTCCTCGCCACATTTGTGCGTCCACACATGCATTTGTATGTGTACATGTTCTCGTCTGTGTGTGCATGTGTGCCAATCTTTCCACCATGCGGTCAAGTCACAATTGCTAATCAGGCCTGTGAGCCTTGCCTGGAGAGATGGAGAGAAAGGGTAGGGGGAGGAAGGGTGGGTACATGATTGAGTGCTTTCTTTTGTCCTCATCACTGGAGCAGAGATAAAGACGAGTGAAAGGATGTATGGTTAGGGATGGGAGATGAGAGGACAGAAACTGAGGGATTAACGGGATGAGTGTGTGCACCAGTACTGTGACGCACTTTTAACTGTCCTCCATGGCATGACACGGTGTGGACCTCCATTTTATTCTGTCCTCCTTTCATCTATTTTGCTTTGCATAAGTCATAAATGCTTGTATTCATTAAGTGTTTCTATCACGTATTCATGCTCTTCCCCCCCCCCTCCCATTTTCTTGCTCCCACTCCCTCTCTGCCAGCTATCTTTCCATAAGGTAATAATGAATATTTGAGAGCTGACAGGAGTGCAGTACCTAATCCTTTTTGCCCAGGGCAAAATGTACCTCATGGGGTCCATGTGTGTTACAGTTCATATAACTTTTTAATTGAGATGGAAACCCAATTTTTAGGTTTTCATTTCTACTATTCACGTTATGTAAATGACACTATACGTGGTTGTGCATACATCATGGAAACGGTGATGAGCAGTATATTTGATTAGTATGAGAAAGGCAGGACATTATGAAGGCAGCTGGCACTGTGGACATAGGGGTACATTCATCTCTGTGAATTGAGTTAAAGCTTCTGATATGGCAATCTGTCCATGAACTTGTGGATTGGACTGCAATTTACTTGGTGGAAAGAATTCAATTGTTATCTTCTTACTATTAAAGGCCATGTTCAGTATGAGCAATTGCTCAACCTTCACTCATAATTTTCCGTAGGACCATTAATGTTGTCATTACTGAAATACACAAAGGTGTGGACAGTGTCAGAAGTTTACTTGGTGGAAAGAATTCAATTGTTCTTACTATTAAAGGCCATGTTCAGTATGAGCAATTGCTCAACCTTCGCTCATAATTTTCCGTAGGACAATTAATGTCGTCATTACTGAAATACACAAAGGTGTGGACAGTGTCAGAAATGCCACTGTATGCCATCCACAAGTGAAGAAACAAGGTTCAGTCTTTATTTTTAGTTGTCAGTCCTCAAACAGCTCAACAATGAACCTGGTTGATGTTGTAATTCACTATGCCCTCAGTAGAGGGAGCACTTTGCTGCGAAGGCCAATGTAGCATCAAGGGCATTCACACTTTGAATAACAAACACCATAGTGCCACAGAAAAAACTACTCACATTCTCAATGAGTCACTCACTTTGACAGCCAGACACACAGCTGATTTGTTAGTCTGAACAATGAGCCTTTGTGCTTTTGTGTTATCTCCATCACATTAAGGGCTCATGTGTTGCAGGTGATTCAAGGTCATCTCCTCATGATCCTTGTCCTTTTAAACTTTCTGGCTTTCCCTTTATTTGCTCTCATTTTGGTTTTCACACCTTTATTTGCTATTACTTCTTTTGATTTGATTTTCTTCTCCCCTTTACACTCTGTAGCTCTCCCACCCTCCCTCAGTCTCTCCTCCTTGTAATTAGCCAGTGTAATTGCTGTAGTAAATCTTTTCTGATGTCCCAAGGAGACTGGCTGATATAGGACTGATTTAATAAGCACACCATAGCAGCTCACCTCTCCCTCTGTGAAAGTGTGTGTGTGTGTGTGTGTCCGTGTGTGTGCGTGCGCACTGGGGGGCTCTGTGTCCTCTGTTATTTGCTATGGGGATTTATTGGCTGTTTGTGTAGTTTCAGCAAGTGTGAATTCAAGTTCAAGGTAGTGCTGTGTCGATGTTTCGACTGTAACGCACCTTATCAGCAATGCGGGCAATGTACTTGAACAAGTGTGTGTGTCTGTCTCATCGGTGATGCTGTAATGTGCCATGTGTGCGTCATCGCTGAAGACCTTCATGGCCAGAAGAGCAGTGAAGGGGGTCACATTGGCCCTGAGAGAACACCACCAACAAACACTCACACATCCACATAGTTACTGACCACACCATGCACCTTTTGTACAGCCCTCAGTATCCCACATGCATAAATGTAAGCTGTAAGTTATTTGCATTTACTTTGTCCTTCCTCTTTTACACAATCACAAACACCCTACTTGAATGTATAGTGAGCTGGTGCATGAAGGTGATAATGTATAGGGGCTTACAAGTATTGTCATCCAGGCAACAGTTCACCAGTTGTACCAGTGGAGGGCACTGTGACTCCACACACAAACAGTGGCTTTACTGATAAACTCACACTTTTTGGCTCCCTGCTCCAAGTTATGCTACATTACTCTTAATGGAATTTAAAATATAAATACAGAAATATAGATATTTGTTTTTTGTTTTTTAGATCTTGAAAATCTAATGAAGAGTAAAAACATCTTTCATTATTTTGATGATTGCTGAACAATTACTAAAAACCTAAAAAAATTAAAGTTTGGGTTTGTTTGAATACTTAAAAGATAACTGGAGATAATAATGTAATTGATATGGAAAAATGTCAGTATTAATAAGGGCTCAGAACTGTTCAATGGGTTAGGGTTAGGGTTTTATTTTTGATTTAATATTGAGAAATATTAAATTAATTTTGACAAATGCTTAAATTATTTACCAAATGACAAAAAATGTCATTTGATATTCATAAAAGGATGACAAACTAGCAAACATTGGGAAGAAAAAAGTAAAAGAAAAAAAAGTGTTTTAATACTTAAATACAGATGCACAGAGCTCTGCTATCCTGTTTCTGTAAAAGTCTATTAGAGACATCAGGTCAAGAATTCATTTTTCTATGAAATTTAATCTGTCAGGTTTTCTCTTTATTTTTGTTGTTTTTGTTATTATAATTCATTTTTAAAGCAACTATAGTGTCTTAAGATTTGTTTAAATGATTTCAACTGCAGTTACAGTTTTCATGCACCAGGGGAGCGCAAGGGAGCAGGCTTTAAACCCCTCCCACATGCCCTCCCCCTGCATCCTGGCCCTCCCACATCCTGCCCACACTCCCCCTCCTCACGGCCCCACCCTGCCATCTGGTCCTTTTCACACAATTGCATGTGCACGCACACACACACACAGCCATGAGTCTTTTCTCCCCATTTCCTTTCACAGTGAAAAACAGGATGAAGAGGCTCTTTCAGACCAGAAGTTACCGTGGAAACCCCCTTATTCTTCCTCTGTCAAACACTCTTACAATGTAACACGCACACTCCTATAAAGAAAACGTCAAACTGTTGGATATTTAAAGTTTAAAGGGACCAAGCCAACAGCTGTCCTGTCTGCCACAGGCCTGGCCTTCTGTTTACTTTAAACAAAGAATATTATGTCCTCTTTCTTCCCCTTTTCTTTTTATTCTGTTCAGCAATAATAGTTTCATATCTCCAGTGAACTTTCTAAGTTCAAAACATAAGATGTTCCTTTTTAACTTAACCTAAAATCCTGTCTGTTTTATACAGATACTTATTTTTGAGTGAATTCAGTGTTTTCCAAAGAACTGTTCTCTCCAGAGTTACTGATGTTGAGAATAAACCTCCCCTCCTCTCTTCCTCTGTAGGCCAGGAATACAGAATGGAAAAAGTTAGTTTGAAGTTATATAAAGTTAATTTTGAGCTTTTCTCCCATCTTTCCACCAGAGGGCCTGTGGAAAACTCTGTACTACAATGTACAAAGGAGTACATCATCTGAAAGCTCTTAGCTGGTTAAAAATAAGCTTGAGCGCTCCCCAAACAGGGAGTGGTGATGAGAGGATGAATAGGCTTTATGAAAAGACATGAAAAATAATAGTTAAGAAGAGGCTCCACTTTCTGAGAGAGGCCTGAAACTACTTTGAGTTGAGGCTGTAGTTCAGCTTGAGGTCAGATCAAAGTACTTTTTTATTTTCTTTTTCTTAACCCCCTCCCTATTTCTAACTAGATTCTCTTTTTTTTACCTTCCTTCCAACTCTTCTCTTTTTTTCATATTTGTTCTTTCTTTTACTCTAGCTACACATCACCACCTCGACTACAAATTTTCTCCTTTTAAGGAGTGAGGGAATAAGACTGGAAAGGAATAGGAGGGGGGTGAAGGACACACTCAGGTCTGCTGACTGATAAACAGACTCCTCTTTGTGCAGGCAGACACACAGATACTTAGTTACAAACTGACTAAGACCTCAGCATGCCTTAGTTCCTCATGATTCCGATGACCCCTCCTTCATGCCCTTCTTTTTTTCCCAGCTTTTTGCTTTTTTTGGTCTCTGTAGTTAATTAAAAACAGAAGTCCGGAATGGAAGAATTTCTTCTCAGTACACACTCATGTGCTTGTGTGTGTCTGTGTGTGTGTGTGTGTGTGTGTTTTGTGTGCGCGCGTGCACACACTTTTTTTTCTCATCATCTCTGTGCCAAGCAGCTGTTACGGAGACGAGGGGGAGGTGTTCCAGGAAAAGAACTGCATGTGTGTGTTAGAGGGCTGTATGTCTCCAACAAAATGACCTTTTTTGTGAAAATGTAAAATGAAAAAGCAGCTGAAATGTTAAAACATGTCAGTGTTGTGATGTCGGCACTCCACAAGTGTGTTTGTCTGTGTTTGTTTTGTGTGGGTGTATGTGTCTGGTCACACAAGCATGTTCTGCTTCTGTCATCTCCTTTCCTCCCCCACAATGACTAACTCTGTGAGGATGCAGTACTCCATAGCCACCACTAGAGGTGCCATTGGCTCATAAATGAAAAACTGTCTGTACATGTGGACACCACTGAGCAGCCATTTTACAATATGTACACCAGACCCCATTTTATGAATCAGCTATGATGTCAACAGAGCCTCAGTCAATTCTATTGGTTAGTGAGCAGCTGGCATTGTAGTGCTATATGCCTGCTTCCTCACTATCTCTATATGGAAGACACACATGCTGACCTAGTGGTGATGATGCTTCTAGGTCACTAGTCCTGTCCCACACTAACTGGATTGTCGCTCCAAAAGATTAAATGCTATCCAGATTAGATGTTCATCTGTGCTGTAACATATGTACTTGTCTTTCCTGTTTTCTGATGCATATTTGTAGGTATTAAGGGATTGAAGTTTGTACTATTATTGTAAATGCCTTTGGTCATTGGTCTTTATTTAATTATTACCTTTTTCTCAAGATTCTGTTTTGCTGAAGTTGATTATTTTAGGTGACAAATGGTCTCAGTGGTTTTGATTCTGTTTGAAGTTGTATATTTAAAGCTTGTTGCTTCCTCTATTTTTACTATGCAGCTGTGACTAGATGTGTTTGTGCAAAGATGTTAATGTCATTTCCCCTCAGCTGTACTGATGGATTTTCCTATCCTGTATGTGTGTCATGGCAAGCTTCCTGCTTTGCTTTCCTCCTCTCAGCAGGGACCATAAACAGACTATTGGACACACAATAGTTCCATTTGTGGTAAAGATGCACACAGCTGCTTATACTTGTGTCATACAAGCTATATAAAAATGGAAAGCATAAATAATGGTTGATTCTGTGAGAGTAGCCTCATTGTGTTGAAGTTGGTACTGATGATAGCAGTGCAGCTTAAGGCCTCAGTCCACTCACAGTTCTGCTGTGTGTGGTGGTGGTGGGGGGGTGTGGTTAAACAGAGAGATGAGGCTCTCATTAGGAGCTTGGGCTCGTTAGCAGATTGTCCAACTGACTGGCATCTCTCATGGAGACAAAGCACAGTTTGACCAGACATATGGATGGGCCAGCACATGAATGGATGAGTTGTTATGCTGCTCTGTGTGTGTGTGTGTGTGTGTGTGTGTGTGTGTCATGACTGCGTACAGTGCTGCTGCTTGAATGAGACGATTTTAACTTGTCAAACAAATTTGACCAAAGAAGTAAAGAAATGAGGCCACATGTGTATTATGTAAGGTTGGAGGTTAGATGGACCTTAACTGTCACAGAGAATATATTCTAATAAGTGGTACGTAAGTAGGCAAAAGTTGTTTAAAGTCTTGTTTTTTGTTTTGTAGTTAAACCTTCTTCAACTCTGATGTTATTACATTAGTTCTTCACCTTGAACTAGAAACTGCTCTTACTTTGTCTCTCTCTACTTTGTTGGCTTTAATCTTGGCTTTATTTTTGTCATCTTTCGTGTTGCTCTGCTCTTGACAAAGATAAGGCAAGGACAAGGTTGCAGAGAGGCTGATAAGTATTACATTTAGATAAAAGCCTAAGCCAGAGACAGAAGAAGAAAGTGATCAACACTGTGTGTATCATACTTCAAAACACACAGCTGGAGAAGGAAATGAAATAAGGTGATTTATTTTGTCATACTGAACTGCAATTTTGAGCAAAGGTCAATTTTGTGGTTGACATGTTTTCTGTGGAATACTTTCAGCCTGTATCACTATGTAAAGGAAATCAACTTTGTGTGGGTAGATGTTATTGACAAGAGCAAAAGAACAACAGTGACATCCAGAACTCCACTGACCTTGGACCTAGTGTGCCTGAATACAGTGAGCTGTCAGACAGTCAAACCCACGTGATTGTTCTTTCACTTCTAATTCTCATCCAGTGCACATCCACCCCCACACTCTGACACATCCTTACAGTCACAATCCTGACCTTGTCGAAGCAAGTTAATGTAAAGTGCTTCTGTTGACTGTGCGATAAAGTGGAGTGTGTAAGCACATGCATAAGTTGAATGTCATTTTTAAATGCCCTACAGGTGACAAATGTCTAGCCATATTAAAAAAAAAAAAGCTCACACTCACTTGGTATGTGTTTTCCCCTAGTTTTACAGCCATTTCATGTTAGTTCAGTCTTACACAAGGCTGCTGATAGAATAATCTAACACCTCAGTGACATCGTACAGCTGACCAGGAGCAAGAAAAGCAAAGGTTTTGCCAGATCTGTCAGTTTTTATATTCATCACACAGACCCTTTATCATCACTCAAATCCACTTTAGCGTATTATGGAGTTCAATTATTTCACAATTTCCCCTTTTTCTCTTGAACATTGTTCTTATCCAAGTGCATAAGTCTCACTTCACAAATGTTACCAAGTAATGTCTAAAGATTTTCTAACAAGGTGTACCTTCTCTTTTTTTTCCTTGAATCTACCACTTTCCTCCACTTTTCTGTCCATGTCTCCAGCAAAGAAAGAGCAGGATGGTGGAGATGAAAAGAAACAGCAACAGAAGAAGAAGGTGAAGGAACTGAAGGTTCTTGATGCAAAGTCTTCACAAAATCTCTGTAAGATAACTAGACTATCAGTTGCTTTCCTCATGAGCATATTTAGTAATTCTATTAATTAAAACAAAGAAAAAAAAAGAGTTCTAATGATCTTTTATGTCTTGCTTACACAGCCATTTTCCTGGGATCATTTCGTCTCCCTTATGAAGAGATCAAGAATGCTATCCTGCAGGTCAATGAGAAGATTCTTACAGAATCCATGGCTCAGGTACCAAGTTCATACCTACTTTACTGTTTAAACAAAAAATGTGCATCCATTTAAGAAAGTTATCTTAGAATGGTAAAATGTAATTTATTGTATACATTTTTTTGTCCACCAAATTGTGCTTTATGATCCCCAGTAAATTAGATTGTGTGTTTAGCTATTTTCAAGACTAAATATATAAACAGTGTGAGCTTGATCTATGTTCTACAGAGGATATCGGTGTCCAGGGCTGCATAGAGCAAAAAAATTGGCATTTGCTCAAAGTGATTTTAATCTCATCGTATAAGTGTGATGAGAGAGGCGCATGTGTGTGACTTTGCTCAATGGCCAGTCACTGATTTAAGTAGTAGTTGTAGTCTGTTATTTTATTCCCCACCTGCCGAGAGTCTACTACCTCCACTATTGATGCAGTGTTTCAAAGTGACTTCAACTATTCGCCCTGAGATAGACTGGCGACCTGTCCAGGGTATATCCCTGCCTTTAGCCTGAACAGAGCTGGGATTGGCTCCAGCAGGTCCCTGTGACTCTGCACAGGATGAAGCAGGTGTAGATAATGGATGGATGAACTTCAGCTATCAGCAAGTTGAAAGTGCAGTTAATAATGAAAAATGAACTGAAAATTTTCAGGTACTTGCTAAAAACTAATGCAAATAAACCCATGAGGAGGAAAACATGAAAATGTAAATTCTTTCTCTGAGCGTACCAGGAAGTTTCTATTAAAGAAGTGACCAGAAGTTAATTTGATAGTTCATATTTTATAATACAGTTATCAATTAGTCTGTTGTATATCATGTAAAGCTAGTTTCCTTTTTTTTTTCTTTTTTTTTTGAGAGGAGGGCACAGTATATTATATTATATTTAGGGCTGGGCAACGATTACAATTTTTAAATTATGAATAATCGCATGATTTCCCTGATTACTGAATGGAGCTCGGTCTTCCCAGAGGAGACGGTTTGGTTCATCGGTGTTTCCTCCTCTGACCTGGAGATATCTCACTTGTCATCGTTTTGGAGATATACTGGTTCTAACGGCTGTTAACTGTTTTAATGGCTGTTAGCAGCGGTAAACTGGAGTTAGCACTCGGACCACGGGACCTGGCATGAAAAGGAGCGCTGGACACTAGCAGCTCCTCTAGTACACCAGATTTTTCCTGGTGTACTGAAACTTGAATTTCCCCCTTGGGGGATTAATAAAGTATTTTTGAATTGAATTTGAATTGAATTAATCACGATTAATCACATTGTATACGCAAAATATAGTAATGAATTCAAAAGTAGTGTAAACTGCACTTTTATTTAAATGTTCTGCTGCCATATAAACTAAATTGCCATAACATTTGCTGTTCAAACACTTTCAACATCTTTCAACATTTCAAAACAAAAGCATGTGAGCAACATGCGTTAACGCACGATAAAATAAATGTCGGTGTTAATAAATTAATGAGTTAATGCGATAATAACGCATTAACTCGCCCATTATTATTATATTATTAACAAGGGGAGCAAATACAATGCTCGTCCAAAAAAAGGTCTCACTAATATTCTGTTGGACCGCATTTTGCTTTGAGTACGGCACGCATTTGCTGTGGCATCATACAATGTCGCATTTATTTCTGTCCAGATTTGCATTAATCTTTCCCCAAGATCTTAGTATTGGTGATGGGAGAGTCGGATCGCTCTGCAAAGTCTTCTCCAGCACAACCAAAAAATTCTCAATAGGGTTAAGTTCTGGTCTGTGGTGGCCAATCCATTTTTGAAAATGATGTCTCATGCTCCCTGCACCACTCTTTCACAATTTGAGCCTGATGAATCCTGGCATTGTCATCTTGGAATATGATCATGCCATCAAGGTAGAAAAAAAAACATCCATTGACAGAATACCTTGATCATTTTCAGTATATTCAGGTAGTCAGCTGACCTCAGTCTTTGGGCACATACTGTTGCTGAACCTGGACCTGACCAACTTCAGCAACACCACATAATAGCACTGTCCCCACAGGCTTGTATGGTAGGCATTTAACATAATGGGTGCATCTCTTCATTTGCTTTTCTTTTTACTCTGATGTGTCCGTTAGCCTGGAACAGGGTAAATCTGGATTCATCAAACCACATGACCTTCCTCCGTTGCTGCCGAGTCCAATCTTTGTGCTGAACAAACTGAAAACCTTTTTTTCCCATGTAGCCTCACTGAGGTTTTCTTAAGGCTACACAGCTGTTTATTACCAATACCTTCAGTTATCTTCCCATTGTGCTTGTGGAAATGTTCTTCCTTTCACTAAAGTCTGTCGCCAGCAATAACCTGTTGAAATGATAAACCGCGCTACTTGTGGCTGGTTTGAAAGCTGTCAAGGATATTTTGTATATTGGCCTGCAGATGTACATTTTGGTTTGTTTGGGGTTTGTTTCTAATACAAGATGAGCTGCCTCTGTAACATAACTACCATAGGCAGTCTTTGTAAATCGGGCGTTCAGCAGAAGGTCATTTTTATTTTATTTTATTGGACATTTCTTTACAATAAAGTATCTTAATAAATGTTTCTTTTATAAAACAGATCATTCAGTGGTATAAGACATTAAAAGTCACAATCTACACAAATGTAATCCAACCAGACTATGTGCATTGTGTCTTGGTCAAGGGGGAACTTGGCACACTTGAATGTCATTATGTCTTACAAATAATGAATATCTTGTTTTTTTCTACTACTTAGAACCTGATCAAGCAACTACCTGCACCAGATCAGCTGAATATTCTGGGAGAGATGAAGGATGAATATGATGATTTGGCTGAATCTGAGCAATTTGGAGTGGTGGTAAGAAGCAATCAAAATTCAAACTTGTAGAAAATGGCCAGTTCTTTGTAGACAAAAAAAGTCCATCCATCCACCAACCCATCCATCCATCCATCCATCCATCCATCCATCCATCCATCCATCCATCCATCCATCCCACCCACCCGTTCATCCATCTAACCCACCCAATCATTCTTCAATCATCCAACCATCCATCTATCCACCCACCCACTCATACATCATCCACCCACCCATTCATTCGTCTCCAGCCATCCACCCACCCATTCATCCATCCATCCATCCATCCAACCACCCATTTGTATATCATCCACCCTTAAATTCATCCCTCTCTGGCCATCTTTTCATCCATGCACCCACCCCACCTACTCATCCATCCACCCACCCCACTCATCCATCTATCCATCCATCCCTCCATTCACTCACCTATTCATCCATCCATCCATCCATCCACCTACCCGTTCACTCATCCAGTCACACACCCACCCATCCATCCATCCCACCCGCCCAGTCATTTATCCATCCATAAGTCCACCCACCAATTCATAAATCCATCCATTCATTCATCCATCCATCCATCCATCCCACCTACTCATCCATCCTGCCCAACCATTTATCCATAAATCCAACCACCCATTCATACATCATCCACCGCCCAATCATCTATCTACCCATACATCCACCCACCCATCTGTTCCATCCATCCATCCCACCCACCCTTTCATTCATCCATCCTGCCCACCCATCCATTCATCCAACCTGCCTGCCCACCCATTCATCCATCTATCCATCCATCCATCCATTTGGACACCTTAAAACTGGTGTCCCATTCCAAAAAGAACAAAGAAAAAAATTACTTAGTTTTGAAGTCATTACCTTCAAAGTAAAGCTGAGTCTGCACTTAAAGCCCATATCGATGATATAACTAAATATATTAAAGTGGTGAAAATAAGAAGTTGTGTAAATGTCTAAATGCTTCTGTATGGAGCTAGTTTGACTGAGGATGACTTATCCTAATCACTGAAGCCAAACTGGTTTGACACTGGGTGTAAAAATTAGACGAGGTGTAAATAATCTTGAGATGGCTCCATTGCTGTTACTGCATTAGACACAGACTATTCTCGTGATGTAAAAACAAAGACTGCTTTGTTAAACTGTGGAAGTGTGAGTAATGTATGAAATCCCCTTCACTCACATCTTTTTGCATGCACACATACTCTCTTTTTATAATAGGAATGGGCATCATATCCCCCCTCTTCTTGTTCTTCCAGATATCCAGTGTGAAGCGAATAACGCCAAGGCTTCAGGGCATCTTGTTCAAGCTGCAGTTTGAGGAGCAGCTAAATAACATCAAGCCAGATGTGGTGTCTGTGACAGCAGCCTGCGAAGAGCTCAGAAAAAGTGAGACCTTCTCTAAGCTGCTGCAGATGATCCTCGTTGTTGGGAACTACATGAATTCTGGCTCCCGCAATGGAATGGCTTTTGGCTTCTCCATATCATATCTCTGCAAGGTGAAGTATTAACATGTGACACAATTAAAAACTCTACTCAAGTGTAGACATGAGTTATAAATTATATGAAAACTGGTCTGGATAAATATGCATATTCTTGGTGTGAAAAAAATGGCAAAAACATTAAATGAGGAAGTGTCAGGGCAAACCTATTTGAATCATATGCTTCACAAAAACAAATATGTTCTTTCCTCTTTGTGTTCCATTTGATGTATTTGGTGATGAGACAGCAATAATTTTTGTAAATATGTCCAGGTACAGTATAAGGCTTGTTGGTATGATGTACACATAACAGTGAATATTCACATTCAGATTTGGGGAACATTAAAAATGGCGACATAATATTTTTAAAGTCAATTCTTCTTTCCATCAGCTGCGCGACACCAAATCAGCTGATCTGAAGCAGACGCTGCTCCATTTTCTTGCTGATGTGTGCCAGGAGCAGCATCCTGAGGTCATGAGCTTTCCTGAAGAGCTGATACATGTGGAAAAGGCCAGCAGAGGTATAGGGGGCATCTAACTCCCAATTTAATCTGCTTCTTTGCATCATATATAATCTCCATCACATCCAGTCAAACATTACATTAATGTCATTGATGCAAAATACTCACATCATTTCAGATGGTGACACTTTTTTTTCTTACTCTAATCTTTATTTAAATCTGTGTCTGGGCCAAGACTACAAAGGTAGCCATTAATAATCAGTGATTACAAAGCTACACATCCACATGACATATATAGCTGAATATTAAAATTAGGTCTGCACTTAAAACACGTAAACGTCAGGTTAATATCTTTATTTGCTGTGCTATGCCCATCTTATATGTACCTTGAATGTATTCACAGCAGTATTAACATATTTCTTGTCCATGACAGTTTCTGCAGAGACAATTCAGAAGAATCTAGAGCAGATGGGTCGTCAGATCAAGAACCTGGAGAAGGATCTGGAAACCTTCCCACCACCACAAAATGACAATGACCTCTTTGTGGAGAAGATGTCTATATCCTTTTAATTCAGTTATTTAACATTATTGATATATGCCAGAGCTATAGTTTTTATAATAAAAACTACGTTGTTTGACATTTTGGTGACTTGTTAAGAATAGAGATAAACAGTAAGTGCTATGAACCTTAACACCATGTCTTCACAGTTTTGTGAGCCACGCCAAAGAACAGTATGAGAAGCTCGACCTGATGCATAAAAATATGGAGAAGCAATACACTGATCTGGGAAGCTATTTTGTCTTTGACCCAAGAAAAATCTCAGTCGAGGAGTTCTTTGGAGACCTCAACAACTTTAAGAACATGTTCCAGGTTTGTATTTATGTATTCATCTGAAAGAACAGTGTTAAGTGTGCTCACATTTTCAATCGTTCCTCAACACTCCTAAACACAGGGTAAATGAAAAGCATGTCTCAAACCACGAGGAGAAAAAGCAGCTGATGTCAATACAAACAGCTGTACCTGTTTGTATTGACATTATCATAAAGGGTGGCTGTGCTAATATTGTTAGTTTAGACATTAATTGTACTTATGCCATCTTAAGGGTGGCGTTATCATGAAAAAGAACTTGTTTTACCTGTTGGAGAGGACAACCGTTGTTCGGCTTTTGAAGTTTTGTTTACATACACAGACGTCTGTGACATCCTATCATAAATCTTTCTTTTTCAATAAATGACTTCCATACATTGGACACTAAGGTACCAACAACTAACTAATAAATCAATTCTCATGTATGCACACTCTTATAGTTTTGATTATTCTCTCTCTTCTGCCTGCAGCAAGCAGTGAAAGAGAATCAGAAGAGGAAGGAGGCTGAAGAGAAGATAAAGAGGGCAAAGCTGGCAAGGGAAAAGGCAGAGAAGGAAAAAGAGGAGAAACTCAAGAGAAACCAGCTCCTTGACATCAATGCAGGTCACAAATACTCGATCATGTCTTTTTACCTCTATGTGACACACAGACAGAGACACATTCCACATCTCTCACTTTGTATTTCTCTCAGATTCCAGTTGGGGGCAGTCAGAGTCCACACATCTGTGGTATATGGATGTGTGTTTAAAGTACATGCCTTTAAGTATTTATAGACCAGAGTTAATCTAATGTTGATGACTTGTTTTTGATGTCAGCAAGAAACAATGAAGCTTTTGATAAAGTTAGAACACTTGAAGATATATGCAAGAAGCTAGATTAGCTCTTTTCATGCCTCTGGATTCCTCCCCCATATGAAAGAAAATTTTGGGGGGGATCTTAAATGTAATCATCAGTAAATTCATATTTCTCACTCTTTCAAGTGATACTCTTGTATTAAAAAAATGCTTGTGGCATACGTTCCCACGAAACACACCCCAGTGGTCACTCACTCATCCAGTATATGCACAGTGAGCACTCAAAGCCAGCTCTACGGACACACATTTAGGCACACAGAAGTTTTCTCCTTCTCACAGGCTGTGACCTACTTCTACTGCATTCCTCCTCTCTTTCTGGCTCCCCTCGGGTTCTCTGGAGATTCTGCACTTCCACAGTCCAAATTTTCTCCAACTTCTCTGCACTTTGTGTGTGTGTGTGTTACTGACTGTCTTTTCTTTTCTTGTCTTTTCTGTTTGTTTTGCTTTACCTATGTGTTGGAGAAACAATTTGTTTGTTTAAGTGTCTGTGAGAGTTTCACCACATAGACAGACAGACAGACAGACAGACACACACAGACAAAGTCATTTTGGCTCTTCTATTGGTAAAGATGCCAGCTGGCTTCTCCTCTTCCTTCTTTCTTGCTTTTATTCCATCAACCCTGCTGTTTTTTCCTTTTCCCTTCCCCCTGTTTGTGATTCATGTAAAGGACACTTAAAAAACACTGAGGCCACACTTGGGGTGTTCTGTGGCTGTGTTTTAAATATGAAGACTTCATATCACAGTAAAAAGATTGAATTTCATGTTCAGCCCCTGGAGGCACACACAAGTGAAACACAATCAGGCTTCAGAGACAGGTGTGGATGTGTATTAGTGGGCTACAGATCATTTACATACAGGTGGTGTATTTGACTGTGCCTGCTCCCTGGAGTCATTCAACACCCTTATTTGAATTCAACCACACACAAATCTAGCATATACAAACCTGGTCTTTTGTTCTGCATCTGTTTACAACCCTCATACTGAAAGGTTGCTTAACAGAGGTCGTTTTCAGCAGCTTTTTAGCACATTCACATCTCTCTGGTTTTCTTTTTTTCCCTTTTATCTCTCCCCTGTTTACACACATTCCTTTACTATCTCATGAATTCCCTGAATGTTCCTCTCAGTTTTTGACTCTGTAAATATCAAGTGCTAGTTGTGTTTCAGGAATCAGAAGGTCAGTATGCATTTGCAATTTGTGGCCTTGCCATTCCTTTGAGAGTCAAACAGACCCTCTCAGCAATCTCAACTGTGCACACGTTTAAAGCTGGCCGTGGTGGCTGTTGTGCATGGCTTATTCTTCTGAGTCTTTGAAGACTATGACTTTTTGTATCTTTCAATTAATCGAGTCACTGTGCCCTTTTGCTTTCTATTATTTAGCTGTTATGAAATGTGGAAACACTGGGTTCAGGATTCTAAGATGTAATTTGATGTTGTATCCAAAAGGTCAGATTCACTATCTGTACTCGCAATGAAATCTTCTCTGTAATTAGATTTGACAGACATCCTATAATACATCCTACTTCTTGCTGTCAGAAGCCTATCTTTGGACTGCTACTGTACCTTATTTCTACAGCTAGGTGTCAGTAGTGTCTGTAAAGATCGTCTGAGGCTCAATATATTAATGGGTGTGTGCTTGAGTAGTAAGGATGCTGGTGTGAGAACTGTCACTAGGAGTGCTCGTGCTCCATACAGAGACCAAGTGAGGTGTGGGGGAGGATGGGCAATGCAGGAGAGTAGGGCAGCAGATGCTCTGCTCAGGATTAGACTGTGTTGTCTTATAAAAGAGTCTGTTAGAGGGGGAGAAGAGAAAGGCATGACATATGAGAGAATGAAGTGGAATAAGCCTCCCTAGCATCCTATTTATTATTTCTTTTTTATATTTTTTTTCTTCTTTTTTCCTCTCTTTTTTCCCAATCACATCCTCATCTGTTATTGTGTGAACTTCCTTTTGGGGTGCTATTGCTCCACAGAAGATGTTGTGCTGTCTGTGTGTGTGTACGTGTGTGTGTGTGTGTGTGTGTGTGTGTGTGTGTGTGTACATGCAGAGATGTATGTGTGTGCAGTAAGGTAGATCCAGATAAACAACTTTAAAGGCTCACCTACTAATGCTGTTACAATAATGGATCCATCTCAGTCTTAGTTCTTTCAGTTTTTGCACTTCTGTTTGTGCCATGCAGTGACTGTCTGTCCTACTCACAATCAACAGCATTTTTCCTTAATTGAGTTCGCTCGTATTTTTTGCAGCCATTTCAAATATTGATTTTGTATTGTCAAATATGCTATTAATAAGACAGATATTCCACAGTAAGACCATGCACAGTAACAATGCACACGATGTCCAGCAAGGAACTAAACACAGGATAGTTTTCTTTACTCTCGATTTGTCATCACTTGCTAACAAATCAAATTTGGCTAAGATTTTCTTTTCTTTTTTAGTTAAAAAGACCTTTTTGTAACTGTCACACTCACACAGAAACAGAGCTGTATGCATGTTACTTGCAACAGAATGGGCACTGTTTTAGTTTGTTGTGTTCACTCAGACAAAAATAAGCATGTTTAACGGACTGGTATTTCATTGTTAGGATTCTCTACCGCATCCAGTAAATTTTCACATACATGTTTATATGTTTTAACCCAACCATGTGATTAGCATAAGTGGGGAAAAAAGCCAAATGTGTTTCCTCAGAAGAAGAGAAACCCTGCCCTGTCATCATTCTTTTCCATTTGTGCAGTTCCATGCCATGGACATTCAGGGGTGTATATGAGCCTTAAAGGGCTTAGGGAGTGTGTGAGAGAGACTTTCTTTAACACGACAGGCGAGTCCACAGGCCATCTGCTTTATGGCTTACTCCAGGATTAAATATTGTGTGTCTGTGTGTGTGTGTGTGTGTGTGTGAGCACAGCATGCACTGTGTTTGGGGGTTGGGGAGGTGACGACATAAACCTTTAACCCCCAGGCGCACTGCCCCCTTCCCAGATCCCTGTGTCTCTATTCACGTTCAAAGAGAAATAATTAAAACCATCTGCCTGAGTGGTGAGCTGTGCCACTGAATGCTGCCCCCTAAGTATTCAGGACAGCACTCAGACTTGAGCACATCACATTGGGAGTGAGTGAGCCACTTGGTATGAAACACCTTCCTCTGTTTATGGCCATCACACTCTGTGCAGAGGATCTAAGAGTAAACAAACACACAAATAAAGAGACCACCCATTCAAACATACATAGACTTGAAATTCATTTCCAGTCAGTACCCATTTAAATGTGAGCCACAATTACATATTCATTTTGTAGTGTTTATGTGGATTTGGTTTTAGTGGGTGTGTCATTCCAAAAAGGGCGTTAGTGAGTTTCAGAGGTTATTTTTCAGAAAGGGCACTGTTTAGCCTTTAAGAAAAACAGTAATTTAACTTGGCTGCAGTTTATCTGGGTTAATCTAACAAATTTCTTGTCAGATTTTTTTGTTGGCAAATCAGAAATAAGTTAAATCATATATTCATGCCATCAATTACTGACTGTTACCAGTACCTGACTTGTGCTAAATTATGACATTATAGTAATGATAACAGCATTGTTTTTCTCCATTACAAATAGAAGTTTAAATGTGACTCCATAATGACATAAGCTAGCGTGCAATGCATTACTGATATCATGTTTTGATTCTTTTTACAGAGGGTGATGAAACTGGTATCATGGATGGCCTTTTGGAGGCGCTGCAGTCTGGTGCTGCTTTTAGAAGAAAGCGAGGACCTCGGCAAGCAGGTACTAATACACAATCAGAGCAGTAAATCTTCAGAAAACTTGCAGATGTTTCAAAGTGGTATATGACACTATATGAGATTTCTTTTCCTTCTTGCACTCTGTCAGTTGTGTCAGCACACAACAGATTTATTTATGTTCCCCATCTCTGTAGCATGCCTCAGAAGTTGTGAGCAGTGTTATTATTTTTGAACCATGGTTACAGGAAGCAAAGCCAGTGTCTTCAAAGGCTGGCACGGGAAGAAACAAGAGAGAGGGTGCCACAAACGGGTGTGGACAGTAACATGCTAAGAGGAATAACTGATCAGGGTGTGGTACTGGAATTGGAAAATATAATTGTAATTTGAATGCAGAAGAAGAATGGACCAGCACGCAAGTAGAAAGTTCAACAAAATAATCGTTGCAACGTGCAACAAAAAGCTACATTAAGAAGAAGAAAGTAACCGTTTGTGTTCTTCATCAAACTATTACTTCTGGGAAAACACATTATCATGCTAAAGAGTAAAGTTGTGGGAATATTTGAAAGCTTGGGTTAAAGAAGTTAGAATTTTTAACATCACAGAAGTTAATGAAACATCTCATTGAGAGTGGAAGTTTGATTTATATTCTGTTCAATTAAATTTCTTTGTCAACAGAATATTTTTTTCCACATTTATAGATTTTCCCTTTTTTCTTTTGGAAAAAAATGATGTTGATTTTTAATTTTTATTTAAATGTAGAAACCAAAAAAAGTCCAAAACGTTTTTCAAAGCTTTTAATATGTCTAAAAATAATCTTGTATATTATCCCTACATATTTTCTCTACTTGTGTTTGATCTTGTGAGAAGTTTTTCATTAGGACACATGTTGTACACAATTGTGAAGTTATACAGTAAAGCCTTTAGAAAAAAAATTCAAAGTTTTGAATTTTTGGTCAAATAAATTAATTGGAGCACTGTTTTTCTCATTACTTGACCAGCATAGAGTTCATGTCCTCTGTGAAGCTCCAGTCTGGTTAGTCTGGTTAGATCTTTATTTAAGCAATGCTGCTCCATGTGTAAGCTCATAGAGTCCGACCAGTGAGCTGCTAAACTACACACTTTGTGTTCCACAATCAGATCCACTTTCATCTACTTTTTGGAGACTTGTGTGTTTGCTCTTCTCAATTTAGTTGTATGTTTGTAATCTCCTACACATTGCACATTTTGTGAATGCTATGGCCTCTTGGTAAAGCCATGCAAATGAAAGTATTAGAGTTGTCAGGACAATAACTTTGTAACAAGATTCCTGGTGTTGAGCAACTATGTGGAACCATGTGAGTGGGGGAAAATATCCAGTGCCCATTAACTGGAAGGGAGAAAGCAAGCCAGACTCTGTGTGTTTATTCACATGCAGTCTCATCCAAGTTCTGCAGTTGCACATAAAAAAAAAGAAAGAAAAAAAAAAACCACAGTGGAAGTGTGCAACCCAATCCTTCTTTCAATGGAAGCCAGATGTGAAGCATTACTCCAGAGTGGAATAGCTCAGAGCCAGATGGAAGACTGGATTTTTTTTTTCTTCTTTTCTTTTAGATGGCTCGTGACTTTTAGTACAATTCTTGTTCTAGCAACAACATTTTTCTTTCTTTTCTTCACTACTCTTATTTCAAAATGTAGTTGGGTTTGACTTTTTAAAAGCAGTTAAACTGTCACTGTGGCAAGTGTTGGGGGGGGAAAAAAATCTCTGATAAATCACCACTGAAGCGAGCAGGACCACAGTGAGTGGGTAAATGGAGTAAGAAGCGAGAGCAGGGAACTTAAAGTGGGGCCCACTCTAGGGCTCTCCCTGTGATGCATATTTCTTTTTGGCCACCTCTCACTCCTCACAGGAAATACCTGATCATGTGTAAGAAAGAAGGAAAAAGTTTTATCCTCCCATACATATTTTTCATTTGGCGGGGGAAAAAGCAGCAAAATACAAATGACTATAATCACATATCCGACTAAATTCCTCCTACCCATCTCCTTCTCTTATGCTATTCTTTGCTTTCAGCTTTTATTTTGCCAAAGTTAGTTTTTCCATGGCTAATGTGGAGGTTATAAAACCATGTTGCAGCATAGCAGCATTTTAGTTTATATTTCCTTCACTGATTTTTAAAGGCTGTTCCTTTCCTGTTGTGCATATCATTTCTTAAAGTTAGGAGCAGCCACAAGCCTCTCACCTACATGAAAAGGGTGTCTTATCCTTGTGTGCATCCACATTCAGTCGGATTGTTGAGTCAAAGACCTCAATTTAATAGTGCTGAAGTAGGAGGAACATTGACTCAACTGATGCACATTTATGTAGCCAAGATCCTGTACACAAGAGTATTACTAGTACCAATTGCATCAGCTTAAATATGTGCACAGTGTCTCAGGAATGATTGCTTGATTAAAGTAATGGAAAGTTCTGATATTTCAGTGGAGAATGTTTTTTTTTTTTTTGTTAGATTATATTTCTCATCTTCATTGATTCTAACATGACACTCACCTTGGGGCAAGTTAAAGCAGTTGATAATCCAATTACTCTTCCTTGCAGATAAAGATCTATTTATATAAACTTATATTTTTAATGTAATCAGTGATCAGATCCTCACTTAAAACACCAAGCCCTTATTTTTGTAAACCAGTGGGGGTGCACATGACCCCTCTTTGGGTCAAGGAAAATATAGGGAGTGGAACTAATGTTTTTACTTTTGACAACTTGGACTCATTTTCGAGTTACACAAAACAAACGAGGTTTCCATGGTGATTACACACACGGGATGTCATAGTTGGACTATCCACCGATGGAATGTGGGAATTTTTCTTCTCTTTTCCACTTCCTCTGAGAGACCACTTTTTCTGCTGTTTTCTCTCTGAAAGCAAAGTACCAAACTCAGCTGAACAATGAGTGTGGATTGAGAGTAATGGTAACAAGCCCGCAGCCCTGTTTTACAAATATGTGTAGTGTTTTTCCAATATAAGATAAACTGTCGTGCTTGTTGCGGTCAGGCCATAAATAAAGGGCAGTCCTGATGACTCCTAGTTTGTGTTGCAGTGGGTGGTAGGGGTCAAATATCTGGTATTGGTCTGTGTGTGTGGGAGGGGGGTTCCTGTAGACTTCTATTTCTAGGTTACCATCAGACCTGATGATGACCTCACAGCTCAAAAAAGGCTAGCCTGTTCTCTTTGGTGTCTTGACCGGTGAAGCTGATGTTTGGGCCTCTAGAAGTTATGTGATCTGTGAAAGCTTGAACTTCCTGGGTCTTGATTTTCACCTAGGTGTCATTAACATATCTGAACCAATGGGTCAGTGCCATCCCTGTGAAAGAGTTGAGAGCTTTCTTTTCCACCTGTACAGATTTTCAATGATGGGCGAGACGGAGGAGCCCATGGTATATCTGTGTTTCTGTCTGTAAAATTTCACTTCTGTATGAAAAGTATGCAGTGTTCAGACATAGGTCCAGTAGTAGGCTAATTTGGTCTAGGTTGAAGCTGCTCCTGGCCGAGAGGGTGCTGTCCTTCTCTAGTTTTCCACTCAGAGATGCTAATGTCGATGGTGGGGGTGCTGGTGAAGAGGAATGTAACATCAAACGATACCTCCTAAACGATGTTTAGGAGGAGCACAGTCTGCTGTGCTCCTCCGTTTAAAGGACATGGGATACATGTCTAAAGACAATGATGTACATGTTTTGAACAAAGAAGATGGTTTGAGAGAGGGGTCAGAGAAGTCATACGTGTTTAAGTGGAAAAGCCCTCCCTTAACAGGAGTTGGGAACTCAGACATAACCTGTTTTCAATCTACAAAGCTGCCCTTTCATCTAATCCCAGGAAGTTAAGGAACACATCACATCTTTCAGGAAGGACACACTCTGTACCCAGTTGATGGATCAGAGGGGTCACATGAGTCTACCATTAGATCCTAACAACCCTCACCTGTGCTCACATCTAGAGAGCCAATTCAGTCCAGGTGTGAAGTGAAACCAACCTGAATGATAAATTTGAAATCTTATACCAGCTTTCCCTTAGACCAGGGGTCTCAAACTCCAGTCCTTGAGGGCCACTGTCATGCATGTCTTAGATATTTCCCTGCTTCAGCATAGTTGATACAGATGAATGGATCACCATCAGTTTGTCATCCAGGTACCCACAGGTACGTTAACAACCCATTCATTTGAATCAGATGTGCTGAAACGGGGGAACATCTAATGCATGACAGCAGCCCTCGATGACTGGAGTTTTAGACCGCTGCCTCATACTGATGAAACTACATGGATGAGTTGTGAAGTGTTTCAACCTGAGACTAGAAGTCCAGTTGACTCAACCTCTAGACAGTTTTTAAAAGGTAGCAAAAACAGAAATGTAATTTAATCTATTCCGGGATTAATTTAGCAGACAAAAGTGTGAAGGATTTTTTTTTTTTTTTTAAGTTTTTTTTTTGGCTTTAGTGGCCTTTATTTATAGTGGAGAGAGAGAGAGAGAGAATGGGGAAGATGTGCAGAAAAGGGTCACAGGCTGGGAGTCAAACCTGCAACCGCTGCAGGAGGACTGTAGCCTTTGTACATTGGGCCGCCTGCCTACACCACCATGCTATCCAGCCACCCGCAAACAAAATTATTTTGTTTTCTGGGAGTTTCCCGGTTGGACATGCCCAAAACAATAGTCCTGGGAGGCTTCCAGTGGGGATCCTCACCTGATGCCCAAACCACCTCAATTGGCTCCTCTCGATGTGAAGGACTAGCAACTCCAAGTTTCTACCAGATGACTGAATTTCTCACCATTTCTAAGGAAGAGTCCAGCTACCCTATGAAGGAAACTAATTTCAGCCACTTGTATCCGTGATCTCATTCATTTGGTCACTACCCAGAATTCATGACCATAGGTGAGTAGGGCTGGGTATTGAAAATCGATATCTTTCTAGTATAAATCAAATTGCTTCAATCCCATCAAGTATTGAAGAACTCTGTCATTCAATATCTATTTTCGACACCACCGCCGCTCTATTGTTTCACATGCTGTATAGTACCGTCCAAGTGCCACAGTCACACCGCTCCAGTCGCCCAATCCTGTTGTAACAAAGCAGTGTCAGTTTCAAACAACCCTCTGGACACACTACAGTCTATAGTAGAGAGAATCAGTACGGGAGATTTGTCATCGTTTACTCTGTCCTGCATGGTCCTGCAAGCGTATTCTTGAGTCCATCATAGTTCACTGTTAAACATTCATTTTTAACAGTATCCCTCTTTGTCATGGTGGTAGAAGAAAATTTTGCTTCATTTGACTACTGTCATCTGCTTTGTGGAGGTATAAATTCCAGATATCTGGCTCAGTACTGGTTCTGTTGGTAGCTGGTGTGTAAATATTGTAAACAGCTAGCGGTGACATAGATGCTAAAGACGCTAATGCTCCATTTCTTTTGATTGTGGAGATCAGGTGTGATATATATATATATATATATATATATTTTTTTCCCCCTCATCAATCACCAACAAGGGTTTAGTTGAAAACATTTCCAAGTTGCAAATATTACAACTGTACATAAGTTTCGGGATGCAGTTGAAGCTCTGTCAGAGGTGCGGGTTGAAGATTTTTCTGACAGTTTCTTCTGCTAGATGTTCCCAGTAAACGCTCACTATACACCTGGGTCTACCAGGTCTGTTTTGCATCTTCACCCACCATCTGATCCAACTCGCCACCAAGTGATGATCAGTTGACACCTTTGCTTCTCTCTTCACTTAAGCATCCAGAACATATGGCCACAGATCCGATGATATGACAAAGTCAATCATCAAAACTACAGCCTAGAGTTCCCTGATGCCATGTGCATTTGTGGACATTTTTATATTCAAACATGGTGTTCATTATAGACAACTAACACAGAAGTCCAATAACATAACCCCACTTCAGATCCAGATCAGAGAGGCCGTAACTCCCACCCCTTCAGGTACCACGGTCATTGCCCACATGAGCGTTGAAGTCCCCCAGAAGGAGTCCCCATTAGGAGCACCTTCCAGTATCCCTGCTAAGGACTCCAGGAAGGCTGGGTACTCTGATCTGTCATTTGGCACATACAGTCATGGAAAAAATTATTAGACCACCCTTGTTTCTTCACTTTCTTGTTCATTTTAATGCCTGGTACAACTAAAGGTACATTTGTTTGGACAAACATAACGATAACCACAAAGATTGCCTCATAAGAGTTTTATTTAAGAGCTGATATCTTACCATTTTCCATGGTTTTCTTGATTATAACCTAAATCACTTAAGTTTTTACATCAATAGCTATGGCGTTGTACTGCCAAAAACACTGCTTTTATGCATTCAGTGTTTTCTTTTCTGTCTGTTTTAGTCACATGATGACGTTTAGTGGTACCAGGTATTAAAATGAACAAGAAAGTGAAGAAAAAATGGTGGTCTAATAATTTTTTCCATGACTGTAAGCGCAGATGAAATGTCCCCCAACGAAAAGGCCCAGGGTAGCTACCCTTTCATCTACTGGGGAAAATTCCAACATTCAAGCCCACCCCAGCCCGTGGCCTCTCACCCTGGGCAACTCCAGAGCAGGAAGCCGAGGGTCAGCACATCAAGGCCTCCACCATTGACTGCCGCACATGGCACAGTCCACCCAACCCACACAGCCCCTACTGCAAGTGGTGAGCTCACAGGACTTCCCTGACAGTCACTCAATTTAGAAAATATAAGCAATTCTAAAATTTGATATCAGAAGTACTTTAGAGTTGAGAGAGAGATCAAGACTGAAAAGTTCATGGATTATTCAATTAAATTCAATTTTATTTATATAGCATCTGTTAGCGCCTAGAGACAATTGTCTCTAGGCGCTTTACAGAGAGAGATTATATGGGTAACAGTGTTCTGGAAGATTCCAGAATAAGCATATTATTGATAACAAGAAAGAGGTGGTAAAGAGAAGAGTGGTGCTTATGGCAATACATTGCTAAGAAGCCCTTGGTCATGATATTCATGTGGATATTACTTTGATGCACACCCAACTAAACATTGTTACAGACAGCATACTTCATGTTATGCAGATTCCCTGATACCAGTTGCTTCTTTTCACCCTGCAATGCCACAAAAGAAGAATGAGCACCTTGATCTCTAAATTCTAATGTTGTCTGTCTGATTGAGCATTTGTGTAATGTGCTAAAAAGTTGTATCTGATCCAGAGTGGAACCACATAGAGCTGATGACGAGTTAGTTCCAGATGTCCTGTTAGCTGAACAGACTTTTTAAATGCCTCTATTTTCTTAACTTGATCTCTGTACACGTTTGGTCTTCATGAGTGACTTTAGGTTTTATCCAGGCTACCCTCTGAACACGCACACACACACAAAGCCGTCATGACTGCACAAATCACTCAGTTAAAAGACTACTGAAGATCTATTGAACTTTTTTTCATGCTCATTGTGTCACAAGATTGTGGCTGAATGGGTTGCCACGAGGCTGTGGAGGCCATATAACTCCCACCTTTGACCCATTCCTCAGCTCCCTCTGTCACTGTGTGCGTCTGTGTGTGTGTGCGTGCGCGTGTGTGTGTGTGTCTGTCCATGGCAGATCCTCAGCTGTCTGCCCTCCTGTCTTCCATCAGTCCTTTAAAGACATAGAAACAAAACACACACACCAGATGTCTGCAATACAAAAGCTCACATGGATGTTTGCATACCAATAAATACTGCCAAACACATTACATTCCAGAGGACAAATAACCTTGCACACAACACTATTACTCTCTGCCTATTGGTTTCAGATATGTTTATCTCTAGTTTCTAGTTTCTTTTTGTCATCAGTGCAGACATGCTATCTTATCAACACTGGACTAATTTTATGTTTTCAAAACAATTTAAGTGGAGGAATGATGAGTCTCAATACTTTCTATAGACCCATCTGCTGGGTCATGACCCTTGCTGAAACAGCCAATCACAGAGGCAACTAGATGACGAAACACCAATCACAACAGAGAGACAGAGATAAAGAGCATAGCAACAATAGACACACGCGCTGGCTCCACAGTCAGTCTGATCTTTTTAACAGGGATAGAAATAGGATAGAAAAAAACCTGTCTGAAGACGTATGGTCTCACACTAGCTGAGGCAGATGGTCTCAGAAACACGTGCACAGATATCATTCATACTCGTAAGAGAACGTTCATCATTCATGCCATAACTGAAGCAATAGTGATTTCACATACATCAGCACTGAGACAAAGTCCTACCAAATATCTGGTACAAGTGTCTTAAAATCAATACAATCCCAGACACCAGCCAGTGCTTGTTCTCTATGATGTCACTTTTTCCCACAGTTCTCTGCTGTTGAGCAGTAGTGCATTTCTCACTGTGGCCTGAGGAGGGCGATATTTCATGCTAAATTTAGGACACTTTGAGGTTCAACCTTCATCTTCAAATACACCATTTATTCAGTCCTGTCATGTGAATGTGTATGGTAAGCAAATGGCACATAGACAGATGCTCTTTTTTTATATTGCAATGAAGATGAAAAGTCTGAATGCCACAAGGGTGATTATTTTCTGTATAGCTCAACAAAGGAACTCAGTAAATCTTTTTTTCATGGCTTTTCTTCCTGTGTCTGTTTTTGTTTTCCCCCTCATAAGGACAAGAACACGTGCTGTACAACAAAGCATACTTTTTCTCATCAGGAAGTCATTATTTAGTCTCCTGGAGTGTAATGTGTTACAGATGCGTCGCTAGACTTTGTGCCACTAGCTACTCTTCTTTGCACAAACAATGTAAATGGACCATCAACAGCCCTTGTAGTTGCCCCTAACAACTCATATCCCAGTGATACAGGTGAGTGTATCACTGGGAAGTGAACAGTGTGATCGAAGTGAAGATCAGAGCTAGTAATTGTATTCGCCATGACTGCTGCAGTGATTTCCTCACAGTTAGAAAGCAGCCAAGAGGCAGAAACAGCCAGACTTTGTCTCAAATGCGCATAAGGTCCAAAACTGTCAGGTGTTAAATTTCACCGGTAGCCTTATTCTCTTAAACTTCAGACAGCTTCCTTAAGAGTTTCATAAGAGAGTAAACAACCGATGTCAGAGACTATTACATACTTGAGAATTGAAACTTAAATTTCACTTGTAATTTAAGTCATTTTTAGTTATTTAGACATAATGTGACTTGACCACATATCCTTCGTCTCATTACAAGCATTGTTTAAAAGACAACTCTGACAAATGATTCATGTTTATTAGAGTTTATATATTTCAGTTTATAATTTTCTCAGTATAAAGAAATAAACCAAGGCCTGAGAGCTTGCCAAACACATTGTTAGGTGTTTTTGTTGAGTAAAACTGAAGAATTTCACCACCTATTTCGAAGTGAGTTATCTATACAATGTAATTTATAATAAGTTAATGCCCTGCTTAAAATTTGTTAGCCTTTAGGATTTCCTGCTGCGGTTTGAATTCATGTAATTTAAATTCTAAAACCTTTATCTATATAGCCTACAACTGCTCCACTTCACAACAAGTAACTGCAGGATACTTTACGTACTAAGGTCAACACCTCACTGTTTTTGGAGAGAAACCCAGGAACATTTCAACTTTGTTTTTTTTTGTTTTTTTTTTTTAAATGCATTTAAATATCTGTATGTTTCCCTTTTAATCTTCAGGTTTCCGTCTAAATCATTTTCCCCTTGCTTCTCCCTCTTGCTCTTTTCTTGTCTTCTCTCTCAAGAGGAAGTGGAAGAAGATGAGAAAGGAGATGAGCTGGCTTGACAGCTTTTGAAGAGCTCTTGTCTGCAGCTTTGAGTTTATAGGACAGGCTCTAGTGCACACACACATAACTTCCTCACATAGACACTCTTTCGCCTGGTTTTGAGGCCGATTGCATAATTTCTAATTAGCAAGATTATGAATAAGAGGTGTGTGAGAGGGAAAAGAATAAACTGAGAGAAAGTCTTGCTAAGTATTGGTGTTCATGGCAGAGAGAAATGTCTCATAGAAAGGCATGTAAGAAGATGGTGTGATACTTCAGCTGATGTTCAGATCAGTTGAGCTGAAACTGCAGACTACAATAGAATACTCAAATGTGAATGTAATCCCCTGTCTACAAATCTCCCTTCTCTTTTTCTGTAGACTCAATTGTGTCTTTATCACAGCTAGTTCTGGAAACCTGCTTGGTAAATCTCAGTGTGTGTTCTTTGTTTGAACCATTTAACAAGTCTGTTATGTTATCATGGTTTATTTGCATGTGTCTTCTATTTATTCACTGGTTTGATGATCTGTTGTTTTTTCTTCTTCTCTAACAAGTTTGTGCTGTACTGATGTTGCATTGTTTGCTTTAATAATAAGGAGCTCTGAACATACACCAGGCATAAAATAATTGCAAGCGCACAATCTCCCACTGACCTATATAATTCAAAATGGCTGCTGGTGCACAGCTGTCCTCCTACGCAGAAGAGTAAAGAGTGGTAAGGCACGTAAGGAGAGGATAAGAGATAATGCTGGCATTTTTATCTGTGGAGAAAGAGGAGAGAAAGTAACAGTAAGAATGTAAAAGGAAGATGAACAGCATCCTCAGGACACAATCTGTTTGTTTTTTCTGTGTCGCCATGGTCCCCATCTACCCACTACTTCCAGTATGCCTCATGAGAAACTTTAAAATTTATTTCTGTCACCTTCTTGTCACTTTTACACCTTATTCCTCCTCTGACACAGTCATTTCCCCCGTGTTTGCCTCATTTTCATTCATTCGTCCATCTTTAATCTTCCCACAGTATGAATCATCCTGCTCTTCCTGGTGTCTCCACCCTATCTTAGCCCTTCCCTCCCTGCCTTGCATTCACTCACAATCTCCATTCTTTCATCTCATCAGTCCTACTTTATCTTCCCTCACATCTCTTATGTCCTATTTTCCTTCCTTTTTTTCCACTTCACCACGATCACATTGACTCTAATCTGAGGTTAGCAGCAAGTTGCTCCAGATATTATACTAATCCACCCACACACAGCCACATCACTCATCCGCTTGTGCTGCAGGAAAATGCATGTGTGTGTATTTACAAGAAAAAAAAGGCAGAATCCATCTTGGTTATTGGTATTCAAAATGACCTTT
Organism: Hirundichthys speculiger; assembly: GCA_018398805.1. Classification (NCBI taxonomy): domain Eukaryota; kingdom Metazoa; phylum Chordata; class Actinopteri; order Beloniformes; family Exocoetidae; genus Hirundichthys; species Hirundichthys speculiger. Next base: position 48,051 of record JAGFBZ010001331.1, on the reverse strand, counting down.
TTTCCCCCAAGTGTGTTGTGTCACATTGTGGTATATACAGTATGTGCAGCCTCATGGCCTTTTAACTATTTAAAGGTCTGTTTGCTTTGAAAAAAATATACAGCTGCTGATGTAAAACTTGTCTTACTTCTCTTTTTCTTGTCTTCTTTTGCATGACTTACACTGACATATCTGTATTTTGCTGATTTATTTTTGTCTTTTTTTTTGTCAGCTGTTTTTGTTTATGTCACTTTGTGTTTTTTCTTTTTCTCAGCCAACCACCGACGAGCTGGTCATGCAGTGACCAATATCTTGGCCAAAGAGCTGATGCAGGAGGACACACCTTCGTCCAGTAAAATACCCACAAAAAAGGCAAAGTCTGAAAAGGAGGAGCCAAAAGTAGAAGGAGCAGAGTCCTTAGAAGAATTACTGGAAACCACTCTCTCTCGTTCTAATTAGTCTTCCAGGTTGTAAGTTTGTTACTCACAAAGTCAGTGCTCTTCAACACAGATTTATTTTATCTTAGACCTTCCAGCAGCCATTATACATTTAACTACAGCATTTTTCACAGTATTTTTCTATCCTTTTTGTTTGTGTTTTTGTTTCTTTGAAGGACCTTCTTTTAGGATAACATTGATTAATTGATTGTTTCTTTTGAGATGATGGGGAGAGGGTGGCACTCTCACCCCATCTTCAAACTCTGCATTGCCTTGACAGCATCAAAAAGATGTACTTGCTTTCCTCAACAAATGCACACATATGTTCATGTCTTTTTGTCTGTCATTTTTCCTCTTCATTTTTTTCACTCGATTCACCTGTCACTCAACAAAAGGCAACTTGAATCATTCCAAAGACTTTCTCAGGAGGGAGCCTCTTTTTTTTTTCTTTCTTTTTCTTTTTTTAGTCCCAAAATCACACTGGGAATATCTGGAATCTGGCATATCCCACACATGATTTAAAGGGCTCTTGGAATGTTCCAGCTCCAACCACTCTGTGCTTCTTTTTTTATCTGATGAAATATTGCTGTGGAATTAAAATACTGTATATTATTCATGATCATTTCACTGTATTCACTGAAAAAAAGTGCCAATCAGTAGAGCAGTTTTATTTCACTTGTTGATGTTGTCCAGTTGCAGTTCACACTGGACTAGCATGTGGACTAGTTTATCAACATCACCTGGGTTTGTTTCAGCATAGTGTTTACTAAGGAGGGGTTTAGCTCACTGGTGTGCTTGCACGAGTTGTAGATTTTACATAAAAATGGGATTATTATTATTATCAATATTATTTACAAAAGCTTGTCAAAGTTGATGTCAACACATCTCATCATATACATTTGGGCTGTGCTATCATTCTTGAACACCCTAAATCCCCTGAAACCTTGCAAGGAAGTAGAATTAGATCGTGTCCAACCTGAAAATCTTGCTTCTCTTAAGGGTCTTCCATACCAACATACTGTAGCCGGAGCGGTTTACATGCCTAAGTGTTTTTATATACATATGAGGAAGTCCAAGTGTGATATTAGCTGCCTATATTTAGTTTTGTGTGCAAAGTCAACTTCATCTGTGTTTGTTCATGTAAGTTTGAGCGCTTGAGTTGCCATCTGTAATTACTGTCCAGTACCAGCCATGCTGTCATAAAGATAGCATTGTGGTCTTTCTGCAGAGAATATAGCACACTGGAAAACAGCCCAGAAACTGCTGAGACAAGTATGTGTTCATTCACGTTACCCTGTGTTCACCCATCCTTGCTTCTGAACTGAGACGGTTGTCTCTGAATGTCTGGCCTTGCTTCTGTTTGTATTAGGCAGCCATCAGCCTTCATGTCACCATGATATTGTGGTGAAATATCTGACAGGAGCCTTCGAGCTGACGTCAGCTGCTCAATTCATTTATTCCTATGCAAATCCATTGGTGTAGCATGCACGCCAGCCCTGTTACCCAGCTAGTCTCAGGATGAACAAGCCTCTGGGTGGACTTGAGCTGTCGTCATAACCCATCAATACTTCATGTGGGTGGTGATTGACCTTGTAGGGCATGATGCATCTTTAATTAACATGAATTAATGTTTTTTTTTTTTTTGTTTTGTTTTTTGTTTTTTTTGTTCTGTTTTTTGGAAGAAGTGGCACTTAAACTCCATTTAAGGAAATTCACTGAAGCACTGGAGGTGTAAAAGTCTGTTTGGATCAAGTGCTTCATTTTAATATGGGAATTAATAAAATTAATCTATAAACTGCTACTCCTGGGTCTAAGTCTGCACACACAGGACCTGTTTTCCTCTTCCTGAACTTCCCTTGGTCCTGCACAAAACAATTTATTGCTGTATTTAAACAGACATGATTACTGTTTTATGTCTGTGATATGTTTCCCGTGTGTTCAAGGAATAGGCACCAGGTTATCGTGAATCAGGTACCGAATGTTTTCAAAGTGAAAGAGAGGCAGATTGGTGATGCAAAAGATATCAAAATATCACTGGAGTTTTTGTCCTGATTTGAGTTATTTCTTTTGTTTAGTAATTGCTTCTCCTTTTTTAAGAAATTGTTTTCTATGTAAATTTTTTATGATTATTTTAATGTATTTGAATGGAAATGTTCTTGTTTTCTTTCAGAAATGCTTTATGGATACAGAGTAATGCACACTGTCTTTCTATTTGTTACACTGAACCATTAAAAATGTCTTACGTTAATTCATGGTGTGATTGGGTTTTTCTTTCATATTTTTTTAATACACACACAAACGTCTATCATTTTTGCCAAAATAAATTAACTTTGAAGTATTGTTTCTCCGTGGTTCTCCCTCTCTTCTCTGCTCCTCACTCTCATGTAAACATTGTGAGCAGTAAAATACTGGTCAGTCCCTGCAGTCTGTGATTTTGTAATTTCATAACCAAAAAAGCAGCAGAAGAATGAATCAACAGTGGATTTGGTTGTTTTTACAGATAAAGCCCAGGATTTTCCATGGCTCAAGTTTTTCCAGAGATCTTTTCCAACATTGATTGCCAGTGTTAAACATGTCTCCTGTGAGTGTGTGTGAGTGTGGCAGCATGTGGAAAACTATTGAATGCTTCTGCTGTTTTTCAATACTTTTCTCCATCCTTTTGCTGTCCATCTTTCTTTTGCAGAATGCTGTTGAACCTGTTGAAATGATCTGTCAGAGGACTTCTCCTCTTCCTCTGACAGAGTTGCTCTCCTTTGTGACTCCCAATGTTAAATAATCCAAAGATCTGCAATGACGCAGCAGCACCGGGTGTAAAATCCTGATGCCTGCGTCATAGAGGTGTCTGTGATAAAAAGTTAGTAGTTTGATCCCCAGGCCTCTCATTCTGTGACTGGCAACAAAAGTGTGACATACTATTTAGTCATTTGTATTCATTTGAAACACTCCATGACTTTCAGCATCACCCATAATACAGTTGAACCAGAAATGGCTCGTCAGTTTCAATTTGACTACAGACCCCAGAATGCTTGCTGCTCCCCAACGCCACAGATTTATTTTTAAATGCTGGCGACGCAAATACAGATTTTATAGACTACGCAAGCCGCCTCAGGTCTTTCCTCACCTTTCTTTCAGCCATTCTGAACAAGAGCAGTGAACAGCTTTATGCATAATGTTGGCAAAATTCTTTGAAAGCATCTACATCACATTTACTGAAGAGCCATGACTGCTGTATCACAGCAGCTACACAAATTGATGTCTGCTGAAGCATAGCTACAACATATATTGCCTGTTGAAAGTGGATTCATATAATTTTATGCATGTCTTTGCATTTCCTAAATAATTCACTGACAGGATAGTCTTGTTGGCTGTAGCTTTCTCAGACTGAAACATCTGCATCTGCTTTTTATTTATGATGACATAAGCATAAATCTCGTCCTGCGTTTAAAACACAGACGCTGTGTGAGTAAAACGTCAGTTCAGTTTTTTTCCTGTCTTTACATTCTTCACACAAAAGTTTTTTTCAGCAAAGAAGATAACTGCCATCTTAGTGAAACCAGATTGGGTCAGGGATGTTTATTAGGCATTACATTTGTGGAGGAAGTTGAACAGAGCCTTGGGTTTATTGCTACAGTATCTCAGTCTGAGCACAGTTGGAGGGTCAAAAATAGATATGGCAAGCCTCTTGTTAAAGTTATAACATGTCCTGACTCACAGTGATCCGTTTTACTTCCAACTCAGGAAACGTTAACTTGAAGAGCATAAGCTATCCTTGCCTCTTCTTTTAAATGGAGCATTTGCTATACCACATCAGTCTTTCAGAAAATGAGTTCTGTTTTTGGAAGTGATTTCATGTCAAACACCTGGAGACTTGGACTCCATTCCCTCACAGCTCTCCTTTGCACCGTGAAGGCTTCTGCAGCTCAGTCAACCAGAGCTAAAACCGCCATCCTTTCACCTCATTTGCTGGCTCTGTTAATTTAACCAGAAAACCACAGCTTCCTTTCATCATTTATGACCTTCTGTTGGGCTCCCACACACAGGCTACAGGGCTCTAATGACTCTGGCTTAATACTAAACAGGATGCTAAATATTTTTGCATCATCTCCTTGTTTTCATGTGTGTGTCTTTGTCTCCCTTCCTGTTTCTTTGAACAGAGAAATAGGCTTTTATTCTTCCACATCTGATCTTGATTAAAGCAAACTAACATGGCCAATGCAGTCCTTCTTTTCAGTGTTATGTTCCTTATGTAAAACACAAGGCTTGTTGAAATTCAGATTGCTTTCTTTAATTAGTTTTCACATTTCAAATGTGGAAGTATTGGTGTTTAGGCATATTAGGGATTTTCATAAATGTTTATATTTTAGCATTTAGATCTATTAGCATCAATACAAAAAATAATCATGAAACATGTTTTCACTTGCAGAGTCTTTCAAAAATAAGAATCACGTTTTCCTACAGCAAACATTTAATTATCTATTACTAGCACAGTTGTCTTCCTGAATCCATCATGTTGGGTTTACAATGTTTCTACAGGACCCCAGGGGGGATCGAGCCTTTCAAGCAGTGGCCCCCAGACTATGGAACTCGTTGCCACTATCCGTTCGCACTTCAAGCTCTGTTGAGGCTTTTAAAAAGCAGCTGAAAACCCTGTTATTCAGGCAGGCTTTTAGTTAGGTGTGGGGTTTTATGGTTTCATGTTTTTATGTTTATTTGTTTTCTATATGTTTTTATGCTGATTATGAATTTGTATTTTATGTATGCTTTTATTTTTACTGTGAAGCACTTTGTGAATTCTTTCTGTGAAAAGTGCTATACAAATAAACTTTACTTACTTACTTACTTACTAGAAAGGACAAACCAAACATTTTCATTGATCATTGTCGTTATTCCTCCAAACTTCAACATAAAATATTCAGCATTTTCTGGGATGAACGTTTATACTAGACTTTCACGCCATGTAACATGATCCACTTCTGAAGGAAAGCTTTGCAAGTGCATCACCTTAAGAGAAGTGGAGAAGAATGTCAGCACAGGATAAACTTTCAAAACGCAACCTTTGGGAAAAGCTTCTTACAAACAGATGGCTTACACACCAGATAAGAAATGGTAATGTGAGGTTTTATGAAGAGGAGTTGATGATGGCACAATTCTCGCTGAAGGGAAGTAATAGAATGAATCAAATGAATAACACACAGGTGGGCAGATGAACAAAGGTGGGAGGCTGAAACAAACCTGGTACACAGGAGAAGAAGACACCATGATGAAGTGATTAACTGACAAACAAGAGTGGAGGTCTCTGGATTAAAGAGCTGTGGACTTTGTTCCACCTGCAGCCTTGTGGTAGCAGCAGACAGCTGACCACCTGACTGGGTGTTTCAGTTTGTTTTGGGCTTGTGCCTGCTGTGTGCACTTCCTCTTTGTTGTTTTTGTTTCGCGTATTTGCATCCTTGAATATATATAGTCTAAAGGTGTGTCCTCATGTGAGTGTGTCTGGATCTGTGCTTGTGTTGGGTTATAAATGTTGTTGTGACTCATGAGCACATTCTGCTCAGCTTAGCCACAACAAGCTGGAATATCTATCTATCTATCTATCTATCTATCTATCTATCTATCTATCTATCTATCTATCTATCTATCTATCTATCTATCTATCTATCTATCTATCTATCTATCTATCTATCTATCTATCTATCTATCTATCTATCTATCTATCATTACTGATAATTATCTCCACTCACTCATGAGTAAAAACACATCTTTAAAATACTTTTGTTCATTTTATTATTATTTAAGATGTATGACTTACAGAATTAAACACATTATCATTGGAATTTTCCATTAAATGACTAGATGATCTGGATTTGACAGCTTCCAGCAAACCGTTAGTAACAGGTGTTTTATTAAAATATGCAAGATTGTTCATATAAAAATGCCTTGCAACTCTGCAGGTTTTTTCCCCCATCACATCATCTGTGCTATATATATCAGTCAGGTGGTTGAGGAGATCTGGTCAAGGATGAACAATCCAAAAGTTGAAGGTATCGCTGTATTATGGACAGCATGTGTTATATGCAGTTGTATGCTCATAAAACACATTAAATGTTGAATAGTGAAACTCACCTATGCATTAGGAATCAATTAATTCATTAGAAGCATAGCCACCTGCCACCCACAATATAACAAATGTGCTGGATTTCTGCTTGGGTCTATACTGATGCCTCATTAATATGAGGTTCAGGTCCTCCTGATTCCCAGACTCCCTCTGTCTCTTGTTGTGACATTCTGGGGAAATTTGTATGCGTGTGTCAGTCCGTGTGTGTGTCCATGCCCTTATATGCGTGAAGGGGGTCTGCTGGAGAAAAGAGGTCTGAACAAAGAAAGAGGGCAGTGTAATTGGCTTTGGCAGCGCCAGACGACACAATGACACGTCCATTGATAGAGGGATGGGCTCCCAGGAGCCGTGGACCAATGGAGCGGGAGGGGGATGTTTTCCGCTGCCGCTGATTGGCTGGACGAGGCAGGCTGTCGGTCTCCAGGTGGCAAAGTGAACCTCTGAGTATATCTGCCACCCCTGTGTCTCCTGGAGGAGGGAGGGAGTGTCGAAAGGGGAGATGTGACTTTACTGTGGTGAAGTGAGAATAATGAATTCACGTATATTTGATCCTTTACTTTCAGGATCTTCTACTCCGTTAGTTCCTCTTGGATGAAACTCCCCTGACCCAGAGATCTCTCTCTCCATGTCAATGTGTCTGCATTTCTCTGGCTGTTATTAGCATCACCATGCCAGGACTCTAAAATAAATGTGCTTCGTTTCTCTTTAACTTGGCTGTACTCTCCACAGCCCCCCCCGTGTCTCCATTTCTAAGAGCTGTGCTGTTTAGATTGGACATTTCTCAACTTTCCTGCTGCTCAAGGACAGAAATATGCACCAATGTGGCATTTAAACACCAGTGGAACTAGGTTTTAGTGACTCTTGATGGAAGCAAAAAAATAAAAGGATGTTTTTGGATGACTGCACATGTATGAAATGTGCCAGCTATTTTGTACCAACTGTAGTTTTCCATAAAGTGAGAGGGTAAATTCACAGCACTGGATGTTAGGCTGTTTATGTCGGCCTTCTTCAGTAATCCCTGTATCGGTCATCATATCTTTATGATATCTCCTTGATCAAATTACTCGGCTGCTTGTTTAACACTCTCCATGTGACACCCAATTAACAGATAATTAACAGGGGCCAGAGGGTGTCAACCGATTGGCTTTGCCATCACATTGCTCAGTGATATCTCCATCATCAGAACACTGCTTTTTTGGTCATCCGAGAGCGATGGGGAGCAATGCTGAGAAGAAAAGTCTCCCTGTCTCAAGCTGTAATCTTTCCATCTGACTCTGTATCATGTGTATTTCTTTACAGTGACTTTGATGGGAATCCAAGCACTTCCACCAACATTTCAGTCCTCGTGTTTTTGTCCTTCTCATTGTTTATGAGCTTCTCTCCTCATGGCTTCTTCCACCAGTTCCTCAGCGTTTGACTGCACCCTGTCATCTGAATTTATGTTCATTTGTCCCGTTTGTGTCTTGTTTACAAGTCTGTTCATGTGGAAGTGAAACATGCCTTGATCCAAAACAAAATGATGCTTCTGCTGAGAAAAACAGTCAGCCAATGCCGCATGTCAACATAAACTCATGTGACTGTCATCGATTTGTGAAAAAGATACAATGTTGTGTGCATCTGACCTTAAAAAGGCCTCCTTCCTTATAGAGGCCACTTAAGCATTAAATCCTATTAAAGAACAGATGGGGCTCTTGTAAAGAAAATTGTGGATTATCTGAAACTAGCAATTCTTTTGTGTGTGTGTGGGGGGGGGGTGTTGTCTTTTTTAAGACATACTGTACTTGGTTAGGTCATAGTTTTTTGATATGATTTACTGGTCATGGCCAGGTCCATGGCAAACACGCTGGACCACATAAACAAATGTGTCTTGTTTTCACCTGAAAAAAGACTCTGTCCCAGTATTCAGCAGCTTTTATGCTGATTTTTTTTTTTTAATTTGTTTGTTTGTTTGTTTGTTTAAGGTTCACAAAGCAGCGACATAAACTCTGCTGCCGTCCACTGATTACACCTCAGGCATGTGCAGTATGAAAGACTTGCTTACTTTTCTTCAGGGTAGCTTAATTATAAGATGAGGGTCACTTCAGCTCGGATTGAGGGCATTATGGCTTGTTTTATAACTCCTGATTATTACTGATAAAAACTGCATTTCTGCTGTTTCTCCATTGATTTTCCATCCCCACAAGTCTCTCGTCTCTTTTTTCAGTTCCTCTGGTGATTCTTCTTAATGTGGAACCATGATGCAGATTAACACAGCCCATGGTCTGAAAACTGAGAAAGTGCTGGTGTTCAAAGTTACTTTTATGACAGTTTCATATTTATATTGGCTTAATTTCTTACATACCACATGTTGGCAGTTTTGTTTCCGCAATCACAGTAGTTCTGACTCATGTGTCAGTGATTACACCAAGCTTCTACTGTAAATCCTGTTTCAAAATGTCTCCTCCAGAGTATTTTTGATTGTTTGTAAGAGAAAATAATGTTCCTGTCAACTTAGAAAATGTGCTTTTATTATTATGAGGTTATAAAGGTCAAATCATCGGTGATTATAGTGATAATACTTAATAATTATTCACTCACATTGTATACTGTGTTTTTAGTTTTCATTCTCACTTTTTTGCTCTCGTCTCCATTTACTCAATGTTCTCCATTCCTTTTTGTCCTACTTATTATTCACTGTCTCTTTTTCCATCATCAGATGTGAGAAACCTCACAAACATGTATCGAAACACCAGCACTGCTTCAGTTTGAATTTTCAGTTTTTAACTCGTGTACCCATATTCTTCCAACTTCCACAATTTGAATTTTTGAGCATTTTCTGTTCCTAAACCACAACGTCATGGCACATCCTAGTGGATCATCATCACTGTGGATGATGCATTTCACTTCCCAAATATAAGCCTGAACTGAGAGAGAGGAGGAGCCCGTCTGCTCTTCAATCTGTGCTGAAACCTGATGCAAACAGAATATCAATAGGTTACACAGCCACACGCCAACCAAGTGTGCTCTCTGCCCCTGTTTCTCCCTTTTTTCTCACATGCTCACTTGCGGTCATTAATCACATATGCAGAAAACAAATATCAAAGGTTTTTGACATGAGGAACTTTCATGACGGGTGATCAGATGAGTATCTGTACAGGCGCCATTTGTGTGGACACAATAAACATGACATTTAACAAGACACGGCTTGTGTTGAGAAGTTGATGACGTCCAGCCATGCTGAGTGTGAGCCCAGGCTCCTGAAGTTGTTGACGGTGTTGTCAGTATGTTAATGTGATCAGCATCAGCCTGCATTGTGAGTCAGTGTGCAAGATACATGTTAGTATGTTAAATCAATTCTTGAGATGTGTAACCACGTGTCAGGGTCAGTGTTTTAACTCTTGTTTAAAGGCTTTATAAACTTTTTTTTTTATTTTGCAGTCACTGAATAAAACCAAATCTCAAAGCGAAAGAGAGACGTTATCCTGAAGGAGTTGTTGCTGCACTGTTGAAACAGAGAGGATATTGTGTAGATGATGAATGTGTGTGGTTTGTAAAAAGACAGTAAAGATCTTGTCGTACATCTGTTTTCCCCCTTAAGACCAAAAAAAGCCTCAATCCTCCACTGTTCCTCTTATATGGTGTTGTGGTTTTCTCACTGGTCGGGTTGAGATACGCAAATGTTCTTGAAGGGCAGAGAAACACAGACCGTGTCATTTTAGATGCATGGACAGACCGTCTTTGTGAGACCAAAATTGACATGAAGATGTTGAAGTGATGCTGCAGTTCATGTGGAAACCCCTGAAGCTGTTGTGTCTGCCTCCACCAGTCAGGCTCTAATCATAAGGGTCTGAGCACCTGACCCACTTGATGATCATCTAGGTTGTTGACCATGTTTATGTCATTCAAGGTCACAGATGCTGTGGTTTTAGTTACATTTTTGTATCATGTAAGTGACCAAAATCAAGAAAGTCTGAGTTTTTTTTTCTTTGTTTGAAGTGCTTTTAAATATGTATGTGTCTATGTGTGTACAGTGTGTGTGAGTGTGTCCGCCCCTCCCTACTGCTCCCTATACGGCCCATACACATTGATGGAGGTAGCGGAGCTGCCAGTCAATTGACCTACATTAGCTGAGCCTGCAGCAGTCTGATTTCCTCTGGGTGCAGTGAATTTGTGGGTGTGGTACGTGCGTGCTGCGCTCTCATGACGTCTGTGCCCATCTCAAGAGGGTCAGTATGAGGTGGAGACAAGCAGCCCACATCTGCAGTGACATTTAGGGGTCAAATGGAGCAGGATCTAGAAAGTCATGAGTCAAGTCTCATATTGTTTTTGAGTCTTGAAAAATGCAGACCCATTATATGAACATACAAGATGCTGATAACTCTCTTTTCAAGGACAAAAAAACTTGTCCTGATATTCAACCTGGTTGTTGTTTTTTTTTCCTTATACTAAATTCTGTCAGCTGTCCATCATGAAGAACTGCCAAATAGCTAACTTTAGCCTCTGTGGACTGACTGCTGCCCTGTGATCAGTTTGGTTTGTTGACTGGACCAAACAGAAGTTTAAAATTGCCCAACACAATTTTCAGCTTGATAAAATTGAATGGGTATTATCATTCAATTTAATGCAGATTTTTAGGTAAAAAGAAATGTCATTTGTTTTAAATAGTTTACTTATCAACTGATACACAACTTCAGGTCTGTGTGTCAGATAAGTAACAGAGGGACGGGAATAGTCAAAGAAGTAGCTCTGAGAAAGATTTCAACACTCAATACTTTCAACACTTTAGATACTGTAAAAAAAATATAATAAACAAATAAATAAGTGAAACTAAAACTTTCAATTGGACAAAATGCATCACTAAACAGCTTCCTACTCCTGACATCAGAACCACTGAGGATAAAAAAAGACCTCCAGGCCCTCCATCATGCAGTACCTATTAAAGGCAATGACGTCACTCTTTTGCCTGGTAACCATGGTTACACTTACCTCCTGCTGGTAAAATCAGCACCCGAAACCCGACTTTTCCTGATTTTTCTCTTTTCTCCTCCCTGCCTGTCTCTTCTGCTCTCCTCTCCCGTCTCTGCTTTAATTCATTGTCTCCTTTTTCATGTCTCTTCCTCTTCTTTTTTCATTCATATTTCTTTTTATTTCACCACCACCTCCTCCATCCATTATTTTCTCTTGTTTGTCTTTCCCTATACCTTTCTCCTCTTCGTTTTCTGGGAAAATGGGATTTAAAGTAGTAGTAGAAGAAAAATGAGGGACTAAAGATGAACAGATATACACGTGGAACTGCAGACGACCCACAACAGAAACAACATAGATGTGAACAAACGGCTGCAGCTGGAAAGCAGCACATCTTTAACAACTATTATGCTCGGTCAGGCATATCGTGATGATGGAGTGGCGGCGAAGAAAAGATCAGGCCTCTAAACAAATGAGATTGCAAGACAGTTGCAGCTGGGCATCCAGTCAGTCTGAGTCACAGCTCTGTAGTGAAAACATAAAGAAGAGATGGGTCAGTAGCTTCAACTAAATACTATCCCAGGGATGTAGTTCTACAGAGAGGAAAGGTTGAGCGAAGAAAGAAGAACATGAGGACACAGTGCAGTCTGCTGCATTTTGATCTATTTTTCAGACATTAAGGCAGGGTGGGGGCCAGAGGAGACATACTAGAAGTCTTTGTGCAGCTGCGTTATAGTAAGCAGCTTACACTCCTTGTACTGGGCTGCTTCTTTATCTGTGGAGGGGGGGACAAACAAATGGCACAGAGGAGAAGAGGAAGATGGAGACACATCTGTGGGTCAATATCAGTTGACAGATGTTTATTGTTCTGTCCTCCAGTACACACTACTAAACCTCTATCTTCCCCCCTTTGTCCTCTGCTTTCCCTCTGTTTTCCCTCTGCAGAGAGTGCTGGTGTTTTCTCCTTTTCTTTCCCGTACACACTCTCTATTCTCTCCTGCTGATCAACTGCCTGTGATCAAAACATCTGTCCCTGGCTCACGACATGTTCCCAGGTAGTCGTCGTCGCCTCTCCCTATGCTACCCAACTGAGTCAAGAGAGGAGGGGAGGGGCATGGAGGGTGAAGGTTGCCATGGAAACTGAGAGTCTTTCACTCGCCGACATCATCTGTTGTTGCATGGCGTGAGTTGGGCACATGAATATTTGAGCTTTATGGACAGGGCCAGGCGAGTGGCACAAACCAGTTCTCTGGGCTTCAAATTGAAATAGAGACAGGTCACAAAAGTGGAAGATGAAAGGAGAGATGATGGATGATCAAAGGCGAGGTCACAAAGGGACACTGGCAGACCTTTTTTTGAGAAGGGAATCAGGTTATCTGGGTTAGCAAAAGCAAAAAGAAATAAGGCATAAAATGAAAATATTTTGATGAAGTTGAATGAGTTTTGCTCACTGATAAGAATGCAGTGTAAAAAGACAAGATGGGAGGGAGAGAACAAAGAGACTGCTAGGTGGAGGGAAAGATGGTGGGTGACGTGCCATGAGAACAGTAAATTAGGGCACTGGAGCTGGTTTTCCTCTCTCCTCCCTTCTCCTTTTTTCCTCCTCATTTCTCAGAGCATCCTGCAGTGTTTTCTAACAAATTAATTCCCAATGTCGTTTCCTCTGCCTGATAATCATACAGACACACAGTCATGTAAACAAGCCAGTCATAATTCATACACATTTCCAAATGAGATAGTAAATCGACTTAGGAAATTGTGCACAATGTGGCTGCACTGCGTCAAAAAGCACAGAAAGCAGAACAAACATTTCTCCATATCCTCATCGCTGATTTACAGCTCTGAGCTGTGGGATAAGAACATCCTAAAATACCTGACATTTCAGTAATAAATGCCATAATGACAGGGCCATTTATAAATGTGTGTAGCTCTTCTTGTGCATATTTTTCTGGCATGACAGTCAGACACGCTCTGGTATGTTTTACATTTGACTTGTCTTCCAATGGTTCTTGACTGCCTTCCAAGTTTTTGAGAATTTTCCACTGGTGATGGGCTAAACAGCTGTCCCAGAGGTCTTAGCAGTCAGCAGAGGGTCTCTGTCCTACCAGCACGACTGATATTCCAGTTACTGTTTGTATGTGAGATATGGCTCAAAGAAATATTCACATGGTCCCCCTTGTTGATGCCACGTGAGGATATTCCCCAGTGTTTTATCAACATGTAGCTTTCTATTTCCTGACATGTCTTCTGTACGGCCCTGACTTAAAGCTTGAAGCTGTTTTCTTTTTTTTTTTTTTAATCTTAAATTTGCATGGTGGCTGCAAGTCTGCTTATTTGAACAGACATTTGAAATCATTGAAATTCAACTTTTATGACTGTTGCCTGCTATTAATATGCTATTATTCTAATTATTGTTTTGCCTTTGTTTTCTTTTTTGTTTGTTTGCTTGTTTTATTTTGCCAGAGATATCAGAATTATAGATGGAATGACTGCAAGAAATAGATTAGCTGTATTTCTGACTGTTTATCTCTTAATGAAAAAGGGGTGTCCCTCTAAATTTAACACTGACTGATTCTTTTTATTCTATTGTGTGATGATCATTACAGTTTGCATAAAACTTAGCATAAAGACTGGATTTACTGATTCTGTTTATTGTTCTAAGATGAAAAAAAGAAAAAAAAAAACAAAACAAAAGACAAACCTGCCTACCAATAGAGGTAAAGCGAAATTAAGTTATTGTATATCATTACACACCATGTGCTTTGACAAGATCGTTATCACCCCGATCTTAACTTTGACCTGAAGTATTTGATGTAGCATTTTACCAACTTAAAATACGCGTTAATCTTTAAACATCTAGCAGTGACACACAAAATGTGCCAGGTGGCGTGTTACTTATTCAAAGTGCCATGAGCTCACAAATATATTTGCCAAGAAAAAAAAAAAAGCGTGTTTGGAGACGTGAATTGGAGGGTGAGAAGATCAGCATCACCAGGAGACCTGCACGTGTCTCCCATCTTATGTTACGCTGTATTTCATTTTAAAGTCCATGTTTATTATCAAGTTTACTTATTCACTGATTAGGTGAACTGAATGTTTAGATTCAGGCATTTGAAGAGAACTTGCTGAGAGTTTGGGAACATCATATCTTGCCTAGATATAAATGCTTTATATCCACCAAATGTAAGAAATATTATTCTAAATTATGTATTATGAGTTCCACAAAGTTGGCAAAAGACATGAACATAGTATAAGCACAAAAGAGACCAAAAATGCTTCTTTTTTTTCAATTTAGAGATTTCTATGCTATATGTATGCTGTACTTAGGTCATTTACTCACAATACATTTAATTCATTTTGCAGACACTCTTACTGGGGTGGAACATATTTAGGGAGCCTGCAAGGTTAAGGGTTTTGCAAAGAACGCTTTGACATAAACTGGGGAACTTTAGGGATTGATATGGATTCAACATTTGCTTCGTGAGCTACAGATGCTCAGCTCAGGAAAATAAACATCTATATATCTAAAAATGTCAAAGTTTTTGTTGAAAATACAGCTCCAACTACTAATATTCAGTTGTATTACCTAAACAGGTCAGTTCTGGGAATAATATGTGATTTTTTTTTTATTTTTTAGGCTTCTCGTAAGCTGGACATTTCTTAAATGGTTAACATTGTGGTTTGAACTTCCTCATTAGCTTTTTTCAAACAGTTTATGTGATTCCCCAGTATGAACATAGATGTTTGAAGATGGACTCCTTTCAGAGTTTGCCCTTCTGCCACCAGATACCAGGCAGGGGTGTGCTGGCTCTGAGAAGTGGGAAGGGGAGGGGACGTAGACGGTCACTGGATGTTGCACGCTTATTAGCCTGAAATGCTCATGAAGCAGCTGCACCATTTCCGTGGCAACACCTGTCACCAGACCGCTGAGCTGTCAACAAGCCTCCGTGTCAGAGTCTGCATGTTTGAGGGGCTGCAAATTCACACCATGTCTGACCTTTGGATTCACACAGACCTACTTCATCAGCTAATGTCCTGGCATGTACAAAATCAGATGCATGTGGTACAACAGTGAAGCCAACTGACGCTCATAAAAGCACACAGCAGCGATGTTGGAGGAAGAGGTCTTGATGAATCACAGACATTAGTTGCCTTCTTTGTTGCATCCTGGCTTCATTTATTGTCTCGATTCCTTTCTGATTCCTGTTCTTCCTCTCATCGCTGAAATCTGGAATATTCTGTAACCATGACAACCGCAGTGGTGGAAGCAACGGATTAGGTCGTCTGCATTGTGCTGGGGGTGTGGTAGCTTCATATGTGTAAGCACTGGGGTGTGGGGCTGTTTACGGGGTGTATGGCTTAGAAAGAAGGATTTGGGTTATGCTTGAATGCTGTTTGTGTGTCTTAGTGTGTGTGTGGGAAAAACAGGATGGGGGTGGAGGATGCCCTAAAACCATTTTGCACCAGATGGAGGCTTTTTGATCTAAAAACAAGCACAATGTTCCATGCTGTTGGGTAAATTCAGTTATTCTGGTGATTTTCATTTCTTTCTTTTTTTTTTTTTAGTGGATCACATGATTTTACTGCCACTGACTGATGTACATGTGGTGACCCCTGATTAGATGCACTGCTCATTTTTCTTGCTACTTTTCAATGAATCAATTAACCTCTTCAGCAGCCTAAACTCACCCTTCTCTATCCCGTGGCTTCACATTCCCAGCTTCATTCCTGTCTCCCAGTCTCCCCCTGTCTGACTTCCATCCTCCCAGCTGAGAAAACAGGCGCAAAGAGGGCTCTTGGCAAAGGAGATGAGGCGACAGGGAGCGGGAGAAAGAGTAGAGAGGGGGCTTTTCAGATGAAGAGAAAAAAGGGTTTGCAGCTTTGAAAGGGAGCATTGTGTTCTTCTTCGTCATTGCTACAGCTCCATCTCAGTGATTTAGCCAAACTAGCAGCCAGCACATTACTGTGTCTCTTTAAATCAGGATGTTAGCCGTAGCAACGCTCAGGCTCCAGTGCTCTGTCTCTATCACCTCCTCTTCTTCTGTCAGCCAAAGACCGCTGGACTCCCTGCTACTCTGTCTGATGGCCACATTCCTCCCACATGAAATAATAAATGAAAACAGACTCTTTTAAAAATGGCGTGACAAACATGGTAAACACAACGTGTTTGGTAAGAAATAACAATGACTGGGAAGAATAAAAAAATATGTAAATGGTGTTTTTATGTTTGAACAAACAGTCAATATCTTTTGATATTTGATGCACGCAACATTGCTGCTGTGTCTGAGTTTTTTTTTAGAGCTGGCTGAGAGTGCCAACAGAAATGGAGGCTTTCATTCCTCTCCCTCCCTGTTAATTTTTTACAAGGAACATCTATCCAAAGAAAAGCAGGGTCTTTTGACCCGGCACTACATGAGAGCAATTCTCATTAACCTACTTTTCTCTCTCTCTCTCTTCTTTTTTAGCACTCTGAAACTTTGATATGAGTGCACTATGTGGTTGCTTTTGCTGCTTTAGTTGACCCATGATGTATAAATTCAATCCTACTGTGATTTGCTGTTCAAGTTCATATTAAGATGGTCTTTATCTCGCTGTGTTTCCTGTGTGCACATCCACAGAGCAAGCCTCTGTCCTCCAACATGTGGTGACCCAGAGACAGCTGCAGGATGGGAGGAAGGAGGGGGTGAGGGTGGAAGGAAGAAGAGCAAGGGCAAATGGGGTGGGGGGATGGAGGTGGTGGTGAGGGCACTCCTTCCTTTCAGTTCACTACTGAAGGGTAAAAAAAAAAAAAAAAAAAAAAAAGTGCTAAAACAGGCGCGGAAATTCACTTCCTGTCCCGCCACCAGCAACCCAACGTCACATCCTCCTCTTTCCTCCCATTGATCAGATCCTCCCTCCTCTGGAAAGAGATCCCCATTTCCTTGTTTCCAATTCACACATTGGGAGTAAAGAGAGGAGGTTCTTCTTGTTGCACCAACATTTTGAAAAGTGTTGAATAACATAGGGGATGAATTTGATGAGAAGACTTTCCTGCACATGCTCTCCTCAGTGATTTTGTGGGTTTTTTTCTTTTTTGGATGTGCCTGACTACTTGTGACTCTGACTGACCAGAGAGTATGAGTGTGTGTCTGCGGGCTGCCGCATGCCTTTTTGCATGTCCTCATCACATCCAGGAAGTGATGATGCCTGCAATTCTGTCTTGTGTCCAGCTCAGTCTGACTAATGTTGGTCACTGCACACAGGCGCTCTGTTTTCAGCTTCCTGTCTGCTCGAGCTTCTTCGGTCAGTCCCAATATACATCTCTAGATAGAGTCTTTTTTTTTTTTTTTTTTTTTTTAGCCTGTGTTTGCCAATCTGTTGTGTATGACCATCAGGAATTTATTTAATTAAGCCAGGCAGAGTGGTGGGGCATAAAGAGGGCAATAACAGAACAATCTCTTCATTCTGCTGGGTCTCCTGTTGGGGAAATGGGTGATTCATGGGGGCAACAGGAGCCCCTGTGAGTCACAGGATGACAAACATCCACTAACTATTTTAAGTCCTAATAGTACATACATAATGTACGCATAGGAATAATGCTTTAGTTTCCTTTTATTGTTTAACAGACTCAAATTGAACGTGGTACTATGGATGTCTAAAGTGTGACAACCCCTCAGAGCTGCATTTCTACTGACTCATCCACTTGTGCCTGTGTGTGGGATATTCTCTACTCAACTCTGCCATGTTTCCTGCATATGTCTCTCTGCGTTGCCAGGCTTGACTAATGACTGAATATGTTTGCCTTCCTGCGGGTCACTCTGCTCTGCCAGACTGTGAGCAGCAGCCAATGATGGCCACTTCATAGATTTGTAATGAAAATGTTTGAAAGAAAGAAAATGCACCCAGCTCTGGGGCTGACAGTTGCTGTAGCAACCATCTAACATAAGGAAAACTGGGTGAGAGGAGACGGCCATTTTGGGTTTGTGTATCTGCAGGGATTGAGGTTGAGAAGCTTCTGCATGAGTAGCTGGCGTCAAAATAAAAATAATTTTACTCAGTTTGAAAAGGAGTGAAGCTTATTTCTTGTTCTCTATTTTTGAGATTGGCACAAAAAATTATTCCATAGTCCTGGATTTTGTGTTATCATGTGGCATGACCCTGAATGTAAAAATACTTGCATAGCTGCCTTTTGAAAGGACGTTTTTTTGATTAATGAACAACACTTGCCTCATCTCTGTTCTTCTAGGGTTAGGGTTAGGTTTAGGGTTAGGGTTTTTCCATCCCCAACATCTGAAACAATGACTTAACTCAGTGATGTCTCATAGGCTATTTATAGGGAATGAATGTTATTGTGTAAGACTGTGAAAGGCCCAGAGAGTCTGAGCAGGTTACCATGATCCCAGTGGTGGCTGCAGGATCTGCAGGAGGGATGATAAAAAACATGGGGCTCTGGTATGATGAGTCAGCAAAAGAGAGTGACTTTTTGTTTTTTACTTTCTTTAACTTCTTAGGGCTCAAACTAATTATCTCTGCCAAGGAGGTTATGTTTTTGAGGGCGTTTATCTGTCTGTCTGTGTACAAGATAACTCAAAAACGTTATGGATGAATTTTGATGAAATTTTCAGGAGTTGTCAGAAATGTGAAAAGGAAGAACTGATTTCATTTTGGTTGTGATCTGGAAGAAATCCTGGATTCTGGATCACTTTCAAATTTTTAATAACATAGCGGTCAATAGGCCCAAAAATTTTGTTTCTCAATATCTCCGTTAATTATTACCCAGAACTCATGGAATTTGACTCAGGGATTGACAACGGAAACCTCTATAAAATTTCAAAGGCTGATCCGGATCTGATCCAGAATTTTATCGTAATCTGTAAATCGCTATACGGGGGAATTCTTGCACTTGGCCCAGGTCTGCACTCTCTGAGTGCTTTTCTAGTTCTCACTATGTTTAGGAATTTAATAAATATTTTCTGGACAGACCTAATGTGGGATCCTTATATGACCTTAAAATAACAGAATGATTTATGAAATTCACTTATCATGTGATGAGAAAACAGAAGTTAATGTGTGCTCAGTCCTTGCTGAGTTCCAACTCGGTCCTCCTTTTTTTTCCTGCTGCTTTTCTCTCACAGGCATAAAGACAAACGGTTAAAATGGGCAAGTGATTAGACAAACCTTTGTGGGACAAGTTACGAAAGCTGCAGTAATGACTTTTAATGCAAAACACATTAGCATTAAAACACATAACACATGTAAGTACGTTTTTATATGATTTCTTTTTATTTGAAATGTCAGTGTTCAAGAGAAAATAAAACAGCAATATAAATATTAGCATAAAAATAAGAGAGTAACGCAGGGATGTGGTGAGGGGAAGGGGAGCGGAGGGGGTTAAGCATTTGATAAGAAAGATAATACAGCAGGATAGAGTAGTATTAATTCAGCAGCAGACGGACTTACACATATATAATATTTATAATCATTTGTTCATATGGACAGAAAGAGAATGAGAGGCATTCGTTCACAAATGCACGAGATAAAATCACCGCAAAAGAACATTAAGAGGTTACAGAAGGATAGAAACATTTCCATATTTTTTTGTCTTTACAGGGTGATAAAAGATAGTAGAGAGAGAAAATAAACACAAAAATATGCGCAACACATACCACAAGTTAACTAGTCTACGTGTGTCACTTTGTTTACTTATCTAAAGTTATTTTTAATTCATTTATTTACACTGAAGTGTTAGTTGGCTTCCATGGTGCTTAGTTACTACATTGCAACACAAATTATTGAAGAGCAAGTCAAATTCTTATTTATTGTTAATTTTTTTTTTCAAATGGTGGTTTTGTTATTTTTCTTGAAAAAAAAAACAAAATGCAACACATTCCAGTAGTGAGCCACGTCTTGTTGAGAGGGACTTTTATTTTGAAAATTGTGGACATGGTCCCTGCTATGCAAACAGCTGGCTCATACCATCGACAGGACTCGTGTTTATTTACAGTGAAGAGCCTCACAGAACAGGGAAGTGGACACAGAGAGGTGAGAGGCAGAGAGGCTCAGGTTTCCCATCGATTTCAACAGAGGAGATACTTCGGAGTGCTTGTGAGTAGCTTCTCCTCACCAACAGGGATGACTGTGCTTGGCTCTGTTGACCTCTGCCAACTGGGTCAGTGCATTAGAGAAAGTTTAGAGGGTGGGCGGGCCAACAGTGGTTCCTCTGTACATTCAGCGGGTAGAGCCAAGGTTGTTTCCCACCCCCTGGTAGCTACAATGGTGCCACCTCAGTCCATCTACCTCTCAATGTACTCCTTCCAACCCCCCCGACCCATGCAGTTTTATCTAGCCAAAGGCCCAACAGACAGATGGACGGAAAAGTCAAAACTTCTCATCTTAAACAAACAACTTGTCTATGCTATCGAATCATCTCCCAAAGAAAAAGAACATGTTACTCTGTCACATCACGACGTTTCTTCAGCACCTCAGGAGAGTGAAGGGGGAAACTCCATCGAGGCCCTAGAGGCTTACAAAGTGTCTAGAAACTCCTAAGCACTTAGGTTTACCACATCTACATGTTTCCCTAAAGACTGAAGTGATTACAACCCCAGCATCATCTCATCTTCAGAATACAAACAGTGCATTTCAATTGGTTTGGCTCTCATCATGGGGCAATGAGTGAGGGAGGGACACAAGCTGGGTGTGAGGAGGGAGGGTAGAGGGTGCAGGGCAGTGGGACATGTCTTCGTCCATCTGGAGTTGTCACACACAAAGCCAGTCCCTGCTGCTAAACCACCTGCATGGCCAGTATGGCTCAGCCCTTCCTCTGGGTGCATGCTCAGGTCATAAAAATATCAGAGAATTAAATTCTTATCTTTTTTAAACTATGATTACAAAAGTAATTCTTATTTTGTGTCAGGTAAATGCTACATGTGCATTATATTGACCTGCGATTGGAAGGAGGAAAGTAGAATTAGGACGTCCTCCGCTTTGCCTTTGCAATGCATAGTTTGCAACTCTAAACTAGTATATGTGGCTTGAATCTTAATGAGCATGCAGAAGAGTTTGTAATACCTGTCAAACAACAGCTTTATAGTTTATGACCCTGCAAGGCTGGCCCTATAGAGGAATCTAATGGATGGCGACAAGCATACTTTACAATAGCTGACTTTCCACATCAGGGAAAGTGCACAATAAATCCAACATGAATCTCTGAATACATCGTTATAGCCTCGTCATCCCAGCAAGGTTCCTTACACTGAATCTCTTTGTCCAAGATTATCTGATTTTTTTAAAGAAAAAAAAAAGAAAAAAAACAACAACAAAACAAACAAACAAGAAAAACAGCAACCCCCCATACCCTGCCAAAAATATCTACTCACAAAGATACAATACTAGACCTGAAACACATCACGAGCTGGTAACACTAATAACAGCCTTTATCACATTCAGATTCTTTGAGGACACTTTCAAAGAACCACCTACAATGTCCATGTGGTCAAAATGAACTTGCTGTCAATATTTGGCAATCATGAGTGACAGCAATGAAGTGAGATACTTCATGGTTGGGTATGGGGGGTTGGCTTTCTTATCATATCAGGCCAGAAATATCATCTCTTCGCCTCTCTCCATCCAGATCTACTTCTTCTCTTTCTTGGTGGACTTCTTCTTGGAGGCGGGGGTCTGGGCGGCCTTGGGGGGCTCAGCCTGGGCTGAGGCCTGAGGAGGGGGCAGCGCCTGCTGAGCGGCCTGCTGGGCTGTGGCCTGCTGCTGCTGGGGGTTGGAGGTGAGGGTGGCCGTGCTGCCAGGGATGTAGACGTTCTGGCGGTAGTCGGGCACGTGCTGCAGGGTGAACTGGGGGCTGTAGCGGGTACTCAGACCCATGGTGCCGGGCCCGAGGGTGGCCGTAGCCTCACTCACTTCTGGGGAGAAGAGAAATAGAGTGGGGGACATAAGGGATGAGGAAGGAGAGGAGAGAGGGTGGGGAGGGGGAGGTGAAACGTGTTAGGTGAATTTTGGAAAGTTTTAGTGTGACAGTTTTCCAGAGAAGCGGTGAAATGTAAGAAGGTCAGAAAAGGAGATCAAACCAGTTTTTTTTTTTTAAAGCTTCTATAAAGAAGGAAGTGTTCCATTTTGTGTGAAAATTGGATTAAAAACAAGGACAAAGTTCCTGTGTACTGGGCTAAAAACTGCATGCATGAATAGAAAGAAAGAAGAACAAAATTCTCTCCATAGTGCGGTCATTTTGTGTTTCTGATATTTTTGGGGGACATGCCCTGAGTCTGTGTGTGCATGACGTAGCTGCTCAGCTCATAATTCTCCCACAGCCCCTGCATTGCAGAGCCAGAGACACAAGCGTTCCCTCCCCCCATCCTGTAGCTTCTCTCAGCCTATATAAACACACACATACACCAACAAAATATCACTCTAACTGCACTGGCTTTCATAGAACAAAAACGATTC
This sequence comes from Hirundichthys speculiger, assembly GCA_018398805.1. NCBI lineage: Eukaryota > Metazoa > Chordata > Actinopteri > Beloniformes > Exocoetidae > Hirundichthys > Hirundichthys speculiger. Next base: position 25,140 of record JAGFBZ010001331.1, on the reverse strand, counting down.
TTAAACAAGACTTGCGTCTAAATGCTGCATCCTGCCTTATCCTACAGTAATGTAAAGTATTGAGAGGAAATGACCTTCAGTGTTTATCATGGTCACTGTTTGTTCTTTTCTGCCTGACAACTCAAACTGATCATTGTGTCCAACCCTGTGCTGACACGCAGGCTACCATCATGCCCTGGGCACAGACTTTTCTCCCTGTGGAAAAATTCCACATCCCGAGTGACGTCCAAGTGTGTCTGTGTGTGGATAGCGGAAGATATGATGCGCTAAAATAAACACTTGAAATAATGACCCAAGTCTGTTTGGCAATCAGACTCAAGGAGCTCCTCCCTCCCCTCCATCTTTCCTGTTATTCCTCCTCAGTTCACTTTTACTTTTGTTGGTATTTTTACATTCAGCTGCAAAATACTTGCACGACGTCAGCCTGATGATGACTCACTGTGTGTGTGTGCCCCTGCGATGCAAGACCAGCAGAAGAGCTCAGGGAGACGAGGATATGTGTTATGGAAAGTGGCTCATCAGCTCTGCTTATAATAAAACACTGAGCCTGTGATCGGTGTGTACAGTGGACATGCATCTTTCATGTTTATAAAGTCAACACATCAACTGCACTGTGGAGAGACTGCATGCATTTGTGTCAATTGTCTAGCTTGGGTACTTATTAGCTGATGTCCACTGGGTGGAAACATCAATGTGAACAGAGGGTTTTATCAATGAGAAAGTCTGGCTATTTTCCCACCAATAAAACAGAGAGCGACACAAACCAGCCCTTCCCACGCGTCCATATGCATGTGTAGATAAATAAATATGTGAGGGAGAGAGAGGATGAAGTGGTGGTAAGGCAGAAAGAGCTGAGGAGGTATAGGACTCACCGTTAGCTGCTGCCATCAAGGCCTGGAGCTGCTCAGCTTCAGTAGGGGGCTGGGGCCAGGGGCCAGTTCCCATGGCAACCTCGGGTCCTCCAGTTGCCCTGTGGTAAGAACGAGGAGAGAACAGCTGTAAGTAAATGGTGGTTCGTCCTCTACAGTGTGTTAAGCTCTTGGCCTGACGGTGCTTTATGATGTAAAAGCAAAGCAGTTGACAGCGGACTAAGCAAGAATAACAGGGAGGATGTGTTGTATATAAAATGGGGTGCGCATCAAACAAAAGCACACTTTCGTTAAGGCATGAACAAATACATCTGTACATAGCAGCAAGTGTCTCTGAGTTTTTGTTGTAAATATTCACACACTCACCGATATAACTGTGAGCACTGAGTAGTCTAGTAAACCCGATTAAATATTTAATGGTACCACCTTTATAGGAAATAGCTCTCTGAACAGTCACACACGCAGCGCTCGGCAAGTGATGAACATTTCCATCTGGGCAAACTTCACCTTCAAAGCCTTGTTAATTTACAGTCTGCAATTTGCATGTGGGGCTAACAAAAGAGAAACAGAAAGACTCCTATGTGCTCACCAACCTGCTCCACCATGCCAACAGAAGCTCTACAACAGGCACCGAGGACTCAGAGCTTTAATCCTGCCTCTAACCTGCAGCCAAAGATGGGTCCATTTGTCAGTTTTTAGAAGGTAATGGCAACAGAACAGCAGTATACTTGCAAACGGCACACCACAGCAGCTGACAAACTATTCATTTAGCCTGTTCTAGATGTCACTGGGTGAGAGGTGGAGTAAACCCTGGACAGGTCTCCAGTCCACCACAGAGACAAACAAGCTTGTAAACTCACACCAACTGCTCATCCTCCAATTTAGAATCATAATTCAAACTCAAGTACATGTTTTTGGAGAAACATGCAAACTAAACACCGAAAGAGTCCAGTGAGAATTCAAACAGAGAGTCTTCTCACAATAAGGCCACTGTTCTAACCACCACACTATAATGCTGCCCGCAGAGAAATGAATACATTTAGATTCACTTTATCAAAAGTGCTAAACCACAGAAGCAGTTCAATGCTGCTTCTGTTGCTTCCTTGAGCAAAAATATAGAGCACTCTTAGCATTTTCAAGCTTTGTGTCAGAATCTACAGCAAGTTTGGCTGATAAACAACCTCAGACCCCAACCTCAACCTCACCTATGGCCTTTGACCATTCAGTGAAAGGCCATAGGTAAAAGGTTCATCACAAATGAAAGCAGACTGGATGTGGGATACAAGGAAAAGGTTTGAGGCCCTTGAAATGTCTCATTGACACAGTAGCGTTAGTCTTTGAGTCATGCTCCAGTTACCCTCATTGTACAGCTGAAGTTATAAAGAACTATTTTCAGTGACTGAAAGATGGAAGAGTCCTGCAGGGCTCTGTCAAGAACCTTGACTGTGAAATCAGTTTGTGATTACATAAAGAGACTTTTTTTTTTTCTTTCAAGTACTGACCAGAAGTGTTCCTCTTTCCCTGCTGATTAAACCACTGGATTTATTATTTACTTGTTTTTTTCCTCTTCTCTATTAAGTTAATTGACCAATAGAAAGTATTACTTCAGACAGAGTTCTCATATTGTCTTAAATGCCCTAAATCATTGCACAGAAGATAGTGAGATAAATACACAAGATGGAAGTAAGAAGCCCCTTTTCTACTTAAAACCAACTTAAAGAGCCTCAGGCAAATGGGTCTGTTTCAAAGAATTCATAGAATAGAAAGTAAAGGACACAACGTGACAAAGTGAAACAGAAATTCTGGCACAAAAACTCGGCTCTGTTGAAAGGAAGGTTGCCAGGCTGCACTCCCGAAATTCTCAAGTGGTTCTCGGTTTAGTGCCAGAGGGAGGCTGAGGGAGAGTCTTACGCCAGGTAGCCAATGATAAACAGGCTGAGTAAAAGTGCAGTCAGGGCAGCCATTTTGTGCTGCTGCACACAGTTTAAGATAAAAGAAAACGCTTCATTTCGGCTAAATTGGAGTGTCTTTGTGCTTATCACAGTTTCCTGTGCTCAGCATTATCACTTCCTGTGGTCTAGACTGCACATTGTGGACCAGAAGGATATCTTGACAGGACGATCTGGATTTTTTTTTTTCCCTTTGCAACCCGTCATAGCGTCTTTCTTGTAAGAAATTCTTCATGCCATTAACTTCAAACCTAATTTAAGTCTATTACTCCAGTCACATGGTGAACATCCTGTCAAATCTACAGTTTGACATTAACAGTTTAATATGGACTCCTGTTTAACTCGCAGAGGAACTTTCAAGCACTTTCCTCAAATCAATCATGTGGCAGATGTTTTCATTTTCCTCTAGTTTGTAAATCACATGTAAAAGCCGTATGTGATGATGTTGAGCTACAACCATCACAGACAGACATCAATGGCAACACTGTATGATAAAAGCAAGTCTCGCAGAAGGAGAGGAAAGAAGAGTTCTCACACTTTAATGACTATATGTGTAGCACAGATACAAGGCAGAGCAGATCTACAAAACACTGCACACAAACGCGTCACAATCCTGCCTATGCCACAGCAGGCATTGTGGCCTATGCACATCAATCAACAACAAACCCCATCAAACTTTTAGGGAGACTATCACAGAAGCTATGGGTTAGGTGCATCTACACACAGCACAGCACTCACTCAACTCCAATACACTACCTAGAGGATTTCAGTCACTCTCTGCCCTTATCAGTGAATAAAATACTGCTTCCACTGAGGAATCATGTGACAAAACTGACCACTGATCAGCTGCTAAGGACAGACAGTGACGATACAGTGTCTAAGTCTAAAATGGTACCTTGTCCCATTCTTCGGCGTCCATCGTATGTGTGTACCGTATGGCATGTGGGGACTAAAAACACAACAGGTTATACAGCCTGAAAGAACCAATGTGCATTTGACTGAGGGCTAGAGTGAGTTTAGACAAACGGACAGCTACATTACTGAATACCAGACACCTACAGTGCATCTTTTTCCTTTTTATAGTATTTCAAGATTGATTCTGCCGCATGTATCCATAATCCCAGTGTTTTTTTTGAAACCACAGTTTCCTGACATCAGAGCTTTCTGCCCCAGCTGGTGTGTTTCAAGGAGAGAATGTGATATGCAATCACAAACTCCCACTACACGCATTCCACTTTGGTCAAAACAACATGAGCAACGCACATGTTCACTAACTACTGAAATAGGAAAACGCGCTCCATCGACTGCCATTTCATCTGGATTCACAGATCTAATGTCCAGTAACGTATCAGATGGAGGAAAATGAAGAGAGCAAGATGGATAAACACAGTATCCCATCCCCCAACTCCAGCTCTGGTCCCCATCCCTCATCAGCAGTACTGAGTGATGGCACACAGGCTCAGGGAGTGCAGAGGAAAGGAGCAGCAGAGAGGGGGGAGGGGAGTGGAAGCTGCGGCAGCCATTTTATAAAGCAGCCTGGAAAGAAGCAGAGATGCTCGTTCTGGAGGCTGCATCAGGAATCTGAATTCACTGAGCAGCATCACTTAGTGACATGTGACTATTGTCCAAACTACAGTCTACTTATAGGTCAGCTTAAGATTTTGGTGTAATAAGTACTTTACAATCACTGCCTTGCAGGGACATGGTTGTTATGGTTACAGCACGCACTACCATCCTTCTTTTTTTTTTTTTTTTTTTTTACCTACCCGCATCCTTTTTCGTGTTTTTTTTTTTTTTTTTTGTCTTTATCAACAACGGGCATTTCATCAAAGTGTATCTCTGTTTACTCACCCACTAGGTCCAGGTCTCTGCCCCTGAGTGAAGCGCCAGTCATTGTTGGGCGGCTTTTGCTGTGAAGAGAACAGAAGATGCATCATGAAATGGATGTTTCATTGCAGCAGCAGCAGCAGCAGCAGGAAGATGCTTCCAGGGTGCTTGTATGCGCTCTGTAGCTGAAGCATCTGCATGTGGTGTTCCAGTGGATGTGGGTATGTTTTTGGGTGATTCAGATTTTGAGTTTTCTAGTGAGGCTGAACAGTTACAGATGGCCACTAATATCTTTATGTTCAGGCATCCATGTTGCTCTAAAAGCTTTGGGGCTTAAAATGCTGCACAGGAAACATACACACTCACATACGCACACTGGGGCAATGCTTATGAAAACTGGACTCAGCATTGGACATAGAGGGACAGATGGTGTGTATATATAAAAGAGAGAACTAGATAATCATTTAAATGAGCATTGAGTGGTTTTACAGAAAAAGACACCAACTTAGCCAGAATACGAACAAGAGAGCCAAAAGCTTATCTCAATGGGGGAGACAGTGGATTCTGAGAGTGGTCCAAAAAGCATATCATTAGTGAAAAAAAAATGTAAATGTGAGATAAAACTATAACTTTCTCTCCAAACTAATAACCTTCCCTGAATGTTCTCAACAAAATATTTTTATTAGATGCAAAGGACACAGGGAGTCCTTGGAAAATAATTTAAGTTGTTTATAATTCTGAAAGCAAAACTTAATGGAGAACAGGTTATGCTGGTGACTAAACATAGATAAAAGTCTCCCTCCTCCTCTCTAGGAATGTCTTCAAGCTCACTGCACTCCTGTACATCTCAACCTCAATAGCTATGCTGTGATGTCTTTTCCATTTCTCCAGCTCGTCCTCTCTCTCTCTCTCAGACTCTCTTGTTGTGTGGTGATGCGGTGAATAGACCTCTGGCTTGGCTCCACATTCTGCTGCCTAATAGACACACAAGAGCTCTCTGGAGAGAGAGGCCAGCAGCACGATGTGCTGCATTATTAAAAGAGCTGCCCTACCCAAGGGAACAGTAGAAAGAAACCAGAGAACAGCAGAGAAAAATAAAGGACAAAATCCACCAAACATTCCTCCGTACAGGAATGGATAAACTGGTGATCATGGTGATAGGAGCGTCTGTCACTGCGCAGGAAAATAAGGAATAGATGCACCAGTGAATGGACACTTATTGAAGGCACAGAAATGGGGAAGTGCTGTTTGTTGAAACAAATCAAACCAAATAATGGTCAGTACTGTATCTCAATTCATGAAAACAAGTGACCTCAAGTCACAAATTGCAATGGCAGAACCAAAAAAAAAAATATCTTTTACAATATTCAAATATCCATCATAGGTGAATATCTCAACTGCTGCACCTTCTAAACACTAAGCTTGGTCAGTGTTTAAAGTCTAATCATGGACTCAGAGATGGAAACGTTAGTGTGAGTCTGTCTGAGTTAGAGAGGGAGAAAAAGATCTGTGTATGGGGCAAAAACACAGAAAGAGGCCCAGCATTCCAGCTGTGTGACTCCTCAGACACTCAGACACACTCTTGTCAGTTTTGAGGTCAGATCTCACTGCAGGCATGTGGAGGAAAGTACAACATAATCTGCCGGGACACTGCTCTGCATAGCAAGCTTCAGGACATCACTGGCTATGATGTTGTACACATATATATATATATATATATATATATATATATATATATATATATATATATATATATATATATATATATATATATATATATATATATATAGGGTACTTTCAAAAGTTAACTGAACAGCAACAAGTTGTGAGTTTCTCTGTGATTAACTAAGGTAGCAGTTAACACAAGTTTAAAAGCTTAAAAGGAAGAAAATCAGACACCATCATAGTCAAAGGGTACAACATGCTATGTTTTCACAGTACACGTCATATATCAGGATGAGAGTGAAGGTCAGACAGGCCTATGATTCACTCATTCCACAAAAAAAAGACTATTAAATGATCATGGAAGACATAAAGACCACTCGTCATCTTCCTGAACATTTTTCCTCTGAAGCAGAGAGCTCTGAGATATCTCTAAGAAGTGAATTACAATTCCACTGAGTGATGCAGGTTGTTTAGAGGACTCGCGTGTGTAGAGCTGTTTTTTTCAGGGGTATAAGCTGGACTGATAGAATCGGGGACACATATGGATGCCATTCAGCACATTTGAGAGCATTTGGGGGGGAATTTTGCAAAAGCAAGAGAGGTTTGCTTTTGCAAAGGGGTTTATTGTTTAACCCCTTCTCGATCATATACATATATATGACCCAAACATAAAAGTATTAACACACTGCAGTCCCTTTTTGTCCATCCTATAGAAGTGTTAAAATATATTGTACATTTCCTACAAATAATCTGCCTTGTGTTCCATTTTCAGAAGTGCACAAATGTAATTGGCGGAAGAACAAAGGCTGGATGATGTCACGTAAAAGAATGTCTGTTTGGCAGGTGTGATCATTTTTACTTACAGTATCTAATCTTTACAAACCAAAGATTGTGTCTTGGCATTTATCATGGTAGTGTTAAGTTGAGATATCTAATATCTAAAAAACTGAATCAATTACACTATTAGTTGTCCATAAGGGCTGAGCTAGTTTGTTGCATGTTCAGCTTTAACATCCATGAAAAAGGCACATTTACAAAGCACGTGACCTGACTTGGAGCACGTGCCAACCCTTGCAAACTCCAATATACTCAATGACCAAGAAATTAATTCACAGTCATGCGAATATTCCAATGTGATGTCATGGAAATGCAGATGAACAGCATGTCACCTTGGGGAACATTGTCATCTACAGATGCATGTTAAGATTTTCACATCCGTTTTCAACCATTAACATGACATGCCAAATGGTTGCGCTTCAGAAAAACTGCAGAACGTGATGTCATCTTTTCAGAGTAAACAACAAACAGTGACAAATAAAACAAGAAAGGATGCATAGTCAAAAACAAGTGACATGACTTGACTTTCTAATTTATGAGAACCTGCTGACGATTCAAGTCCAGTGGCAAATAATTATTTGGAAAGATGGAAGAGATAAACGTCAATAAACAACTTCTTGTGAGACAAGCTCATGACATGCCTCAATACACTGCATTTCCCTCAAACTTCCTGTGGTCACACGTGGTTAAGTAGTGTGCCAAGCACAATGTAGATGAAAAGAGGATACAAAGAGGAGCAGTGGGAGGGCCTCAAAGCCCCAGGGTCCTGCTAAAATTACACACAACTGGAGGGCTCCTTGCCTGACGCTTTGTATGCATGAGCTCATGCACATAAACAACCATCGTGGTGGCTGGTCCTCTAAAGCTATTCCAGCTTCTGCCGTCTGTCACTGTGGCATACGTGCATGAAGCTGTCCTTCCTTTTCAGTCGTCTATCCTATCGTCTAACCACACGTGTCACTGGAGCAAGACGACAGATGGTATCCTGCAGACCTGAGGGACAACATAGCTTAAAGCAGTTTATACTGCACAAGCTCACATTAAACAGGAGAACTGCATATATGCTCAACAAAGTCAAAGCAAATAACAGAAAAATATAAAGCCTACGACAATGACCTCCCATCATCAACTCTTTCTTAAAATGACAGAGGAAATTCCTGGGGATAAATGAATTAACATTGACAAAAATCCCTTTTTTCTACTAATCAAATTCCACAAACATGAGTCACTGTGATGAGAGCAGAGTGGGCCTTTTTTTTCTTTTTTTTTTAAGTCCCTGACAGTTCTTTCTGTTGAACTAACCGGAAAATAAGTAGTGTGATGACTGATGAGCAGATCATGATCTCCTCATCATTCATTCTGAACTCACTCTAAAAATATGAATAAGGGTTGTGAAATGTTAATTAGAAAGCACAAATACACAGATCCAGTGCAGCAGGAACAGCCTCACACATGTGATGCTGAGCCCTGGAACCAATCACCAAAAGTCCAGAGGATAACAGGAAGTCTAAGGTCACACCAATGACCCCATGAGATCCTGTTTTTCAGCCACTGCTTTATTCATTGGACCTCACACTCCACCCTTCTCTCTATTTTCCTCTCCTTCGTCCCTGCCCCCATCTTCCCCTCTGTCATCCTTTTCCTCTGTCAGTTCTGTAGGACCCATTCTCATCTGGATGTATTCTCCTCTCCATCTATCAGAAGTAATAATCTCCCTCCTTTTCATCTTTTCCCCCATCAACAAGCTTCTTTTCTCTTCACACTCTCTGGATCTGTCCCTTTCTTATTCAAAAAGAAAGCAATCTGTCACTTAATTTGCTTCATGTCAGTGAGAGTAAAACATCTCCTGGCCTTCTGTAAGATATAATGCCATGTCTACGTTGCCCAAACCTGTCTAGTAGAACAACAAACTCTAAGAGGCAGATCCTCCAGAAAAACAAATGGAGTTTCTGATGAAACACCAGAGATGCATTGGTGAGCTACTTTAGGGATCAGGTGCAGTATTACCACATCAAAACATATATTTTATCAGAAATGTATGGATTTTTAAAACCTACATATCTATACTGAGACATCTGTATTGATGCCATCCCAACAGTGGAGCACTTCCTGTCTCAGAAAAGCCCTCACCTCACTGGCTGAGTTCATAAGGTGCTTCCTGCTGAGCGTCATGTTGAGAGTGTTGTTGTGACTCAGCATGGGTGTCTTCATAAATACAAAGTCACTTCGGCTAGAAATGGTGGAATAGCAGGGCCTATAGGTGCGTGTATGTGGCTCCTGAGGACCCCCCACGACTTCCATATAGCGTATGGGTCCGTCAGTGTTCAGCTGCAGATGCAGGTCCTTGCTGGGCCTCTGATGGTAGCGGCTGGGTCTGTGGTGACTGTAGCAGCAGCACTCAGAGCCTCCCAGCCCTGAGCTACGATGCCTTAGGCAGCGCACCATGAACACAGCAAATGTGATGAAGGACACGGCTGACACACAAGCTAGAGAGATGATAAGATACAAGGTGATATCCGACATCCCGGTGCGGTTGTAGAAGTGGTTATGGCGAGGGCTCACTGGAGCCTCGTTCACTGTGCCCTTCTCATCCACAGTTACGGTAATGTTCACAGAGCTGGATTTTGGTGGGTCACCATTATCCTGGATGATCACTGTTATGTCATAAGTTGAGCCATCCTCCTCTTTTGCCCAGTTGCGGGCTGTGCGGAGCTCCCCAGTGTGGACCCCAATACGGAACATGCCAGCATTTGGTCCAGGGGCAATTGAGTAAAACAACCAAGCATTGTGCCCACTGTCTGCATCCACCCCAACCAGTTTAATTATGAAGTACCCCGGGCCAGCAGATGGGGGCACAGTGAGCTGCAGTCTTTTGTCTTTAGAGTATGAAGGATGAACAATCACTGGTGCATTATCATTCACATCTACCACAAAAACATGCACAGTGACATTTGTTGTCCGTGGGGGTACGCCAGCATCCCGGGCCTGCACCTCAATACGGAAGGCATTAAGCTGCTCATGATCCAGGGAACGCATGCTGTAGATATGGCCGCTCTCTGGGTTAATGTACACATAGGATGATATAGGTGAGCCCTGGACCATGCTGGGAAGGATGGAATATGAGATGTGAGCGTTTTCACCAAGGTCTGGGTCAGTGGCAGAGACAGCGGCGATGGGAGTGCTGAGGGCGTTGTTCTCTGGGATATCCACAGAGTATGAAGGCTGAGAGAAGGTGGGGGCATTGTCATTTACATCTGTGAGCTTCACCACAAAGGTGGTTTGTGATGAAAGAGGAGGGGTGCCAGCATCAGTGGCCTTGATGACCACCGTGTACTCCGGGACGGTCTCACGGTCCAGTTTGCCAACAGTGGTGAGACTGTAATGCATGCCAAAAGCTGAATTAAGTTTGAATGGCAAACCTGGTGGGATAGTTAATGTGACCTCTCCATTGACACCCGAGTCCTGGTCCCTTGCACTTATGAGCGCTATCACGGTCTCTGGTGCCGAGTCCTCTCTGATGGAACTGGTCAGTGACGTCAGCGTCACCTCTGGCGCATTGTCATTCACATCAGCTATGTCCACTATGACATTACAGGAGCCCTCCATAGCAGGGGACCCGCCATCTCTGGCCTGTACTGTGATGTGATACGCAGTCGCTTTCTCATAATCCACATCACCCTTCACGTGTATCTCTCCACTTTTCGAATCCACGCTGAAGAGCTGGAGAACACGCTCGGGTGTGTATTTACTGAACAGGAAGGATATCTCACCGTTCTTACCCGCATCCACGTCAGTTGCGTTTAATTTCGTCACTAAAGTGCCCCGTGCAACATTTTCTGAAAGCGTTACTTTTTTTACCGGCTCGTCAAAGACCGGCGCGTTGTCATTTACGTCCAGAACTTTAATGAGCAGAAGTGTGGAGCCGGATTTCTCCGGCTGACCCCCATCCACAGCAGTGAGCAGCAGGCGAAACGAGGCCTGGGCCTCCCTGTCCAAAGGTTTATCCACCACTAGCTCCGGAAACTTGCTGCCATCACTTTTAGTTTGCACATTCAAAATAAAGAAGTCGTTTGCTGCCACGCGGTACGTGCGTAAAGAGTTGGTACCCACGTCTGGATCGTGTGCGCTCTCCAAACGAAAACGTGTCCCTGGGGCAGCCGCCTCTGAAACCTCCAGAGAAATGTTGCTGGTAGAAAAGTGCGGCGCGTTGTCATTCACATCCAAAACGTTAACAACAACGCGCTGAAACTCCAATGGCTCCTCCAGAAGTATTTGAAGGTGCAGTGAACATGCCGAACTCAGCTCGCACAACTGTTCTCTGTCGATTTTCTGTTTAATCACCAAATCGCCGGTTTGCTGCTTCACCTCGAAGTACTGCACAGCTGAATCGGACACCACTCGTAACCTCCTCTGAGCAATCCGCTGGGCTGATAAACTTAAATCTTTTGCGATGTTCCCGACGACGGAGCCCGGGCTTAGTTCCTCTGACACGGAGTAGCTGAGCTGGCCGGACGCAGAGGAGACGCAGGCCAGATAGAAGTAAATCCTCCACAGCCTCCCACCTCCAGAGCGTTTCCTCTGTCTGGAGTCCATTGTGCTGCGCTCCGAGGATCGGGAAAGTTTCTATCTTTTCCTTTCACCGTAGCGTTTCCATAATAGCGTTAAAACGAGGCTACGCGGCTCGATGTAAACATTTCCATTCTAGAAACAAAGTGATTATAAGTTTTGATCGGATCATGACGGAAAACTTAAAAAAAAAAAAAAAAACGAGAGCGAAAATCAAAGTTTTATCTAGCTCCACTAAAACCCTGAGCTGTGTCTCCTCCGCCTCACTCCCCTCATGGGCGGGGAGAGACCGCAGAGGACGTCCCTCTGATTGGAAGAGAGCGCTGGAGCAGCTCTCCAACACTTCCCTCACACAGACGCACACACAAAACTTTCCACAGACTTGTCTTCCACTAACAGGCCAGTTTCAATGTTCAGCAGTATGACACGAGAGAGAAAGCTGAATATAAAAGTAAGATGACTTTGAAAATAATATTTTGCTTAATGACAGGCAAATATATTTGAAAGAAACGTCAATTTTTATGTTGTTAGGGGGGGAAATGGCACGTGCTTTAACTGAGCTCTCACCATGAACGCTCCTCGCGGTGACAACAATGTGTCAAGCAGATGTCTTTTATAACAATGCTCTTTGTATCCGCATGGGGGCGTGATTTCCAACCCAGTTTTTATGCTAGGCCAAATTTAAGAAGAGAGCACAGACTGAATTTTTTTGACTGAATATGAGATAAACACCAATAAATATATAAATGACCAAAATAACACAGAAGAAAATAGTGAAGCTGTGATTAAGCCTTTTATGATATACTAAAGAGAATATTTTAATATTTATTTCAATAAATTCCTTTAAACATTACAACTATGCTCCAAAGTTTCTAATAATACACTACAATATTATTTGTTTTATTCTATATAAATATTCTATATATAAATGAGAGTGCATTTGTAAAAGAAATTAGATATATCCATTGTCAAACAATATTCATAAGATTGAAAAATACAGGAGTAAATCTAAGTTTACTTCAAATTATATTTGAGGCAATGTCTTCACGTATTCTGCTCACCTGTTGGCTCTCAAAAGTCCAGGCGCTGTCAGGTAAAGACGCATCCAGGACACTGATCACCTCCTTAAAGTCTGTGGTGCTGCTGGGTTTAATCAGAGTGAAATCACTGTACTCTGACATCGGAGACATGCAGGACCTGAAGGACTGACTCTGAGACATCATGTCTCCTCCCAGGACCTCCACGTACTTTATAGGTCCATCAGTGTTGAGCTGAATCTGCAGGTTTCTGTTGGGGTTCTTGTAATCATCACAGTCACTCCGTCTCATGCAGCAGCTCCCGCTGCTTCTACTGTTCCTGATGCATTTGACCGCTAAGATGAGAAAAGTGACCAGAGACAACACGGACACCGAGGCCAGAGACAGAATCAAATAAAGGGTGATTCTCCCAGTTTTCTTGCTGGGCTCAGACACTTTGTGTCGCAGATCTAAGATGGGCTCATGGAGACCGTCCTCCAGCAGGATGGACACCGTGACAGTGGCGGACTGGACCGGTTCCCCGTCATCCTTGATTTCTATAAGAAGCCTCTGAGAGGAGTCGTCCTGCTCGTACACAGCACGTTTAGTCCTCACCTCCCCTGTGTACAGATTTACAGTAAACAGAGATGAGTCTGTGGCCTCAGCCAGTCTGTAGGAGATCCAGGCGTTATGACCCGAGTCAGCGTCCACGGCCGTCACTTTAGTCACCAGGTGACCCGCTTTAGCAGAGCGGGACATCCTCTGATGAGAGAGGGAGCCCAGAGAAGCGGAGGAGGGGTAAATAACAGCGGGGGCATTATCGTTCTGGTCCAGGATAAAAACATGGACAGTAGCGTTGCTGCTGAGAGATGGAGATCCCTGGTCCTTTGCCTGAACCTGAATCTGAAACACCTTCAGTTTCTCATAGTCAAAGGAGTGCATGCTGTAGATGCTGCCGTTATCTGAGTTAATGTAAACGTAAGAAGAGACAGAAACGTCCTGCACTTTAGAGTCCAGTATAGAGTAAGAGATCTTTGCGTTTTCACCAGAATCCAGATCAGATGCAGATACTGAGTACAGTATAGATCCTGGTACTCCATTCTCTTTTAGGTACACATTATAAGTCGACTGACTAAATAGAGGAGGATTGTCATTCACATCTGTGATGGTAACAAATATAGTTTTCTTGCTGGACAGGGGAGGGGAGCCAGAATCAGTGGCTATTATCTCGATGTTGTATTCTGAACAGCTCTCTCTGTCTAAAGCACCGCTGGTAACCAGTGCATAATTGTTAGAAAAAGATGGTTTCAGATTAAAAGGGGAGTCCTTGTTGAGCTGCAACGATACTTTACCGTTATCACCAGAGTCCAGGTCTCGTGCATTGATTAATGCAACTACGGTGCCACTTGGTGCGTCTTCGCGGACTGGTTTCGGCTGAGAAGTGAAAATGATTTCAGGAGCGTTGTCATTGAAATCAGTAACATCAACCTGCACGCGACAGTGGCCTTCCATTTGAGGATTACCTTTATCTTTTGCAGTTACATCAATGTTAAATGACTTCATAGTTTCATAGTCAAACTCACCTTTTAGAGTAATTTCACCTGTTAAGGGATTAATATCAAAGACTGATAATACGGACTCTGGTGTCTGAGAACCAAATGAGAATTCAATTTCGCTATTTAAGCCTTCATCTGCATCTGTTGCTTTGGGTTTGATAACAACAACTCCTTTCAAACTATTTTCACTTAATGATGCTCTGTAAACGCTTTTCTCAAAGACTGGGAAATTATCATTATTGTCAAGAACTGTTATGGTTATCTGCGTGGTTCCGGATCTGACTGGATTCCCCCCATCTAAAGCTGTTAGTAATATTTTGTGAACAGACTTTTTTCTCTCGATCCAGAAGCTTTTCTAAGACAAGTTCTGGAACAATATTTCCACCTTCGATTTCTTTTATTTTAAGAGAGCAACACTCGTTTTTACTGAGTGTATATGCTTTTACTGAATTGCCTCCTACGTCGGGGTCCGTTGCGCTCACTAAAGGGAAGCGTGTACCAACTGCGGCTGATTCGGCAATATTTAAAGATAATTCATTTGAATAGGAAACTTGGAGAATTGTCATTTATATCTCGTATTTCCACTTCAATCCGGTGTAACTGCAGAGGGTCCTCAACAACGACTTGCAGAGGTAGAACACAGTTGGCGCTTTGTCCACATAAAGCCTCTCTGTCTATTCTGCCACTCACCACCAGCTCGCCCTTCCCCGCATCCACACTGAAATACTGCTCACCAGCCTCAGATGTGACACGAAGCTTGCGGTCAAAAATGTCTGATAGCCCCAAACCCAGATCCTTGGCAAGATTTCCAACCACAGAGCCGCGTTTTAGTTCCTCTGGGACACTGTAACGGGTCTGTCCGTTTATTGTTCTCCACAAGAGAAAGAAAAGATGCCACCAAAGCACTTGCCATCTCCGATCTCGGTATCCTTTTCTCTTTGTCATCCCTGATTCCACAAAAGACATCGTTTTCTTTCCAAAAAAACGGAGATCATAAATCCAAATTCCATATTCTAGGAGCGGGACATATCCACTTTGAAGAATACATACACATGGTGAAAAATTAAATTAAGGTATAAGCTTGTTCTCCAAATATGTGTTCCATTTACATAGTGTTCAACCGACTCAGAGAATTGTGGCCGCTGAAGCTACATGGGGGAGGGAGTAGATCTCTTTGTACAGTCCTGAATGCTATTGGTGCTCAGGATCCATCTCTGACATCCAATGAATGAGAAACAGCGCACACACACTATCTTAGTACTGTATCACCAAATAAACGAAACACACAAAGAATCTGATACATATTTCCTCAACTTACAGCTATATAAAATATATTTCTGCATCATATTATATTATAGAGTTTTTTTTGTGCTCAAATCTTATTTTAATCTTGATGTGATACATACTGAGTGTTGAGAAGTAAATGTACTCAGGCGCTTAAAATAGTATAAAATTAAATGTAAAATATAAATTATTTCATGAATTACCTTTTTACTTAAACCAATTTGATTTCAATTTATTTTTTATTCATAGCATCTTTCTTCTGCATAAATCAGTCACTTTCAACAATCAGCTCTCCAAGTCATGAATTCACTGTCGCTGTCCACCCCTATGGTGCTGAAACACTCAACTTGAATGCGCTGTTAACGTCCAATTCAATGTTAGTATAAAATGATAGCAGCTGTCAGAAGAAGGAAGTTACCACATGTAAACAGGAACAAGATATGTCTTAGGCTGGATTTAATTACAACGTGTCCCTTGCAAATATTTCGATTAAAAAAAGAGAGAAAAGAGAAAGAATTTATCTATAATTGAACATAATCTGCTAAAAATATTTCAGTATAATCATTTCCGGATAGCAAAGCTAATGATTAAATTCCTTTCTGGCCAATGAATCATTAAAATTGATCACGTCAGTCTATGTAGACAGTTTTATTATTTCTCTTTGCTCACCTGTTGACTCTCAAAGGTCCAGGTGCTGTCAGGTAAAGACGCATCCAGGACACTGATCACCTCCTTAAAGTCTGTGGTGCTGCTGGGTTTAATCAGAGTGAAATCACTGTACTCTGACATCGGAGACATGCAGGACCTGAAGGACTGACTCTGAGACATCATGTCTCCTCCCAGGACCTCCACGTACTTTATAGGTCCATCAGTGTTGAGCTGAATCTGCAGGTTTCTGTTGGGGTTCTTGTAATCATCACAGTCACTCCGTCTCATGCAGCAGCTCCCGCTGCTTCTACTGTTCCTGATGCATTTGACCGCTAAGATGAGAAAAGTGACCAGAGACAACACGGACACCGAGGCCAGAGACAGAATCAAATAAAGGGTGATTCTCCCAGTTTTCTTGCTGGGCTCAGACACTTTGTGTCGCAGATCTAAGATGGGCTCATGGAGACCGTCCTCCAGCAGGATGGACACCGTGACAGTTGCGGACTGGACCGGTTCCCCGTCATCTTTGATTTCTATAAGAAGCCTCTGGGAGGAGTCGTCCTGCTCGTACACAGCACGTTTAGTCCTCACCTCCCCTGTGTACAGATTTACAGTAAACAGAGATGAGTCTGTGGCCTCAGCCAGTCTGTAGGAGATCCAGGCGTTATGACCCGAGTCAGCGTCCACGGCCGTCACTTTAGTCACCAGGTGACCCGCTTTAGCAGAGCGGGACATCCTCTGATGAGAGAGGGAGCCCAGAGAAGCGGAGGAGGGGTAAATAACAGCGGGGGCATTATCGTTCTGGTCCAGGATAAAAACATGGACAGTAGCGTTGCTGCTGAGAGATGGAGATCCCTGGTCCTTTGCCTGAACCTGAATCTGAAACACCTTCAGTTTCTCATAGTCAAAGGAGTGCATGCTGTAGATGCTGCCGTTATCTGAGTTAATGTAAACGTAAGAAGAGACAGAAACGTCCTGCACTTTAGAGTCCAGTATAGAGTAAGAGATCTTTGCGTTTTCACCAGAATCCAGATCAGATGCAGATACTGAGTACAGTATAGATCCTGGTACTCCATTCTCTTTTAGGTATACATTATAAGTCGACTGACTAAATAGAGGAGGATTGTCATTCACATCTGTGATGCTAACAAATATAGTTTTCTTGCTGGACAGGGGAGGGGAGCCAGAATCAGTGGCTATTATCTCGATGTTGTATTCTGAACAGCTCTCTCTGTCTAAAGCACCGCTGGTAACCAGTGCATAATTGTTAGAGAAAGATGGTTTCAGATTAAAAGGGGAGTCCTTGTTGATCTGCAACGATACTTTACCGTTATCACCAGAGTCAAGGTCTCGCGCATTGATTAACGCAACTACGGTGCCACTTGGTGCGTCTTCGCGGACTGGTTTCGGCTGAGAAGTGAAAATGATTTCAGGAGCGTTGTCATTGAAATCAGTAACATCAACCTGCACGCGACAGTGGCCTTCCATTTGAGGATTACCTTTATCTTTTGCAGTTACATCAATGTCAAATGACTTCATAGTTTCATAGTCAAACTCACCTTTCAGAGTAATTTCACCTGTTAAGGGATTAATATCAAAGACTGATAATACGGACTCTGGTGTCCGAGAACCAAATGAGAATTCAATTTCGCTATTTAAGCCTTCATCTGCATCTGTTGCTTTGGGTTTGATAATAACAACTCCTTTCAAACTATTTTCACTTAATGATGCTCTGTAAACGCTTTTCTCAAAGACTGGGAAATTATCATTTATGTCAAGAACTGTTATGGTTATCTGCGTGGTTCCGGATCTGACTGGATTCCCCCCCATCTAAAGCTGTTAGTAATATTTTGTGAACAGACTTTTTCTCTCGATCCAGAAGCTTTTCTAAGACAAGTTCTGGAACAATCTTTCCACCTTCGATTTCTTTTATTTTAAGAGAGCAACACTCGTTTTTACTGAGTGTATATGCTTTTACTGAATTGCCTCCTACGTCGGGGTCCGTTGCGCTCTCCAAAGGGAAGCGTGTACCAACTGCGGCTGATTCGGCAATATTTAAAGATAATTCATTTGAAAGGAAACTTGGAGAATTGTCATTTATATCTCGT
Source organism: Hirundichthys speculiger (assembly GCA_018398805.1). Lineage (NCBI taxonomy): Eukaryota > Metazoa > Chordata > Actinopteri > Beloniformes > Exocoetidae > Hirundichthys > Hirundichthys speculiger. The sequence goes on along the minus strand of JAGFBZ010001331.1, from coordinate 6,815 downwards.
ATTTCCACTTCAATCCGGTGTAACTGCAGAGGGTCCTCAACAACGACTTGCAGAGGTAGAACACAGTTGGCGCTTTGTCCACATAAAGCCTCTCTGTCTATTCTGCCACTCACCACCAGCTCGCCCTTCCCCGCATCCACACTGAAATACTGCTCACCAGCCTCAGATGTGACACGAAGCTTGCGGTCAAAAATGTCTGATAGCCCCAAACCCAGATCCTTGGCAAGATTTCCAACCACAGAGCCGCGTTTTAGTTCCTCTGGGACACTGTAACGGGTCTGTCCGTTTATTGTTCTCCACAAGAGAAAGAAAAGATGCCACCAAAGCACTTGCCATCTCCGATCTCGGTATCCTTTTCTCTTTGTCATCCCTGATTCCACAAAAGACATCGTTTTCTTTCCAAAAAAACGGAGATCATAAATCCAAATTCCATATTCTAGGAGCGGGACATATCCACTTTGAAGAATACATACACATGGTGAAAAATTAAATTAAGGTATAAGCTTGTTCTCCAAATATGTGTTCCATTTACATAGTGTTCAACCGACTCAGAGAATTGTGGCCGCTGAAGCTACATGGGGGAGGGAGTAGATCTCTTTGTACAGTCCTGAATGCTATTGGTGCTTAGGATCCATCTCTGACATCCAATGAATGAGAAACAGAGCAGCACCGTTAAAGATACACGAACCATTTCAGTAGTCATATAAAATAACTGGAATACACAGGGAGTCTGATAAATATTTCCCTTACTTTATATATAAATATAAATAAATAAAATATATAAAATATATATATATATATCTATATATATATATATATATATATATATATATATATATATATATATATATATATATATATATATATATATATATATATATAAGTGTGTGTGTGCTTTAAATTATAGACACCCCCGCCTCCCCCAGCCCCTCTGAGAAAAAAAAATTAATCTTGATGTCATCCATATTTATTGTTGACTTTTAACGGTATTCACATGACTGAAATATGGTTTAATAAAATAAGACTGAGTCAGTTATTACAGATTAATCACTCCAATATCATTTCCTATTATTTTTAAATATATTTAATTCTGCATAAACAGTCAGCACCAACAATCAGCTCTCCAAGTCATGAATTCACTGTCGCTGTCCACCCCTATAGTGCTGAAACACTCAACTTGAATGTGCTATTCACATCCAAAACAATGTTACTATGAAATGATAGCAGCTGTCAGAGGAAGGAAGTTACCACATGTAAACAGGAACAAGATATGTGTTAGGCTGGATTTGATTACAACATGTCCTTTGCACATATTTAAATAAAAAAAAAGAGAGAAAAGAATTTATCTATTATTGAACATAATCTGCTAAAATTATTTCAGTATCCTCATTTCCGGATATAAAAGCTAATTATTGAATTCCTTTCTGGCCAATTAAGCATTAAAATTGATCACGTCAGTCTATGTAGACCATTTAAATATTTCTCTTTGCTCACCTGTTGGCTCTCAAAAGTCCAGGTGCTGTCAGGTAAAGACGCATCCAGGACACTGATCACCTCCTTAAAGTCTGTGGTGCTGCTGGGTTTAATCAGAGTGAAATCACTGTACTCTGACATCGGAGACATGCAGGACCTGAAGGACTGACTCTGAGACATCATGTCTCCTCCCAGGACCTCCACGTACTTTATAGGTCCATCAGTGTTGAGCTGAATCTGCAGGTTTCTGTTGGGGTTCTTGTAATCATCACAGTCACTCCGTCTCATGCAGCAGCTCCCGCTGCTTCTACTGTTCCTGATGCATTTGACCGCTAAGATGAGAAAAGTGACCAGAGACAACACGGACACCGAGGCCAGAGACAGAATCAAATAAAGGGTGATTCTCCCAGTTTTCTTGCTGGGCTCAGACACTTTGTGTCGCAGATCTAAGATGGGCTCATGGAGACCGTCCTCCAGCAGGATGGACACCGTGACGGTGGCGGACTGGACCGGTTCCCCGTCATCTTTGATTTCTATAAGAAGCCTCTGAGAGGAGTCGTCCTGCTCGTACACAGCACGTTTAGTCCTCACCTCCCCTGTGTACAGATTTACAGTAAACAGAGATGAGTCTGTGGCCTCAGCCAGTCTGTAGGAGATCCAGGCGTTATGACCCGAGTCAGCGTCCACGGCCGTCACTTTAGTCACCAGGTGACCCGCTTTAGCAGAGCGGGACATCCTCTGATGAGAGAGGGAGCCCAGAGAAGCGGAGGAGGGGTAAATAACAGCGGGGGCATTATCGTTCTGGTCCAGGATAAAAACATGGACAGTAGCGTTGCTGCTGAGAGATGGAGATCCCTGGTCCTTTGCCTGAACCTGAATCTGAAACACCTTCAGTTTCTCATAGTCAAAGGAGTGCATGCTGTAGATGCTGCCGTTATCTGAGTTAATGTAAACGTAAGAAGAGACAGAAACGTCCTGCACTTTAGAGTCCAGTATAGAGTAAGAGATCTTTGCGTTTTCACCAGAGTCCAGATCAGATGCAGATACTGAGTACAGTATAGATCCTGGTACTCCATTCTCTTTTAGGTACACATTATAAGTCGACTGACTAAATAGAGGAGGATTGTCATTCACATCTGTGATGCTAACAGATATAGTTTTCTTGCTGGACAGGGGAGGGGAGCCAGAATCAGTGGCTGTTATCTCGATGTTGTATTCTGAACAGCTCTCTCTGTCTAAAGCACCGCTGGTAACCAGTGCATAATTGTTAGAAAAAGATGGTTTCAGATTAAAAGGGGAGCCCTTGTTGAGCTGCAACGATACTTTACCGTTATCACCAGAGTCAAGGTCTCGCGCATTGATTAACGCAACTACGGTGCCACTTGGTGCGTCTTCGCGGACTGGTTTCGGCTGAGAAGTGAAAATGATTTCAGGAGCGTTGTCATTGAAATCAGTAACATCAACCTGCACGCGACAGTGGCCTTCCATTTGAGGATTACCTTTATCTTTTGCAGTTACATCAATGTCAAATGACTTCATAGTTTCATAGTCAAACTCACCTTTCAGAGTAATTTCACCTGTTAAGGGATTAATATCAAAGACTGATAATACGGACTCTGGTGTCTGAGAACCAAATGAGAATTCAATTTCGCTATTTAAGCCTTCATCTGCATCTGTCGCTGCTTTGGGTTTGATAATGACAACTCCTTTCAAACTGTATTTTCACTTAATGATGCTCTGTAAACGCTTTTCTCAAAGACTGGGAAATTATCATTTATGTCAAGAACTGTTATGGTTATCTGCGTGGTTCCGGATCTGACTGGATTCCCCCCATCTAAAGCTGTTAGTAATATTTTGTGAACAGACTTTTTCTTTCTCGATCCAGAAGCTTTTCTAAGACAAGTTCTGGAAAAATCTTTCCACCTTCGATTTCTTTTATTTTAAGAGAGCAACACTCGTTTTTACTGAGGGTATATGCTTTTACTGAATTGCCTCCTACGTCGGGGTCCGTTGCGCTCTCCAAAGGGAAGCGTGTACCAACTGCGGCTGATTCGGCAATTTTTAAAGATAATTCATTTGAAAGGAAACTTGGTGAATTGTCATTTATATCTCGTATTTCCACTTCAATCCGGTGTAACTGCAGAGGATCCTCAACAACGACTTGCAGAGGTAGAACACAGTTGGCGCTTTGTCCACATAAAGCCTCTCTGTCTATTCTGCCACTCACCACCAGCTCGCCCTTCCCGCATCCACACTGAAATACTGCTCACCAGCCTCAGATGTGACACGAAGCTTGCGGTCAAAAATGTCTGATAGCCCCAAACCCAGATCCTTGGCAAGATTTCCAACCACAGAGCCGCGTTTTAGTTCCTCTGGGACACTGTAACGGGTCTGTCCGTTTATTGTTCTCCACAAGAGAAAGAAAAGATGCCACCAAAGCACTTGCCATCTCCGATCTCGGTATCCTTTTCTCTTTGTCATTCCGGATCCCTGCAATTATTTCCCAAGACATCGTTTTCTTTCCAAAAAAACGGAGATCATAAATCCAAATTCCATATTCTAGGAGCGGGACATATCCACTTTGAAGAATACATACACATGGTGAAAAATTAAATTAAGGTTAAAGCTTGTTCTCCAAATATGTGTTCCATTACATAGTGTTCAACCGACTCAGAGAATTGTGGCCGCTGAAGCTACATGGGGGAGGGAGTAGATCTCTTTGTACAGTCCTGAATGCTATTGGTGCTTAGGATCCATCTCTGACCATCCAATGAATGAGAAACAGAGCAGCACCGTTAAAGATACACGAACCATTTCAGTAGTCATATAAAATAACTGGAATACACAGGGAGTCTGATAAATATTTCACTCTACTAATCTTTATGAAATAAAAAAATTTTCAAAATACAAAAAATATATTATATTATATTATATTTCTATATATATATATATATATATATATATCTATATATTATATATCTATATATATATATGGCTTTAAATTATAGACCCCCCGCCTCCCCTCCCCCAGCCCCTCTGTTTAATCTTGATGTCATCCATATTTATGTTGACTTTTAACGGTATTCACATGACTGAAATATGGTTTAAGAAATAAGACTGAGTCAGTTATTACAGATTAATCACTAAATATAATTTCCTATTATTTTAAATATATTTAATTCTGCATAAAACAGTCAGCACCAACAATCAGCTCTCCAAGTCATGAATTCACTGTCGCTGTCCACCCCTATAGTGCTGAAACACTCAACTTGAATGTGCTATTCACATCTAAAACAATGATACTATGAAATGATAGCAGCTGTCAGAGGAAGGAAGTTACCACATGTAAACAGGAACAAGATATGTGTTAGGCTGGATTTGATTACAACATGTCCTTTGCAAATATTTAAATTAAAAAAAAGAGAGAAAAGAATTTATCTATTATTGAACATAATCTGCTAAAATTATTTCAGTATCCTCATTTCCGGATATAAAAGCTAATTATTGAATTCCTTTCTGGCCAATGAATCATTAAAATTGATCACGTCAGTCTATGTAGACCATTTAAATATTTCTCTTTGCTCACCTGTTGGCTCTCAAAAGTCCAGGTGCTGTCAGGTAAAGACGCATCCAGGACACTGATCACCTCCTTAAAGTCTGTGGTGCTGCTGGGTTTAATCAGAGTGAAATCACTGTACTCTGACATCGGAGACATGCAGGACCTGAAGGACTGACTCTGAGACATCATGTCTCCTCCCAGGACCTCCACGTACTTTATAGGTCCATCAGTGTTGAGCTGAATCTGCAGGTTTCTGTTGGGGTTCTTGTAATCATCACAGTCACTCCGTCTCATGCAGCAGCTCCCGCTGCTTCTACTGTTCCTGATGCATTTGACCGCTAAGATGAGAAAAGTGACCAGAGACAACACGGACACCGAGGCCAGAGACAGAATCAAATAAAGGGTGATTCTCCCAGTTTTCTTGCTGGGCTCAGACACTTTGTGTCGCAGATCTAAGATGGGCTCATGGAGACCGTCCTCCAGCAGGATGGACACCGTGACGGTGGCGGACTGGACCGGTTCCCCGTCATCTTTGATTTCTATAAGAAGCCTCTGAGAGGAGTCGTCCTGCTCGTACACAGCACGTTTAGTCCTCACCTCCCCTGTGTACAGATTTACAGTAAACAGAGATGAGTCTGTGGCCTCAGCCAGTCTGTAGGAGATCCAGGCGTTATGACCCGAGTCAGCGTCCACGGCCGTCACTTTAGTCACCAGGTGACCCGCTTTAGCAGAGCGGGACATCCTCTGATGAGAGAGGGAGCCCAGAGAAGCGGAGGAGGGGTAAATAACAGCGGGGGCATTATCGTTCTGGTCCAGGATAAAAACATGGACAGTAGCGTTGCTGCTGAGAGATGGAGATCCCTGGTCCTTTGCCTGAACCTGAATCTGAAAACACCTTCAGTTTCTCATAGTCAAAGGAGTGCATGCTGTAGATGCTGCCGTTATCTGAGTTAATGTAAACGTAAGAAGAGACAGAAACGTCCTGCACTTTAGAGTCCAGTATAGAGTAAGAGATCTTTGCGTTTTCACCAGAATCCAGATCAGATGCAGATACTGAGTACAGTATAGATCCTGGTACTCCATTCTCCTTTTATGTAGACACTGTAAGTTCGTTGTGTGAAAAGTGGAACATTGTCATTCACATCTGTGAGGGTACTGGTATATTTTTTACTGGACAGAGGAGGGGAGCCCAATCGGTGGCAGTTATCTCAATGTTGTTGTGAGAATCTCTCCGGTCTAAAGACCGCTGGTAACCATCATAATTGTTAAAAAGATGGTTTCAGATAAAAGGGGAGTCTTGTTGACTGTAAGGATTTTACCGTTATACCAGAGTCAGGTCTCGCGCATTGATTAACGACGGTGCCACTTGGTGCGTCTTCGCGGACTGGTTTCGGCTGAGAAGTGAAAATGATTTCAGGAGCGTTGTCATTGAAATCATAACATCAACCTGCACGCGACAGTGGCCTTCCATTGAGGAACCTTATCTTTTGCAGTTACATCAATGTCAAATGACTTCATAGTTTCATAGTCAACTCACCTTTCAGAGTAATTTCACCTGTAAGGGATTAATATCAAAGACTGATAATACGGACTCTGGTGTCCGAGAACCCAAATGAAATTCTTCGCTATTTAGCCTTCATCTGCATCTGTTGCTTTGGGTTTGATAATACAACCCTTTCAAATTTTCATTAATGATTCTGTAAACGCTTTTCTCAAAGTGGGAAATTATCATGTCAAGAACTGTTATGGTTATCTGCGTGGTCCGGATCTGACTGGATTCCCC
>JAGFBZ010001329.1:0-30514 GCA_018398805.1 Hirundichthys speculiger | reverse complement strand
CCAATTAACCTGACTCTTCCTTTCCTCTGTGGGATGTATTCTTGAAACTGGTGTTTAAATATATTTGAACTCATACAATAAATGTGCACGATGTGAATTTGGGACAAGTTGATAAGGCCGGATATTCTGCTCCGATTGGTCTGCAATGTCACAAACTCTAATCTGACTGAAGGCATATTTCAGACTCAGCTGTTCAAATCCAAATAGCTGGGTTGTTTATCTTTTATATTTCAAAACTCAATTATATCCTCTCATGCACAGATTTTTTTTATTGCCCATCAACACGACTCGTTACAGTTTTCACTTTTCAAACTTAAGCATTTTTCAAGCACTTTCAAGGTTGTTTTTTTTTTTTATTCCAGCACTTTACTCAAGAAGTGTTGAATGTAGATTATAAATACTAGGGCGGGCAATGATTAAAATTTTTAATCGCAATTAATCGCATATTTCCCTGTTAATCACATTATCGCATTGTATACGGAAAAATTAAATAATGGATTTAAAGTAGTGTAAAGGTCACTTTTATTTCTGTTCTGCTACCATATGAACTAAAGACCAGAACCAGAACTTTTAAACATCGCACTGTCAGTAACACCATTTAGTGTAAATCTCAATTTAAAAAATGTCAAAAAAATAAGCTTATGCCCTGCAGGGCATTAATGTCATCCTGTTTTTTATGACAAATAAAAAAAGTCTCCTGACAAAATCCTGAGCCACAATCAGAACATTAAAACGGTCATTTGAGTAACAGTGGAAACTTTTAACGGGAGTCAACTGCCAGTTGTACAAGTAACCTGTTTCTGACACCACGTCGGTGTGCTTTGTGGTGTAACAACAAACGGAGAGACATTGGAAATAGGCTTGGGCGGTATTACGGTAATACCGTTTACTTCCGTATTTAAAAATAGCGGCGGTATCAGTTTCAATACCGTCATTAAAAAATGCAATGTAGGATTTCTGTGATTTAAAGTTTAGTTTAGTTTCTCTCCTGTATCGCTGTGTGTTCCGCTTTATTTTACCGTTTATTCGCGTTCGCTTGGAGCTGATCTCGTTTGACTCGCCTGTTAAGGTACTGACGATGAAACACACTTCCTGAGTTTGCTGCTTCAAAAAAAAGCTTCTAATGAAACAATAATGTTAGACTTTGGTGAAGAATTTATAGGAAGTGAACGTCCGGCATCAGACACTTTACTATAAAGCCGTTTCAGCAAACACCCTCGGCAGCAGAGATGAGCTGGGGCAGAGAAGGGACAGTAAAATACAGTGAAGCAAGAAATACACAAATAAATAAAACTGTAGTTGAGCCAATTTATATTGAACACTGAACTGCTGTTTCGAGGTAAACTCGCCTTTTTTTTCCAAGGCGCTCAACACTGGGAATTACAGCACAGTAAAAGCCCCGCGGCAGCGCGCCTGGGCTACATAATTGGGGGGGGGGGGGGGGGGGGGGGGTTTGTTGTCACGCGCGGCGTCCCCTGCGGTGTGTGTTCGCCTTAAGTCGCGGGAATCCGTTACCCCCCCTCTAAAATGTGAGGGTAGTTTGACGGTATCAAAAATTTGGATACCGCCCAGGCCTATTGGAAACCTTCCCAACCCGACAAATTTGTCTTTGAAACATGAATGTCTTTCCCGACACTTAGATGAACATGAAGACGTTTGCTTTGGAGTCCTGTCATCTTTAGATCCACATACTTATGCGAGCAAGTTTTTCTCAAGCATGAACTAATCAAATCCAAATATTGCTCGCTTCGCTCAGCCCAGTCTGCAGTCCTGTGTCAGGATAAAAGTAACTTACAAGCCTGATAAGAGAAGCTCTCAGTGTGTTCAGAAACAGAAATCACATTAAACAGATGAAAACTGTATTAATAGGTTTTATTTAAAAAAAAAAAAAAACAAACATTTTTTTAGAACCTGAGGATGAGCTGATGAGTTGTGTTTTATGTTCAGGCTCGATGGTTGATGCTGTATGTGGCTGAGGGAAAACAAAGGATGACAACACACTGAAATGGACTTGAGTCATAATTAATACAAACTGGCCTGTTTTTATATTTACTATTTTTAAAGTTATTAGACTGCAGCTATATGTTTATTTATTTCAAGTGGGATACCTTTTATTGATCAATGTTTTACAAATAAGGGAATGACTCAAATGAACCTGCATGTCTTTGTTTTATTTCGAAGGTCTACACATCCAGTGTTTTTTTTTCCTTTTCAAAAGATTCAGATTACATATATTTACTTCCATGCAACAAGTTAATAGGAAATTGTCTTGGTTCTTTTTCCAAACATTACAGTACAGCAGCAGCCATTACAGTATTTATAAGGTTTAAGGTTTTCCTTTGTTAAACAGGTAAAAACGCAAAAAATTCACAGTTTCTGTTGTTCTTCTTAATTTCATAAATGAACAAATTTAGTTATTTTACAGTGGATGACAAAAATTGGAAATGAAATTTATTTAAATATCTTGTATGACCTCCTTTCCATTAAAAACTTAAAAAACTGCCAAATACTGGGAATAAGCTTTTGGATAGATTCAAATCCCTCTGAATACAATATAATAATATAAAACTTCATACACCGTTATCTTAATTTCCAGGTGAATTTTATTAGGAGAGAGGGGCAGAAAATGGCTCTTAAGAGAGTAAAGGTTGCCGACCCTGGACTGGACTTTCTGTAGTAATTTCACATCTGTGCCACTAGATGGAGCCGCACTGAAGTAACCAGATAGAGAACAGAGACAGTGAAACATGGAGCAGATCTGTTAAAAATGAGGAATGACACGATCGTCTTGACAAAGGGGTTTAAAAGTTTTGTGTCAGTCCAGAATTTTTTTTTTTTTAGACAGAATGTCATATTGCTATGAGTTGCTACCCGAACTGTAAGTACACTGATTTTACCGCTCTCCATGTATGTTTTAGCTTTCCAAATGTTTACCGCCAATTCTCTTCCGGCTCCCGCAGCAGCCAGTAACAGACTTTTCAAAACAAAAGCAAGAGAGCAACATGCGTTAACGCGAGATAAAATAAATGCCAGCGTTAATAAATTAATGCGTTATCACGATAATAACACGTTAACTTGCCCAGCCCTAATAAATACATGTCCCTCAAAATGATCATTTAATTGTTATATTTTAAAAAAAGATGGTATTAGGTTTGACTTCACTTATATCACATTTAATGAGTATCTCCTATTAGTATTTATTGCCTCTGTGCTTAGGATTTTATGGAGTTTTAATCTACTTTATTGTTTTTTTTATTTGCTGGACTACTTTCGTTTCTCTTCTCACCATGTACCTAATAAAGTGCAACACCAAGTGTGATTTAATGATTTAATGACATTTTATTGACCTTTGGTTGAAATGATGTTTTCTAAGAAAGGATAAGCAAATAAAGGAAAATGCATATCTCTTTGTTTTGAAATTATGTAATTAGTGTTAAACTGATTTTAATTGCTCACAACTAATTATTCTGCCAAACTAAGAAATCCAGCTATCAGACTTGTGTTTATCTTCTAGTTTAGATCAGAAAGAAGCAACTCTGCCATCATTACTAGGATATTACACACTATCTTAAGGATGTATAAAGCTGAGCACCAGACAGTGAGGTTATATTTGTTTCTTATACAGATGGTGTACATATTCATTCAGTCAGGCTCAATCTATAAAATGTTATGGATGACGGTACAGCACTGTTCAAATGTCTTTGCTTGTCCAATTAATCAGTAAGCTGATTATTGGCCATTTTTAATAATCTTTATCAGACATTGAAAAGCTCATACTGATAAACCTTCAGATAATATAGACACAAAATAAAACCACACAATGTTGAGATTGGTGACCTCCTTCACATAAACAGATATAACTCTTTTTAAGGAGGTTGTCTCATACAGATGATTGATATAAGAATAATTTAGATTCCATCCCATTTATGGTTTAGAGTTATTTAGGGTTTATTTTCTCTTTGGGTCTTAAAGAGACTAGAAAACAAATATGGATGTCAATGTTGATAAAAAAAAAAACAAGACTAGGGTGCCAAAGACTTTTGCACCGTCCTGTAAGTCCAGCCTGGTGGCTTTAAACCATCATTGTGATTATATTTCTTTGCCAGGATACACAAGTCACTTTGCCAAACTACACTGGCAAAGCAACAACACGTTGTAGACGCACTTCCTGGCAGGAATGACGACTTTGACATGACACATATATGTAATTTAACTTCCCAGATGTTATAAGATAAAGAACCCTTAAAACTAGGAAAACGGCAGATCTACTACTGAATCGAACTTTTACTCTGGCCTGATGCACTAGCTAAAGTTTTTAGCTGTACTGAATTACTGACGTTTCTGTCATTTCCCACCGGCTTTTTCACTACATGTTTCATAAATGAGCGCACCATTATTGACATGCAAGGCTATCATTAACACATTGAGGGGCTGCCTGTGACAATCATTTAGCTGTGAATTCACCCGCTAAAACAAGAAGATCAACATATAAGGAGCTGAGATGGTTGCTGTGTTTCTGTTTGCTTTCGAACATTGCGATGCTGGAAATAGATGAGGAGAGATGCTTCAAGTTTAAAAGGGACATTGCTTTTCTGGGCCTTGTTGAAGTTCCTAATCCAAGGGAACTCATATCAGCCCTGTTTAAGTTGAACATTCTCATTGCTAAGGTGTTCTTTGTAAAGGAAACACACGCCAAAGACCAAGGCCCTGTAAAACTACCCAGGACCTGCACAAACATGTTCGAATAATAGGGGATCGTTTTAACAATCTATCATATTAAAAGGTGAGACAGTTAACAAATTGTTATTCTCCTTTATTGTTTCTCCTCCACAAACACAAAGTATAAAATAAAAGAACTAAATAAGCAGACTCCTATCTGATGAAGCATAAAAACAAGTCAGCTAACACCACAAAAACCACAACTGCCTGATAAACACTCAACTCCTTAAGTTCACTGTCATAATGACTTTGGATTATTGCTAACTGTACCACCTGAAACTACTGAGTTAAGGATGTAAACACACCCAGATTCTTTCACAGGGCGAGAGAGGATAAAGACACATGAAAAGAATGAGAATACAGAAAGAAATGGAGAGACTAGATGAAAGGGGGAGAGTTAATGCTGTCCCTTGATATTCACAAAAGACTCCCAGCAATTAAAGCTGTGGATTCAGAGCCACAGAAACCTCCTTGAAGGCCTTGGCAGTAGCTCTGAGGCTATTCTTCCTCCACAATCACACACACACACACACACACACACACACCAACCTGTAACCTGAGCTAACCCCTGCAGCCTCCACCGGCCCACAGTAACCCACCTTATCTCACAATCACCATGCACAAAACAGATCCCACCCGAGCCTACATCAGCCTACACCAACCCACAGCCACTGAGTCATTACACAGCATTAGCAGGCAAAAGCACACACACACACACACACACACTTGATTTAGTGCAGCTACCTAGTGACAAGTAGAATATTTTTGCCTTTCAGAAAGTCTGTAAGGAAATTTTTTTTCCAGGTGTAATTTCACAAAGGCCTTGGGGAAAAAAAGCACTTGCTGGGGCTTTAAAAGTGGTTGTTTTATTATAAAAGGGCTATTGATAAGTGTCCTAAAACAGTTATAACAGAAGAAATGTGTTAACTAAATTATCAAATTAAACATGGACACCACCTGAGGATCAGTTAAAACAGCAATCAGTCTCAAAACTGGGTGTTGTTCTACACATGCCAGTCTGTGGACCCAGCATGACCAGGGCCACAGACTGGTATGTGTAGAACACCAGTCTGTGACCAGGCATGTCACAGACTGGTATGTGTTAGGATGGTGTGAGACAGTAGTGCTGGGCATATGCGATAATATCGTGGGGACAATATAAAAGTGTATCGTGCCATTTCTCTTCTATCGTTTCTATCGTTTCTAACCTAATTTTATCAATTATTACAGCAAATATGTAATTAAATAACCTGCAACGATAAATTTGATAGAATCATATCTACTTCTACAAAGTAGCCTTTTATGTTTGCACTTTTATTCATGGTTAATGCCTTAAACAGAGTTCTCTTCAACCCTGATGTTACTTTAGACACTTTATATTGGTTTGCAAACTTTGCACTACAAGGTTACAGATTTCAGAAAGTTGAAAAATAATTTGTGTTTATTTTTTATAGCTGAACTTCAGTGCAAAAATGTGTTTTTCCTCTCAGAAACTGTTGTGCACTTTAAAAAAAATGTGAAAGCTACTGTACCTCTGTACCTACCTGTTTTTGCTGCACTAAAATGTATGTTTGTGACAGTTCAGCTAAATGTCCTTTCAAAATAAAGTTGAAAAGTAAGCAATGAAATTTTTGTCAAACTTTTCAGAGAATAACTGAAAACATACTTTATTATGGTATATCGTGATATATATCGTTATCGTGATATAAAATAGTCCATATCGTGATATATGATTTTTTCCATATCGCCCAGCACTAGAGCGTTGGTTATTATACATTCGAGAATGAAAGCAGTGGCTGCTGCAACAAGGGCACTCCAGGTGATCTGCGACGGTGAAGGCCCTGGCTGATGTTGCTGCCAGAGCTGAAAACAAAACAAATTTCAGGGCCGGATAACTAAATCCAGCCGAGATGATCACTAAAGGGTGACGACGAGGACGACAACACAAGACATGAACAAGGACAAGGAGCAGAGTCAACTGTGAACAGAACTGAGAAGTGAACTTTGTGGAGAGGACCAGAAAACTGAGAGAAAGGGCTATAAAGGATAAGACTTAAAGACTCTGTTATTACAGTTTCTGTGAAGCTTTGGCTGGCGTGGGCTGCTGTGCTTGAGACGCTTGAGACTGCGATGTTTTTCAGCAGAGGCGTCTGCGAAGCAGAGCAACAAGGGGGACTAGAGACCAGGTGATCAACGTACCGACACATTCGTCCACACTGGAGTTCTCCACACGAGAACTTTATCTCTCCGCCGGTTTGAGGACCTTGCAAAAGTTTCAGCCTGGCTTTGTGTCTAGATTGCGCAATCAAGATGCGCTGTGAGCGGGGCAGCGCTGGAGACAGAACGCAGCTGCATCCGAGCCAAAATAATTTAGTTTTAAATCGGCCGTTGGTTAAAAAAGGCCGATGCCGATCTACGTAAAAATGCCAAATATCGGCGCCGATAATCGGTCCGGCCGATAATCGGTCGATCCCTACTCTAAGGCTGCTCGGGCTCCGGCGGGTCGAAGGCTGAGGCGGCACCACCAGGGATGACGACGGAGGGAGCTCTGGCTCCATGTCACCAGAGGCCACCTCAGGAACAGGAGAGACTGAGTCGCCTGGGACCACCTCGGGGACAGGAGAGACCGGTGGTGGCCGGGTCCGAGGCTCAGGAACAGGGGAGGTTGAGGAAGTGGGGCCTAGCGGTCAAATACCTCAGGAGGAAGTCGTATACAAAGAGCCACCGACTCAAGTCAGTCGTCTCCCCCAGAGACAACGTGAGTTGGTGGTAGACGTCCCCAAAGATCTCCACTTTCTCCTGAATGGGTTTGAGAGTCTCCATGGAGACAGGGTCGAGAGGTGGCGAGTCCTCCTGGATGCCCACAGAGACAGGAGCAGAGGGTGGCGCGTCCTCCCGGACAACCACGGTGGCAGGAACCCCCCCCCCGAGGGCTGGCAGCCAGTGGGGTCGCCCCAGATCGGGCGCCTGCCTCGCCTTTTCCTGGGACAACCTCCACCAAGAAGTGGGCTGGGCCAAACCACCAGTTTCCCACAAAAATTTGAAAACATTCCTTTCAGATTTAAACAAAAATATAAAAGAATAGAGAGAGAAAAAAAACTAAAAACGAGAAAAGTGGCACAAAATTAGTGAAACGCGTTCCTGATGAGGAATAAAGCTAGTGGACAGAATGTAGAGCCAGTTGCACTACAAGTCAGTGACTCAGAGTGGTGAAACATTTCAGAAGCACGTTTGAGAAGCAGCATGTCACAATCATGAGAAATGGCTGGAATCACAAACAGTGACTGCAGACAGGTTTTCTCCAAGTGAAACTGCTCTAATCTTTCCTGCAGGTCATCTGTCGGTACTGCAGCAACAGCAGCTCTTCTTCTTCTTCTCCATCATCCCACCCCCAACCCCCCCAACCGAGTTTAGTCAAGTTTTAATTTAGTTTCACTGTTGACCTTTTACTAGACTCTTTACTGGGGAGAGGAGGAGAGTAACCCTACTCATTTGTCAAATAAAATGAAGAAAAAAAAAACACGGCTTGTTACACATCCACGTCAAACATTCTGAATGCATCCAAATTTACCAATACAGCTTATTTTAGCCATGATAAAGTTCTATAAATAAACACCATAAAATCTACACCATAAATACAAGCTAATCTCACCATCAAAATCATATGGTCGATTCAACTACTTTATTTGCCATTTACAAGCCTGTGTTACTCAGCAATAAACACACATCAAATCCTAATGTACTAGCTTATTAGTAAGATGTTACTTGTCAAAATGTACAACTTCTAATAAGAATATGATAATATATGCAACTAGATCAATCAAGGGAGAAAAACCTGACAAGCCCATGGTAATTCACTGGCAGTGAGAAGATAATATGCACACTGGAGTGTTGCTTCATGGGAGGGTATGGTGTGGGGGGTGGGGGGGGTTTGTTTCCAGTATACTTTGTTTCTCATTATATGATGCCCACATTTGGTTCAGGGTGCTACCACTACATGGAGCCGCTTTAAGATTTTGTACCTCTTCTTAAAGTTGGTGAGTAGGACTTAAATGAATATCTGTCCTATTTATGCCTTTGAAAAATGAGTTAGTATAATGTTGATTATGATTATAGGTACCAGGCACATCTTTAAACTTCACTGTAGACTGCAGTTTTAAATCCAGTCATTGCTACTTACTTTTCTGCATCGCCTTTCCTGTAGTACTGCATCTTAGATGATCTGTTTGACAGTGCTGAGGATAATAACTGTGGCCATGAAGGTATCAAACTATCAGATATCGGAAAAAAAGGACAGCTATTCAAAATACTTTGTAGATACTGCAGACTAAAAACAAGAGGAGCTAATGAAAAACACTGATACACACTGGTCTGGTGTGTCCTTTACAAAAGGTATACGTATGTATAGTAGTATTTAAGGGCAGTGTTTGTATCACCATCTTAATGCACAAACGAAACAAAAGTTCCGTACTGCAGGTTTATTTATTTTTTTAGGCACACAGGAAACTGCAACTTGCAATAGGGTCATAAATAAGGCATGAACTGAGTTAATTCAAAAATCCTGCTCCAGCAGTCATAGTAAGATTAATAATATATTAGAAAAACTTGTCTAGATAGGCTCAGACACATTACATTGAAGAGCTATGAAAAGACAAATGGAATGTAGAATAATTGCCTCAGTAGTGGTTGTAGAGACACAATTAAACACACAGTATGTTTTTAGGTTTGCTTATAAGAGCAAGACGAAAATATGGTTGGTTAGGGTCAGTCACAAATAAGTCAACACAATTTCAGTCTTTGACCCTGGAAGGTGGTAAATTGGTACCAAAAGTGGAGGATGGCTGGTGGAAGTGTGTAACATCAAAGCAAAAGGCTCTGTGACTGAATCTGATGTGGAACTAGCCTGATAGATCAGAGCCTAATCTAGACAAATGTAGGGTCTAAAAATGATCCAAAGAGCCGTCCCATGCAAGGGACTTCTCAAACTACCGCTACATGTGGTTGGTTAGCACTACAGCCAATCAGAGCATCAGACAAGGTGTTGTATTCAGAGCGATGGAAACAAGTCTATAAGAGAGCAGTGTTGGTAACTTAGCTACTTTGCTGCTCTGTTTTGTGAGTATTCAAACCCCTCTATCAACTTTTTTTGTGTGTGTGTCAAAAAACTGACAAATCTAGTAACAAATCTAGTGACTTTTTCTGGAGTTGCTAGAGACTTTTACATGAAAGCCTGTATTATTACTGTTCTCAGTGAGTAGCTGCAGTGAGCCCCTCCCTCCAAAAGCTCTCCCAGGCGTCCCAGTCCACAGCAGACATTCCCTCTCAGCTGCAGTCCAACTACAGTCAGAGAAGATGTTCACCCCTCCCCGTCCAGATTCCAAAATCGTGCATGACCGATGGCTGATCCTGGGCAGGGTGTAAATGTTAAATTTTCTTTGTCTAAAATAAATCACTGCACTAAACTAAATCGCTGCATTTGACTCGCACAGCTTCAGTTCCTTACTCACTTCGTCCACAGTGTTTGTGCCTCTATGTGACATCAGCTAAACATCTAGTTGGCCAGCTCATCATATCTGTTTACTGTACACTCAAAAGTACAGAAAGGAGTGGGAATCAAACCCTGAATTCAAAGGCTGGTAGAAGCTGTTTACTGGAGCTAAATGAAGAGCCTCCTGCCTGCATTAAAAGGCTGATTTCCAGCCAAACTTAATGATGTTTCATTTTCTTTTTTTTTTTAAAGTTATATTACAGTTCCACCCAAATTATATGTATGGTGTTTTCTGAGTTACTTTATGACTTTATTTGACAATTGTTGCCACTTTTTAAAGAGGAATTTGAGAATAACGCTCAACCACTATCTACGAAAAAAAGCAACCTCAAAGTATTTCCAAGAGACTTTTGTATGTTGGAAATACTTTGAGGTTGCTTTTTTTCGTAGATAGTGGTTGAGCGTTATTCTCAAATTCCTCTTTAAAAAGTGGCAACAATTGTCAAATAAAGTCATAAAGTAACTCAGAAAACACCATACATATAATTTGGGTGGAACTGTAATATAACTTTAAAAAAAAAAAGAAAATGAAACATCATTAAGTTTGGCTGGAAATCAGCCTTTTAATGCAGGCAGGAGGCTCTTCATTTAGCTCCAGTAAACAGCTTCTACCAGCCTTTGAATTCAGGGTTTGATTCCCACTCCTTTCTGTACTTTTGAGTGTACAGTAAACAGATATGATGAGCTGGCCAACTAGATATTTAGCTGATGTCACATAGAGGCACAAACACTGTGGACGAAGTGAGTAAGGAACTGAAGCTGTGCGAGTCAAATGCAGCGATTTAGTTTAGTGCAGTGATTTATTTTAGACAAAGAAAATTTAACATTTACACCCTGCCCAGGATCAGCCATCGGTCATGCACGATTTTGGAATCTGGACGGGGAGGGGTGAACATCTTCTCTGACTGTAGTTGGACTGCAGCTGAGAGGGAATGTCTGCTGTGGACTGGGACGCCTGGGAGAGCTTTTGGAGGGAGGGGCTCACTGCAGCTACTCACTGAGAACAGTAATAATACAGGCTTTCATGTAAAAGTCTCTAGCAACTCCAGAAAAAGTCACTAGATTTGTTACTAGATTGTCAGTTTTTTGACACACACACAAAAAAAGTTGATAGAGGGGTTTGAATACTCACAAAACAGAGCAGCAAAGTAGCTAAGTTACCAACACTGCTCTCTTATAGACTTGTTTCCATCGCTCTGAATACAACACCTTGTCTGATGCTCTGATTGGCTGTAGTGCTAACCAACCACATGTAGCGGTAGTTTGAGAAGTCCCTTGCATGGGACGGCTCTTTGGATCATTTTTAGACCCTACATTTGTCTAGATTAGGCTCTGATCTATCAGGCTAGTTCCACATCAGATTCAGTCACAGAGCCTTTTGCTTTGATGTTACACACTTCCACCAGCCATCCTCCACTTTTGGTACCAATTTACCACCTTCCAGGGTCAAAGACTGAAATTGTGTTGACTTATTTGTGACTGAGCCTAACCCAACTATATTTTCATCTTGCTCTTATAAGCAAACCTAAAAAACATACTGTGTGTTTAATTGTGTCTCTACAACCACTACTGAGGCAATTATTCTACATTCCATTTGTCTTTTCATAGCTCTTCAATGTAATGTGTCTGAGCCTATCTAGACAAGTTTTTCTAATATATTATTAATCTTACTATGACTGCTGGAGCAGGATTTTTGAATTAACTCAGTTCATGCCTTATTTATGACCCTATTGCAAGTTGCAGTTTCCTGTGTGCCTAAAAAAATAAATAAACCTGCAGTACGGAACTTTTGTTTCGTTTGTGCATTAAGATGGTGATACAAACACTGCCCTTAAATACTACTATACATACGTATACCTTTTGTAAAGGACACACACCAGACCAGTGTGTATCAGTGTTTTTCATTAGCTCCTCTTGTTTTTAGTCTGCAGTATCTACAAAGTATTTTGAATAGCTGTCCTTTTTTTTCCGATATCTGATAGTTTGATACCTTCATGGCCACAGTTATTATCCTCAGCACTGTCAAACAGATCATCTAAGATGCAGTACTACAGGAAAGGCGATGCAGAAAAGTAAGTAGCAATGACTGGATTTAAAACTGCAGTCTACAGTGAAGTTTAAAGATGTGCCTGGTACCTATAATCATAATCAACATTATACTAACTCATTTTTCAAAGGCATAAATAGGACAGATATTCATTTAAGTCCTACTCACCAACTTTAAGAAGAGGTACAAAATCTTAAAGCGGCTCCATGTAGTGGTAGCACCCTGAACCAAATGTGGGCATCATATAATGAGAAACAAAGTATACTGGAAACAAACCCCCCCACCCCATACCCTCCCATGAAGCAACACTCCAGTGTGCATATTATCTTCTCACTGCCAGTGAATTACCATGGGCTTGTCAGGTTTTTCTCCCTTGATTGATCTAGTTGCATATATTATCATATTCTTATTAGAAGTTGTACATTTTGACAAGTAACATCTTACTAATAAGCTAGTACATTAGGATTTGATGTGTGTTTATTGCTGAGTAACACAGGCTTGTAAATGGCAAATAAAGTAGTTGAATCGACCATATGATTTTGATGGTGAGATTAGCTTGTATTTATGGTGTAGATTTTATGGTGTACATTTATAGAACTTTATCATGGCTAAAATAAGCTGTATTGGTAAATTTGGATGCATTCAGAATGTTTGATGTGGATGTGTAACAAGCCGTGTTTTTTTTTCTTCATTTTATTTGACAAATGAGTAAGATTACTCTCCTCCTCTCCCCAGTAAAAAGTCTAGTAAAAGGTCAACAGTGAAACTAAATTAAAACTTGACTAAACTCGGTTGGGGGGGTTGGGGGTGGGATGATGGAGAAGAAGAAGAAGAGCTGCTGTTGCTGCAGTACCGACAGATGACCTGCAGGAAAGATTAGAGCAGTTTCACTTGGAGAAAACCTGTCTGCAGTCACTGTTTGTGATTCCAGCCATTTCTCATGATTGTGACATGCTGCTTCTCAAACGTGCTTCTGAAATGTTTCACCACTCTGAGTCACTGACTTGTAGTGCAACTGGCTCTACATTCTGTCCACTAGCTTTATTCCTCATCAGGGTTTCACTAAGTGCCACTTTTCTCGTTTTTTAGTTTTTTTTCTCTCTCTATTCTTTTATATTTTTGTTTAAATCTGAAAGGAATGTTTTCAAATTTTTGTGGGAAACTGGTGGTTTGGCCCAGCCCACTTCTTGGTGGAGGTTGTCCCAGGAAAAGGCGAGGCAGGCGCCCGATCTGGGGCGACCCCACTGGCTGCCAGCCCTCGGGGGGGGGGTTCCTGCCACCGTGGTTGTCCGGGAGGACGCGCCACCCTCTGCTCCTGTCTCTGTGGGCATCCAGGAGGACTCGCCACCTCTCGACCCTGTCTCCATGGAGACTCTCAAACCCATTCAGGAGAAAGTGGAGATCTTTGGGGACGTCTACCACCAACTCACGTTGTCTCTGGGGGAGACGACTGACTTGAGTCGGTGGCTCTTTGTATACGACTTCCTCCTGAGGTATTTGACCGCTAGGCCCCACTTCCTCAACCTCCCCTGTTCCTGAGCCTCGGACCCGGCCACCACCGGTCTCTCCTGTCCCCGAGGTGGTCCCAGGCGACTCAGTCTCTCCTGTTCCTGAGGTGGCCTCTGGTGACATGGAGCCAGAGCTCCCTCCGTCGTCATCCCTGGTGGTGCCGCCTCAGCCTTCGACCCGCCGGAGCCCGAGCAGCCTTAGAGTAGGGATCGACCGATTTATCGGCCGGACCGATTATCGGCGCCGATATTTGGCATTTTTACGTAGATCGGCATCGGCCTTTTTTTAATCCAACGGGCCGATTTAAAACTAAATTATTTTGGCTCGGATGCAGCTGCGCTTCTCTGTCTCCAGCGCTGCCCCGCTCACAGCGCCATCTTGATTGCGCAATCCAAGCACATAGACACAAAGCCAATCAGAAGCTGAAACTGTTTGCAAGGTCCTCAAACACGGCGGAGAGATAAATGTTCTCGTGTGGAGAAGCTCCAGTGTGGACGAATGTGTCAAAGGTACGTTGAAAACTCCTGAAATTGTAATAAACATCACAGTCCTCTGCATGTCACAACTACTAGTAACGTTACTATGAGCAGAATACCGTAAAAATGTAATAAACATCAGCGGCAGCTCTGCTGGCTCGTAGTAGCTACCGACGCGTCTGAATGATTTGAGACAAAGCTGCTGAAAACATCGATATGAGAACAGTCCGTTATAGTCGAAGCGTATGTGTGTGAGAAAAAAACTCAAACTAAATTCGGTCTAGTTTTATTGCATGAAAACGTGACGAGGACAGATAATAGTGTGTTACCACGGGAGTAACTGCAGAGCAGCAAAGCACCGTCCGTCTGACAGAAAACAGTCGGACAATAATAACTGCTGAACTACCGAGTTATTTAACTTTATCTCTTTGTGTTGATTGAGAGATCCCAAAAATGTTAGGTGAAGTTGTCTTTGATAGTTTATTTTAGAGGCGGACCGCGAACTTTATAGCACCCCGTCGAAGCGCTGCAGCCGTCTCTCAGACTAGTGACGGGTCGGTCGTGAACGAGAGCCGGAAAAGAGCCGGCTCTTTTTAGTGAGCCGAGCCAAAAGAGCCGGCTCTCCACAAAGAGCCGGAATGCCCATCACTATCTCAGACCGCCAGATATGATGTAATTGTTTTCACACAACAATCAGTTCTTGAAGTGGAATTTTTTCAGTTACACTTATTCATATTTTGTTTGCATGTCTCTGCCTATGTGTGCGTGTGTGAGGCGGGGGGTGGGGGGACTGAAGTAATCACGAATAACTGTGTAGTATTGTACATGATCTGCAGGACGGCTGTGGCGGTCTGAGGAACAAGTGACTAGAACTCCTATGTATTTTATTTTAATATGTTAAAGACTTCAGAAAATATAAAACATACATATTTAGGAAAAGTAATGTAATGGCAGACCTGTAAATGTTGTTTGGAGAAAGTTATTCACATAATAACATCCCTAACCATCTGTGAGACTGCTTTGGTGGTTCTAGTGTTAAAATATAACATTTAATAAAAAATTGATGAATATCGGCTCAAAATATCGGCTATCGGCCTTCCTGACTACTAATGATCGGTATCGGTATCGGCCCTGAAAAAACCATATCGGTCGATCACTACCTTAGAGCCCGCCACAGGCTCTGCCTCGGACACCGCTGCAGCTCTGGCATGCAACATCAGCCAGGGCCTTCACCGTCGCAGCCGCATCACCTGGAGTCTCCGCCCTTGTTGCAGCAGCCACTGCTTCAGCCTCATCAGCAGCAGCAGCCGCCGCCACTTCAGACTCATCAGTCTTTAAGTCTTATCCTTCCCTTTCTGTTTGCTGGTCCGTCTGCTTGTTGTTCTGCACATTGACCTGCTCCTTGTCCTGGTTCGTCTTGCTTGTCGTCACGTCGTCACCCTTTAGGATCCATCTCCTGGATTTAAGTTAAGTTTGTATTTGTTTGTTTTGTTAATAAATCACGCCTCTCGAACTCCTGCATTTTGGGTCCTCCATACCAATACCACTACAAATTAGTGCTGGGCGATATGGAAAAAATCATATATCACGATATTGACTATTTTATATCACGATAAGGATATATATCACGATATACCATAATAAAGTATGTTTTCAGTTATTCTCTGAAAAGTGACAAAAATTTCATTGCTTACTTTTCAACTTTATTTTGAAAGGACATTTAGCTGAACTGTCACAAACATACATTTTAGTGCAGCAAAAACAGGTAGGTACAGAGGTACAGTAGCTTTCACATTTTTTTTTAAAGTGCACAACAGTTTCTGAGAGGAAAAAACACATTTTTGCACTGAAGTTCAGCTATAAAAAAATAAACACAAATTATTTTTTCAACTTTCTGAAATCTGTAACCTTGTAGTGCAAAGTTTGCAAACCAATATAAAGTGTCTAAAGTAAACATCAGGGTTGAAGAGAACTCTGTTTAAGGCATTAACCATGAATAAAAGTGCAAACATAAAAGGCTACTTTGTAGAAGTAGATATGATTCTATCAAATTTATCGTTGCAGGTTATTTAATTACATATTTGCTGTAATAATTGATAAAATTAGGTTAGAAACGATAGAAACGATTGAAACGATAGAAGAGAAATGGCACGATATACACTTTTATATTGTCCCCACGATATATATCGCCATATTGCCCAGCACTACTACAAATCATGACAAAGTGTTGGTAATCTTTAATATGTGTTAATAAATTTCGATATATTGTAACGAGACGTTGTTTGTGGTTATTTTGGCCGATTGTAGCAGTTGCTGGTTGAAAAGGTCTGTGCTTGGACTCATTCCTTCTCTGTTGTGCTGCAGCACCATGCCTGCTCACAGACTGGTGTTCTACACATACCAGTCTGTGGACATGCCTGGTCACAGACTGGTGTTCTACACATACCAGTCTGTGGCCATGCCTGGTCACAGACTGGCATGTGTAGAACAACACCCAGTTTGAGACTGATTGCTGTTTTACTGATCCTCAGGTGGTGTGCCATGTTTAATCTAATAATTTAGTTAACACATTTCTTCTGTTATAAGTAACTGTTTTAGGACACTTATTAATAACCCTTTTATAATAAAACAACCACTTTTAAAGCCCCAGCAAATGTTTTTTTTTTCCAAAGGCCTTTGTGAAATTACACCTGAAACACCTGAAAAAATTTTCCTTACAGACTTTCTGAAAGGCAAAAATATTCTACTTGTCACTAGGTAGCTGCACTAAATCAAGTGTGTGTGTGTGTGTGCTTTTGCCTGCTAATGCTTTGTAATGACTCAGTGGCTGTGGGTTGGTGTAGGCTGATGTAGGCTCGGGTGGGATCTGTTTTGTGCATGGTGATTGTGAGATAAGGTGGGTTACTGTGGGCCGGTGGAGGCTGCAGGGGTTAGCTCAGGTTACAGGTTGGTGTGTGTGTGTGTGTGTGTGTGTGTGTGATTGTGGAGGAAGAATAGCCTCAGAGCTACTGCCAAGGCCTTCAAGGAGGTTTCTGTGGCTCTGAATCCACAGCTTTAATTGCTGGGAGTCTTTTGTGAATATCAAGGGACAGCATTAACTCTCCCCCTTTCATCTAGTCTCTCCATTTCTTTCTCTGTTCTCATTCTTTTCATGTGTCTTTATCCTCTCTCGCCCTGTGAAAGAATCTGGGTGTGTTTACATCCTTAACTCAGTAGTTTCAGGTGGTACAGTTAGCAATAATCCAAAGTCATTATGACAGTGAACTTAAGGAGTTGAGTGTTTATCAGGCAGTTGTGGTTTTTGTGGTGTTAGCTGACTTGTTTTTATGCTTCATCAGATAGGAGTCTGCTTATTTAGTTCTTTTATTTTATACTTTGTGTGTGTGGAGGAGAAATAATAAAGGAGAATAACAATTTGTTAACTGTCTCACCTTTTAATATGATAGATTGTTAAAACGATCCCCTATTATTCGAACATGTTTGTGCGGGTCCTGGGTAGTTTTACAGGGCCTTGGTCTTTGGCATGTGTTTCCTTTACAAAGAACACCTTAGCAATGAGAATGTTCAACTTAAACAGGGCTGAGATAAGTTCCCTTGGATTAGGAACTTCAACAAGGCCCAGAAAAGCAATGTCCCTTTTAAACTTGAAGCATCTCTCCTCATCTATTTCCAGCATCGCAATGTACGCAAGCAAACAGAAACACAGCAACCATCTCAGCTCCTTATATGTTGATCTTCTTGTTTTAGCGGGTGAATTCACAGCTAAATGATTGTCACAGGCAGCCCCTCAATGTGTTAATGATAGCCTTGCATGTCAATAATGGTGCGCTCATTTATGAAACATGTAGTGAAAAAGCCGGTGGGAAATGACAGAAACGTCAGTAATTCAGTACAGCTAAAAACTTTAGCTAGTGCATCAGGCCAGAGTAAAAGTTCGATCAGTAGTAGATCTGCCGTTTTCCTAGTTTTAAGGTACTTTATCTTATAACATCTGGGAAGTTAAATAATATATGTGTCATGTCAAAGTCGTCATTCCTGCCAGGAAGTGCGTCTACAACGTGTTGTTGCTTTGCCAGTGTAGTTTGGCAAAGTGACTTGTGTATCCTGGCAAAGAAATATAATCACAATGATGGTTTAAAGCCACCAGGCTGGACTTACAGGACGGTGCAAAAGTCTTTGGCACCCTAGTCTTGTTTTTTTTTTTATCAACATTGACATCCATATTTGTTTTCTAGTCTCTTTAAGACCCAAAGAGAAAATAAACCCTAAATAACTCTAAACCATAAATGGGATGGAATCTAAATTATTCTTATATCAATCATCTGTATGAGACAACCTCCTTAAAAATAGTTATATCTGTTTATGTGAAGGAGCCAATCTCCTCCTGATAGGAGCCACCAATCTCAACATTGTGTGGTTTTATTTTGTGTCTATATTATCTGAAGGTTTATCAGTATGAGCTTTTCAATGTCTGATGAAGATTATTAAAAATGGCCAATAATCAGCTTACTGATTAATTGGACAAGCAAAGACATTTGAACAGTGCTGTACCGTCATCCATAACATGTTTATAGATTGAGCCTGACTGTAACCTGAATATGTACACCATCTGTATAAGAACAAATATAACCTCACTGTCTGGTGCTCAGCTTTATACATCCTTAAGATAGTGTGTAATTATCCTAGTAATGATGCAGAGTTGCTTCTTTCTGATCTTAAACTAGAAGATAAACACAAAGTCTGATAGCTGGATTTCTTAGTTTGGCAGAATAATTAGTTGTGAGCAATTAAAATCAGTATAGCACTAAATTACATAATTTCAAAACAAAAGAGATATGCATTTTCTTTTATTTGCTTATCCTTTTCTTAGAAAACATCATTTTGGGTCTTCATAATCTAAGATAAAAAATTTGTTTTGGGCTAAAGGTGCCAAGAACAGCTGCGTAAGTACACACAAACACACGCACTGGACATTCAACAGCATCAATAAAATGTCATTAAATCCTACACAGCTTGGTGTTGCACTTTATTAAGGTACATGGTGAGAAGAGAAACAGTAAAGGTAGTCCAGCAAAATTAAAAAAAACAATAAAAGTAGATTAAAACTCCATAAAATCCTAAGCATGGAGGCAATAAATACTAATAGGAGATACTCATAAAATGTGATATAACTGAAGTCAAACCTAATACCATCTTTTTTTAAAATATAACAATTAAATTATGATTTTGAGGACATTTATTTATTAGAGCTGGGCAAGTTAACGTGTTATCATCGCGTTAATGCATTAATTTATTAAAAGCTGGCATTTATTTTATCTCGCGTTAACGCATGTTGCTCACATGCTTTTGTTTTGAAAAGTCTGTTACTGGCTGCTGCGGAGCCGGAAGAGAATTGGCAGGTAAACATTTGGAAAAGCTAAAACAGACATGGAGAGCGGTAAAAAATCAGTGTACTTTACAGTTCGGGTAGCAACTCAGGTAGCAATATTAACAATTCTGTCTGAAAAAAAAAAAAATTCTGGACTGACACAAAACTTTTAAACCCCTTTGTTCAAGACGATCGTGTCATTCCTCCATTTATTAACAGATCTGCTCCATGTGTTCACTGTCGTGCTGTTCTCTATCTGGTTACTTCAGTGCGGCTCCATCTAGTGGCACAGATGTGAAATTACGACAGAAAGTCCAGTCCAGGGGTCGGCAACCTTTACTCTCTTAAGAGCCATTTTCTGCCCCTCTCTCCTTCATAAAATTCACCTGGAAATTAAGATAACGGTGTATGAAGTTTTATATATAGTTATATTGTATTCAGAGGGATTTGAATCTATCCAAAAGCTTATTCCCAGTATGTTTGGCAGTTTTTTAAGTTTTTAATGCAAAAGGAGGTCATACAAGATATTTAAATTAAAATTTCATTTCCAATTTTTGTCATCCACTGTAAAATAACTAGAATTTGTTTCATTTATGAAATTATAGAAGAACAAACAGAAAACTGTTGACATTTTATTGCTGTTTTTACCTGTTATAACAAAGGAAAACCTTAAACTCTTATAAATACTGTATATTGGCTGCTGCTGTACTGTATATGTTTGGAAAAAGAACCAAGACAATTTCCTATTAACTTGTTGACATGGAAGTAAATATATGTAATCTTGAATCTTTTGAAAAAGGAAAAAAAAAACACTGGCATGTGTAGACCTTCGAAATAAAACAAAGAACCATGCAGGTTCATTTGAGTCATTCCCTTATTTGTAAAACATTGATCAAATAAAAGGTAGCCCACTCTGAAATAAATAAAACATATAGCTGCAGTCTAATAACTTTAAAAAATAGTAAATATAAAAACAGGCCAGTTTGTATTTAATTATGACTCAAGTCCATTTCAGTGTGTTGTCATCCTCTTGTTTTCTCCTCAGCCACATACAGCAATCAACCATCGAGCCTGAACATAAAACACAACTACATCAGCTCATCCTCAGGTTCTAAAAAAATGTTTGTTTTTTTTTTTTTTAAATAACAACCTATTAAATGACAGTGTTCTCATCTGTTTAATGTGATTTCTGTTTCTGAACAACACTGCAGAGCTTCTCTATATCAGGGCTGTAAGTTACTTTTATCCTGACACAGGACTGCAGACTGGGATCTGAGCGAAGCGAGCAATATTTGGATTTGATGTAGTTCATGCTTGAGAAAACTTGCTCGCATAAGTATGTGGATCTAAAGATTGACAGGACTCCAAATGCAAACGTCTTCATGTTCATCTAAGTGTCGGGAATGACATTCATGTTTCAAAGACAAATTTGTCGGGTTGGGAAGGTTTCCAATAGGCCTGGGCGGTATCCAAATTTTGATACCGTCAAACTACCCTCACATTTTAGCGGGGTATACGGTATTCCCGCGACTATTAAGGCGAACACACACCGCAGGCGGACGCCGCGCGTGAAAACAGCCCCCCCCCCCCCCCCCCCCCCCCCCCCCCCCCCAATTATGTAGCCCAGGCGCGCTGCCGCGGGGCTTTACGGTGCTGTAATATTCCCAGTGTTGACGCGCCTGGGAAAAAAAAGGCGAGTTTACCTCGAAACAGCAGTTCAGTGCTTCAATATAAACTTGGCTCAACTACAGTTGTTATTTATTTGTGTATTTCTTGCTTTTCACTGTAGTTTTAACTGTCCCTTCTCTGCCCCAGCTCATCTCTGCTGCCGAGGTGTGTTTGCTGAAACGCGCTTTATAGTAAAGTGTCTGATGCCGGACGTTTCACTTCCTATAAATTCTTCACCATAAAAGTCTAACATTATTAGTTTCATTAGAAGCTTTTATTTTGAAGCAGCAAACTCAGGAAGTGCTGTTTTCATCGTCAGTACCTTAACAGGACGAGTCAAATCGAGATCAGCTCCAAGCGAACGCGAATAAACGGTAAAATAAAGCGGAACACACAGCGATACAGGAGAGAAACTAAACTAAACTTTAAATCACAGAAATCCTACATTGCATTTTTTAATGACGGTATTGAAACTGATACCGCCGCTATTTTTAAATACCGGAAGTAAACGGTATTACCGTAATACCGCCCAAGCCTAGTTTCCAATGTCTCTCCGTTTGTGTTACACCACAACAGCACACCGACGTGGTGTCAGAAACAAGGTTACTTGTAACAACTGCCAAGTTGAACTCCCTGTTAAAAGTTTCCACTGTTACCTCAGAAATGACCTGTTTTAATGTTCTGATTGTGGCTCAGGATTTTGTCAGTAGACTTTTTTTTATTTGTCATAAAAAAACAGGATGACATTAATGCCCTGGCAGTGGCAATAAGCTTTATTTTATTTGACATTTTTTAAATTGAGATTTACACTAAATGTGTGTTACTGACAAGTGCTGATGTTAAAAGTTCTGGTTCTGGTACTTTAGTTCATATGGTAGCAGAACATTGAAATAAAAGTGACCTTTACACTACTTTTAAATCCATTATTTAATTTTCCGTATACAATGCGATTAATCGTGATTAAACAGGGAAATCATGCGATTAATTGCGATTAAAAATTTTAATCATTGCCCAGCCCTAGTATTTATATAATCTACAATTCAACACTTCTTGAGTAAAGTGCTGGAATAAAAAAAAAAAAAAACAACCTTGAAAGTGCTTGAAAAGTGCTTAAGTTTGAAAAGTGAAAAACTGTACGAGTCGTGTTGAATGGGACAATAAAAAAAAATCTGTGCATGAGAGCATATAATTGAGTTTCTGAAAATAAAAAGATAACACAACCCAGCTATTTGGATTTGAACAGCCTGAGTCTGAAAATATGCCCTTCAGTCAGATCAGTAGAGTTTTGTGACATTGCAGACCCAGATCGGAGCAGAATTATCCGGCCTTATCAACTTGTCCCAAATTCACATCGTGCAGCATTTATTGTATGAGTTCAAATATATTTAAACACCAGTTTCAAGAACTATACATCCCACAGAGGAAAGGAAAAGAGTCAGGTTAATTGGCCGAATCCACCCCTAAAACTGGCTGTCGGAGCTGTAGACAAATGTTGGGTTCTTTTGTATCTTGCATATCTTTGGTCCTAGGATCAAAGGATGCCATACCAAAAGTGGCCAAAATGTGGTCAGTGACAGATAAAGATAAATAAGTAGAGTTCTCATATAGAGTATATACCAACAAACCAGTCAGCATCACAGATGCATTCTGTGTGTCATTTTAGGAAAAATGTTAAGAAAGAGGAAAAACACATTTTGATTATTTAAAATATCCATCAAGTCCTTCGGATTTAACGATCATGAGAATGACATTCGCCTGCTTGTTTCGCAATGTACTTTTTTCTAAAATGCTTAACTAATGCTTTAATTAGCTGTGCATTCATTTTTTGACACTTTTTATCCTGTGTGGAAGATTATATGAAAGCTGTTTTTACCTTCGGCAGTGGATCACTGCATGGTAGCCCTGTCCTGAAAATGAGGGCCTAAACTTATCACGGGACTGGGGACAACTGCTTTGAGCTTGTTTTAGTAGTTTGTACTGAGTACTTCGGTCTCGTCCTACCAACTGCTGGCACCTGGCCAGCAGTGACAGTACTTTTTGGGGCACCAAGTCAAACATCACATACCCATTCACACTCATGGAAGTGCCACATATCTGTCAGTGATGCTGAAAGGAGCTCAGTGCTACCAGGGGGCTGCGTACTCTTCAGCACTGTGTGCATGTTAATAACATATATATATATAACAATAACGATAACATATATATATTTTTGTTAACACGGCAGTGCCTCGCTTCCTCGGAGCCTTGAATGACCGGCAGTGAATGTTCAAGTGACGTCCGCATAATCAGAAAAACGATTTCTCAATAAGGAAATTCAAGAAAACCCCCACATGCCAGAAAACATCTTGTTAACTCGGTTATAATTTTGGTAGTTGCTGACTTAAATTGATATTTACAATATTTTCCCATGTTACACATAAAAAATAGAAAAAATAGAAAAGGCTGAAAGAACAACTAGCAAACGAGGGAACATGGGAATTTACATTACACCTTGAATGCAGCAGGCGGCACAGTGTGCTAATAAAAACAAACAACATGGCGGCGATGGTATGGAACTTCTTTAAAGTTTGAAAAGAAGATAGTTTGGTGGTTATTTGTGACAAATGCTCCAAGCGAATTCCACGAGGAGGGAAAAATAGCGCAAGCTTTAATACATCAAACCTGATCAACCACCTGAAACTTAACCGTCGCTTTGACAGAGTTTTGAGATCACGCTAACATGAGCTAACGTAAGCTAATGTGAGATAATGCTAACGTGAGCAAGCCAGCAGTGAAGAATTCACTGGGACTTACACACATTGGCGAGGTTTTTGAAAAAAACAAAAAATTTGCCAAAGATGATCCACGGGCAAAAGTGAAACGGGTAGAAGGTCAAAATGTCTGAATCCATCTTGTGTCAGTGCATTGATTATCTATATGTCCTTTCCATATTATATTTCCATCAGTTCAAAGAGGCTTCATTTTTTATATCAGTAAGTAATGCACCTTATTTAAGTTGATGTGAGATATCATATGGGCTTGTTTGATAGCTTTACGAAAAATGTTTTAGAGACTTACCAATAGTTTTTCGTTGGAAAAAATAAATATCTGTTCATTTAAAGAGTCAAAACTGTTTATGGTTTTGTTCATAATATTGATTTAATGATCTTAGTTATATGTGTGTGTTATCGGTTATCTGTATTGGCATTTAGGAGCTGACAGTTATTGGTATCGGTTTTAAAAAACAGTTATCGTGCATCCCTATGTTCTTGAAATATACCACTTACACGCTCCATTTGACTTTGTTTTATTTGTGTCTCTGTTTTGAATCTTCTATTTTACTCCTCTCCGTTTAGCTCTGTGTCTGTTTCTTGTCTCTGGTGCTGGATTTCCATCCAACTATTGTCAAAATGCATTGAATTGTAACTGCTGCTTTTCTTATTTTTTGACAGTTTATGACAGTAAGTAATGACTGAGCTACTGCCTCCTTAAAATAAAATTGCTTGCTCAGATGGCTTGGCTATTGATAAATAGTTTTAATGATAATTAATTATGTTATTCCATCAGATTCCAGTTAATCCACATGACAGCTCCATTATGTCAGAATCAGGAATAATTTGTCCTTCTTTCTGTCACACAACTAATAGGATCTTGGCTCAAAGAAATTATTTAAAGTTGCATCATATTACTCATACTGCTGTAATCGTGACTCTGTGAGTCAGTGGTTCCCTAACAGGGGTCTCCTGCAGTTACAGTAAGGAGGACGCAACAAAGCCCTACTACATTGCTAGCATCAATGAGTTTGCAAAATGCCACACGCTGAAGTATCAGGTCTTTATTGAATTTCCCTTTATGGGATAAATAAAGTATTTTTCATTTTCATTCATTTTCATTTCATTTAGAAATACGTACCACGGGCTGTGGAACGGAAGCGCCAGTCTGCACTTCTCTGCCAGAGATGCATGCTGAATCCATTTTGGTGCTTCGCAGCTAGTGGACCACGAAAATTTACAGTCAGATGCAAAAATGGCTGTGAGAATACGATGAGATTTCAAAATAAAACAACACTGGCAGGTTTATACTCGTACATCAACATTATGTTAGCTGTGGAGACTGCATGTTACCAAATTTAGAAGAGATTTGAACCACATGGAAAGGTTTGTTAATAAGACAAAAAAAAAACATTTTCTTTGACAACATTTATGCTTTTTAAATATACAGTTCTAGAAAGAGGTAGACATGGTGAGATATAAGTCTTTAAATGAGCAGACTGATCTCGAAACCTTCAGGTGATTTTGTTATCAGTTATGAATACAGCTAAGCAGGCGGCGCTGTTGTAAAAAAATTC
This sequence comes from Hirundichthys speculiger, assembly GCA_018398805.1. Lineage (NCBI taxonomy): Eukaryota > Metazoa > Chordata > Actinopteri > Beloniformes > Exocoetidae > Hirundichthys > Hirundichthys speculiger. Next base: position 4,852 of record JAGFBZ010001329.1, on the reverse strand, counting down.
TGTTGGAGGATGCAAGCAAATCTCATGTTTCAAGGTGTGGACGCTTGCACAAAAAATATTTTTTTCCGTACTGGCAGGGGATTTACCGTCTTAAATATTAAGATCACATTTAAATGTAACCCTTACATACTGAATATTTGTGAATACGTATTTTTGATACAACACTTACAGTAAAAAGAAAAAAAAACTACAGGCTTGTCATGATTTCTGTAGCTGATCTGGAACTGAAAACATTGCGTTGCCTTTGGTTTTCCTTGTCTGTGTTGGTTATTGGGTTATCGGTTCCACTCATATCTGTTTGTAGTTTTTGGACAGTCGTGCCTCCCTCAGTCACTGACAGTTTCCACAGCAGCAGGTCTGACTGTTTGTGAAATGTCCACAGGCCTGCAGCAGTTAGAGCTTAGCATGAAACAGATAGTAAGTGGTGGTGAAAGGTTTTTGTATGTTGCTGATTTACCAGGGTGAAACATTGTTATTACAGTGACAAGCAAGAAATACAAATAATTTGAAACAATCAAAGATAAAGATGGAGACTGAAAGCAAAAAAATAAATATGGAGGACCTCTAGATGTCTTTGAGAGAGTTCAATAAAACCTGTTGCAGAAGTTTGCACGCTGATGTCTGGGACATAGATCATGGACAGAATAAAGAAAAGAGGTCTGGCTTTATTTTGCGTTGGCAGTGCCGTGTTTCAGAGGAGGAGACTGGCAGGCTTCCTGTCTCTCACTGTGTGTGACGTATGCAGATCATAAGACCCAACAGTCTGGTTACCTGGCATTCACCTCTCTTTATCCCTTTCTCTCTTCATCCCGTCTAGCTGCCTGCATGTCCATCTGTCCCTCTGTATCTGTTTATCCTGCCCTCGTATCTCTTTGTTAGCTGTCTGGAACTCAGACTGTCTTCCACACCTCGCCACCTTCTCAGTTACATGTACCTGTTTTCAGAAACACAGGCTCGTATGTCAAAACCGTGCTTCCTCTGTCTCGCTTCCTGGTCTGGTCATATTGAACATCAGATTCATTTTCACATTTTGCTTATGATAGTCTCTCAGATGAGACTAGTCTGCCAGCTTTTACTCTGGAGGAACATTTCCCCAGAAATGTATGCATGGATGGATACTTGTGATAGATCTGGTTTACTGCTGACCATTCAGTGCAGAAAGCTATGGTTCTGTCTTTGGAGACCAGAGATTTCTTTTGAATCACCAAGCCCACAGGACCAAAAAACAAATGCTGCATGAACCCTTACTCTGGCCTGTGAATATGTTGTGTGCTTGTGTGTGTAGAAAGGAATATGGTTATTTTCTCTTTTACATATTTTCTTTGTTTGGAACAGCAACAAATTCCAGCTCCAGCGGACGAACGTTTGTGTGGCTTCGGTCCAAAGACAGAGCAGTGCATTTTTATCTCATATCAACTGTTGATTGACTTCTTAGTACTTATTATCATTTCCAGGTGTACGTCTTTTTCAGTAGTTTCTTTCTGTTGGCTTTTGGCTGCATACATGTGATGGAAATCCAATAATTACATAAAACAGATTAAGCTGCATTAAGATATGTACTCTCACATACATTCATAGAATTTTTTTTTCTTGTGTCAATCGATATCTCTCAATGAGTGATATGTTTCTACCTTAACATTTCTGTAGGAGTAACAGAAAATCTAAATGTATAATGACAGCTGTCACTAACTGATCTTTAACATGCAAGTTTTTTTTTTTAACTGGTCATGCAATGGAAAGTACATGTGGATTCAAGTATGGCTCAAATCGTTTTAGAGTCCCAGGAAATTCTTACAGTGAACCAGGATGTCTGTCAAATGGATGGCAGCCATCATAAATATACCTGTACTTCCCCAACGTGATGAGTTGCATTGCTTGCCAGAGTGAACATTTTTTAACACTTATTCTTTGTGGAGCATCCATCAGCTTTTGAAGGTTGCGACTTGTTTATTTTTTTCCTCAGTTGTCACCACATTAGTTGAAGGCCAACATTTTTCAGGGGAGTGCATGTTTCTAGTAAAGCTCTAGTTTCACGGGTTTTTCTTGACTTTCAGAGTTAATTGTGCACTTTCAGCAGTAAGGTCTACACAGACGAGGTATTCGTATAAAGTGATCGTGGTAGCCACTGCACTACTGTGCTGCCTGTCATGGAGCATTGTTTGGAGTTCTACAGTTGATTTTCTTTGATCAAATTGTTCCAAATGTGAAAGTGATCTCTGATGGTGGTTCTCCACTATCCTTTCAGGTTTAACAATATCTTGGACAGTTCTCATCACAATTCTTCACATTTTCAGTGTTTGTTTGATGCCGATCAATAATTGGATTATTCTGAAACAGGACATCTTTCACAAAACAACAGGTAAAGTACACTTATGATGTGCATTTATAATAGCCCGAGAAATCTACAGCTCTGATAATAAGTGGACCTAATAAGTGGATTTTTTTATTGTAATTTTTTAAAGCAAAACAGTTGCATAAAAATAGAAATATAGCACTAAATATCATAATACATTCATTCTAAAAGATCTTTGTAATCATACATATCGTTTTTTAAGCAGTGTTTAATATAGTCCAGGGATGCTAAAGATTTCATTGTGTTCATGAGCTAATAAAGCCCAATTATAAAAGCCATTGTAGTCCAAGTTGTTTAATGACCAGCATAAATCACGCTGCATGCTCATCTCTTCTTTTATGTTTTCTGTCATGGAAATCAAACCACGGCAGATGAGGTCAGCTCAGTGTGGAGCTTCCAGACTCTGTAAATCCCTTGCCTTTTGCTGCCATGCCAATTTGTTCATGTACATTCTCCAGCAGCATATGGCGTTAACATGCTGTCAGGGGAGCTCGTCTCCTGGCTTGGCCTCCTCAGCCCCGGGACAGATGGTGGCTCACTGGGCCCCGAAGAGCAACTGTGTTGCTCAAGACACTCGTCGTTTTACCGTGGCTCTTCCTGTCTACCCACTAGACTCTTTTCCTCTTGCACATCTTCACGTGCCAAGAGAGATGTAGCATTGAAGAAAAGGACCTCAAAACGAGTAATGAGTGGATCACTTTATCTGCTGCTCTTCTTATCTCAGTGTAATTACCCATCTGGTTCTATGGGACATCAGTTGATCCTAATAGAAGATTCAACATTAAAAAAAAGGAATATTGATGCACATGATAGTGTGCAGAGATCTGAAATGCATCTGTTTTGATGTTAAAGAAGACTAATGGAATGCATTTGACATGATTTGGTGAAAATACCACTAAATGACTGTAGCACTGCACTCTTCTCAGCCCTGTCCTTACATTTCTGATTGTAGCAGCCGGTTTCAGGAGGTGGAGTGACAGCTCAGCTCTGCTTTAGCCTGTACTGTGTGCCTTGACATCAACTCCACATTTATATACTTTCATTTTAAGACACTACTACACTACTTTAGCTCATTTGACCCTCAAAATTAGGAATATCTTATAGTCGCTGCATTACCCCATTTCAGTTTGTAAATGAAACTCTTGCATTCTTTAGGGGATGGACAACCCAAAAACATTTAGAAATGGCCACTACACCATTTTGCTTTGTGATTTTCTTACACAGGGTGACTGTGTATCCCTCCCTGATTCTCCAAGTGTATGTCGTATGACCATTACCAGAACATAAACAGATCCACCTTCATGATGGGGTAAACATCCATCCATCCATTATCTATATACCCGCTTAATCCTCTGCAGGGTCACAGGGATCTGCTGGAGCCTATTCCTGCTCTTCAGGTGAAAGGCAGGGGTACACCCTGGACAGGTCACCAGTCCATCACAGGGCCACATGTTGACAAACAAATATGCACACTCACAATCACTCCAATGGGCAATTTAGAACCACCAATTAACCTGACATGCATGTTATTGGACTGTGGAAGGAAGCTGGAGTACCTGGAGAAAACCCACGCAAAGAAAGAGTTTGTAATAACTTCTCCGTCCACATATACGTGATTTTTTTTTTTTTTGAGAGCAGAGCAGATTATTTATTCATTTTTAAAATTTATTTTTTCAACGTCTAAGAAAGCTCAACCAAAAAGGAATTTTAAAACTTTTGACCTTATGCTGCTGCAATTGTGCTTCACATCACCTTTGGATCATGAACTAGCTAGGTACTAAAGTTCTCATCCACATGTTTATCTGTTCTGTTACAGTAGGAGAAAAGAGAATAAACATGAAATGGTGAGTGGTGCATTAAGAATGTTAACCAACCGTCAATGATTCTGTATCTGTTCTGATCTCTGACAGAAACACAGAATAATTTCTTTGGTTTGGCCTGCTGAATACAGTAATCCCCACACTTCACGATCTCAGCAATCGTGGTCTCAGTACATCGCGGAAGTTTCAAAAATATTTAAAAAAAAAATATTCGAAAAAATAATTGAAAAAAATTCAAGTGAAGCGCGTGAGGCTGAAGCGAAACCCATCACATCAAGAATGAGTCTCGGGAAGCAACAAGAGCCAACACGGGAGACCCCATGAACGAATATCGAGACCTGTGATTGGCTGCTATGACGGACATTACTGTGCCGTCAGTTGTCTGTACACTGATTGGCTGACACACGTCCCTGCATCTCCCATCTGTTGCTCTCTTCAGCTGCGCACAGAGGAGAGATCATCAAAGTGAGTGAACCTTTCGTAGATTTTGCGTACGCTCCGACATATATACTGTATGTACATATACATGTACATCCACATCGCGGTTTTCAACATTCACGGTTAATGGGGTCACAGCCCCCATTAACCGTGGAGTGTGGGGGATTACTGTATGTGTTACCAGGTTATTGTGGGAGAAAAAAAATGTGGCAAAATTGCTAGGTTGGCTAAAATGAAAAGA
>JAGFBZ010001328.1:0-25739 GCA_018398805.1 Hirundichthys speculiger | reverse complement strand
CAACTGAGTTGCCAGACTCAACTGACACCAATATGACCAAGTATGCAATAATAAAATATAAGTCATTGCATTGTATATGGTACCAATGCATTTCTGAATTAATTTAAAGTATCTTTGATATCTTTAGATACACATACATGTATCATAAGTAGAAAATCAAAGTGACTGGTGTTTGTGAATGAAAGTGTGTGGACAGAATTTTTTTCACAAATTTTTATTAAAAAAAAAAAGTTTTTTTCCAAAGATTTGAACTTATCTATTCTGCTTTTTGGACAACAGTTCTCAGCCTTGGAAAGACCCGCTCACAAGGACAGATGATGCTGGTGTGCAAAGACACTGCAAGCAAGCTGGAAAGGTGTTGATACATTGGCGTTGTCCCAGTATTCAAAGGATCCTGGGACCTGGACCGTTCCCTGAACTCTTCACTCTCCACAATGCTGGGGCCTGCAGTCCTTCAGATGAAATTTAGCAGAGCTTCATCCGCATCTGCTTTCTGGAAGCTTGATAGTTAAAAGTAGAATAAATTCATATGAGTTAATTATAAAGGAACTGTAAAGTTGTAGAAGGCTGTGTCCTGAGTTCATCCTGGGTTGGATCTGGGACTTTTTTTCATGCCTGGACCTGTATGTCCTCAGCACTGAGGGGTGACTTGTTTCAATATGAAAGCCTCTGTCAGCACATTCACATTTACCTCAGAAAATAATATGATTTAAACTAGAGTCACTTTGGAATTAATTTGTTTCGATAGATCACTGGGAATTTGAGAGGAACTGGATAACAAGGATTAAAACAAATACCTTATTTTCCGATTCTGACGACGACAAGATTGGAGATTCTTTTGGCGTGCATCCCGTCGACAGATGCGCTTCCTTATAAACACAGTTTGGGCCGTCACTGTTTCGATACAGTTGTATCGGTCACGTGCCTTTCTTAAGGCGAAACGCGCATCGACACTACCGACCAGGTGTTTGCTCTCTAGCTCGACGCACGCGCGACCATCGTTTGCTGGCCCATCACTACGCTTAGTTACGGTTGCTTCCTCCTGGTTCCTATATGCTGAAAACGGGTTTTACAAAATAATTTCTGTCCGTGAGCGATGCTAGAAGCAAAGTCGTAAGTAAAATTTATTGTTAAGTTAAATAATTGATAGGTTAGTTAAGTTTAAAGTTGAAAGAGAATGTAATAAATAGTTTTTTTTTTATCGTTTTTATTTACATGTATGAACAAGGATAATTCATCAGACTTTATGTGAAGCTTAACTCAACGGTAAAAACAGTTTTGACAACAGTGTTACAGTTTTCAGTCTGTCAGGTGATGCTGGAATCTTCAGTAAACATCAGTTAAATGTTAGCTACAACACAAACTCCTCGTCATTGCATCAGAGTTTAACTTGCTGGATAGCTACAGTTGCTACACTGCAGTGAGGACAACACACTGTGGGTTAAGTTGTGTCCGTCCACACAAGCAACTGAACGTGGGGAAAGTTACAAAACACACCTACATTTACTCCAAGGTAAGTTTAATCAGATTTCACAAGAAACAGTAGAAAGGTTTTTAATGCAGTAATATGATACAGAAATAATAGATCAGTATCAGGCAGTGACGCGGAATGTCTCAGGAAGACAAGCAGTCTGTAAACGCTGTTTCTGACTTAGTTTATCATGCTGATGGACATTATGACATCAACCTCCCAACCAGAAACAAAGCAGTGGTATTTTTTCCAAACAATAAAGAAGTTGCTGTGCAGCGAGGATTCAATCTAAAAAAAAAATGTTCAAACAAAAAGACATCAGGGATACAAAGAACACATCAGTGATTTATTCAGAAAGGGTTATGCAGTCAAGGTGCAGCTGTCTCTCTAAGGTAGGACACATGGAGCTGTGGACAGAGAGCAAAAAATGTTCAAACAAAAATCCTGAATTTTGAGCTGAGGTCACAAGGTAGTTGAGAAGCTGCATGGTGGCAGGACTCCAGGGGTGGATGAGATCCACCCTGAGGGCCTCAGGGCTCTGGATGTTGTAGGACTGTCTTGGTTGACATGTCTCTGCAAGATCGTGTGGACATCGGACGCAGTACCTCTAGAACTGGGGTGATGGTTCCCCCTTTTCAAAAGGGGGATTGAGGGTTTGGTTCCAGTATGGGTCCTGGTCCATTATTCTGGCTGTCCGTCCCTTACAAACAGAGGGAGAGTTTGGCCACATTGCTGTAGTAGTTTGGCGTTGATGTTCAGTCTTGACATTTCGGTGGGAACCTGATGCTGTGAAGAGAGGAAAACTCTGATAGCAAAGTGCAACAAATAGCATAATAAATACTGTCGACCTGTTCACCAGACACTAATCGACTCTTTTCATCTTATGGGCAGAGTTTGTCAATTAATCATCTACAGAAGGACAACTTCTTTCTAACCTAAATTTAGTTTCATATCTCCTCTCTTTAAAAAGGCTTTTCTCAATTTTTTTTTTCTTTATTTCGAGAGACTCATAGTCCAAGACTTCCATCATCATAGTCCTTGAGACTTCTGAAAACAGAAAACTAACAGCTCAGCAACCACACTGGGATGCTTCATGACATTCTGTTGAGTGTTCACTAAAACCCTATTTTTATGTACTTTACTGTTAATCCTGATAAAATGTAGAATTTATCCATGACTGATTCAATTACCATACAGTCTGATCCCACAATTTACATCGAATTAACTTCAGTTGATCCACAGAAACAACGTTGGTTTTTCCAGCATCAGAGAACGTCCATCCTGCAGAACCACTTGCTGCACTCATATTCTGTTTAACTACACCAAAATCACGGAGACTTAGTTTGGAACTGACCACTATCAGCTGTCTCCTCAGCTTGTTTGTTCCACCTGATCAAGGTCAGTGTTTTGAACATCAGCAGATTTACTTCGCAGTTAGATGGTGACCACACTTGATGTTAAATTCAGAAATAATTTTTACTAACTTCCTGTTTTCCACACTTTGTCTAACGGTGAAGGATGTCTACCAGAACCTCCAAACTGTGGCAGAAGAAGGGTGAAAGAGCAGAAATGTACTGTAACCACACTAAGGATGCTGGCTATTATACTTGGAAAGTGTGACTAATTCTGCTTAGAAGTAATGGTGTTAAAGCAGCATTGTCATCTTATTTTGAAATTATAAAATAATGTCAAAGAAAATGTGGACAAAACAAATTTTCCACTAAAAATATCTCCTGTGATCAGGGTTTGACCCTCAGAATAAATAGTTTGTTACCATGAGGGCAGCAAACTGCCCTTGTGGTAAAAATAATTATAATGAGGGCCTCATGGTAAAAATTTGGGGGCAAATTGGACAACATATCTGCAAGTTAGAACAACCTTTTTTGGTTGACTTCAATATTTTAATATTCTATATTGCTGCCTATCACAGTGACCCTTGATAGAAAGCTAGTTTGAGTAAGTCTCTTTAATCTTAACGACTGTTAACCAAATCTGTTTGCATCTGCTAAAGCCAGTTAGGTCAGGATGCTAATAACACTCCCTGTTTTCTAGCAGGTGGCGCTACAACTGTTCCTGAATTTACCATGTAGATGTGTTCAGCTCAACTACAATCTACCACCAGTTCTGGACCGATGAAACAATGTATGGCTGAGTTCAGCATAGGGGTTGACAAGTCTCCAGTGGGTTTTCCATCGTGGTGGTCTGGGCTGCTGTTACGGACCCTGACTGTTACTGTGTCTCCAGAACAAACAGGAACACGATTTTTTGAGAACTTCTTTGGGACTGAACAAACCCTTCTTTCTGTCAACAAATGTGGCCCCAAAAGGTTTCTGGGTGGGAGAGTATGTTGATTTATTGCTGGTTTGGTTTCTTTAGCAGGGGAGGACTCTGTTCAGCCCTCTCAATGTCCAATTTCAGTTGGAGTCTTTTTTCTCATTCATTGTCTCCTTAGCCGTTACACCACAGCAGAACACCCTCCCACCTCCTGGTTCTTCCTGGACCTCTGCTAACATAAACCTACTGCTGACTGATCATTCCAGCTGCCAGATTTATAGTTTTAGACACCCGTTCTTTACTTTCAACACCTGTAATTTCAACCACCAAGGGCAGTGTTTCTCAGCTGTTCATCGACTGTGACATATTCCTCTGTATCTTTTTCAGTTATTTATCTTGAACTTTTTTTTAAACGTATTTCAGTTTTGTAGATTTAATTCAGAGAGATCCTAATTGATCATGACAAAGACATAAAAGTCTGTGACAAATTCCAACAATTATAAGATTATTCAAAAAGGTCACATGTATCAAACATCATCAGCTCCATGAATACTTCTAAACACAGAGATGAACAACTGCTCAAACCACACTAATAGATGCTGTTATTATTTATAAATATCTGTTATATTTCCAAATGTGAACAACAATCCATCCCTCCATCCATCCATCCATCCATCCATCCATCCATCAGTTCATCCAAAGACTGAAATCACCACAGTTTCACTGCAGTTTCATGTGAAATAACAGAGAAATATGAAGTCATTAACAGTTAACAGAACAGCAGTGTTGTTTCATGAAAATGTAAATCAGAGAACAAGCAGGTTCAGCTGAAATGACCACAGTTTGTGTCTCCTCCCTCTGACTTGAACTCACTACTTGTTTTCCAGTCTGTCAGTCGACGCAGAGACAAAGAGGAAGTTAAAGACATCATGATGAGAAACCTCAGCAGCATCACTCTTCTGCTTCTCTGCTTCTCCTGTAGGTCTGACATTAAACCAGCTGCTCAAACACTTTACATTTCTGTCAGTGCTTCTGTTTTATTCATGTGTTTTGTTCTTACAACACAGATCTTTCATTGAGCAGCAACGTCCATCAGCATCTATCAATGATATTAGGAGATCGTCAGAGTTCCACAAATATCAGCTGCAACCATTCAGTCAGCACATATGATACAATATTGTGGTACCAGAAGAAGATGGGTGACTCTGCTCTGAAACTGATTGGATATACTGTTAGATCCAGCCCAACAATGGAGAAAGACTTCAAAGAGCATTTCACTGTGAGTGGAGATGGCTCAAAAAAATCTGATCTCCATATTCAGAGGCTGGAGACAGAAGACAGCGGCGTTTATTTCTGTGCAGCTAGTCAACACAGTGACTCAGTTCCCTTCTCTCCTGTACAAAAACCCCCGCTGATAATCCACCACATGAACACACACTGAAGAAGAGCACACCTGCATGGAGCTGCAGTCAGTGGCAGCAAATCAGCAGAGACATCAGCATGAAAAACTGCTGTTCCTGTCTTCACCCACACAGCAGGATGACCCACTCATGACATGTGATGGCCAGAAAGTCCATCCCTCCTCTCAGTCTGCAGGTTTCATTACACTTCTGTTGTCATCTGAGCTGGAATCATGATCAGACTCTTCAGACACTAACAATCATTCACCTGCTGATAACAACATCAGCAGCAAATAAACCTCAACTAGATAACTGATCACACAGCTGCTCACCATGATGGATTCTTATTTCAGCCACTAGGGGGCACTGTTTCTATACTGATATTTTCAACTCAGTGTCCCAGAATGAAAAGGCTTTAAGTTCAAAGTGATTAATAATGTAGACCTGAACAAACATGGGTTAGGGAATTGGCAGCCAGCTTGGTGGGTGAATAGCCCCCTTCATACAGATGTTGTCTTGGTAAAGGTTTGGGGGTTAAAGTCTCCAGACATCAACATGAGTGTACTGGGCTGTTGTGTTTGTTGCCAGGCAAAGACTGATCCATGACTTCACATGCAGCATCAGCGTGTAAACAGGGGAACTCTCTTAGCAGACAACAAGGATGGAAACTCAGCTCAGTAACTCAAAATCCTGGTGCAGAGATGCTCCTTCACAGTAACATGCTGACAAATGATGGTACCAGTTAAGATCTTAATGCAGCTGTGTTTGTGCCCTTTAATCTGTTCCACCATGTTAATGACACATCCAGATACTAAATATTCTGATGAGTTTCTGCTGAGTGATAAATGTGATGACTGCTGCAGACAGGATTCAGACTCAGTCCTGGCTGACCCAGCAGAGTGAAGACTAAACCACATCACACATTGATCAGAGGAGCTGATGAGACACTTTTAATGTTGACAAGAGGAGGAGTGACAGTGACTCTTCCCACCTTGGTTTTCTGCTCAAACACATCATGAAAACAGGACCAGAAACAAACTGACTTCAACACAACATGATGTTGTTCATCGTCTGCTGCATCAGCTTTCATGTCATTCTGGTTTCAGGTAAAGTAGTGAAAAGTCTTTTACTTGTAGAAGTCTTTGTAGAAACAGATTTTCTTCTCTGCTGTGTGCTGATTTTATTATCTTCTCCACAGGTTCCTCTCTAAGTGACCAGGTCTTCCAGACTCCAGCCTACATCCATAAAGAACCAGGACAACCAGCACAAATCAACTGTTCACACAGTATTCAGAGCTACAATCAAATCCTTTGGTATAAGAAGTTAGAAAACAGTCAGCTGCAGTTCGTGGGATACATGTTTAAGGATAATAGTAGTCCTGAACCCAGAATGAATGTGAAGATAGGAGGGAGTGCAGATAAAAACCAGATCTGCACATTAACAGTTGAAGAACTCAGCTTGAGCAGCAGTGCAGTTTACTTCTGTGCTGCCAGTTACCACAGTACCACAGACGACTGAACCTCAGTACTAAAACCTCCTCTTCACAGATGCATCTCTGTTCTCCAGCTCAGTCAGAGTCATCATCTTCACCAATGGATTCACTCTCAGTCAAAACATTACACATTGTAGCCTGGCAACAAGTGAGCTGATGACATCACATTAACATGCAGCAGACACTAACATTCACTACAATCTAGTTATGGCTAAATTGATATTTTTAAGCCTATATTTTTTGTCTGACATAGATATAATACTCAACAGCTGGTTAAATGAATACAGAGGTTTTCAGTATATTATTATTTTTTCCACAACAGACATAATCAATTCTGAAAGATGTCTGGTGTGGAGTTTAAACCACATTAATGTCACAGACAAACAGATATGTACCGGTCTCAGATGAACACTTTCAGCAGGATACATGAAGGGAAACTCCCAGTTCAATATCCAGGTGCAGAGATGCTCCTTCACAGGGACCCGTCCAGGACTGGTGGACTGCAGTCCCTCCTCATCTCCTCTCATCACTGTGGTCTTCATGCACGAGTGAAATCACAGTCTTGAATATTGGGGGGCTTGGAATGGATTAGGGCATTTACATGGAAAACGCGTCTCTACTTATGAATTTTTCAGGTTACGAAACTACTTTCAGAACAAATTAATTTCGTCAGTAGAGGTACCACTGTAAAAGGTAGGGGAATCCAACTTTCTGTGTGCATTGTCCCCATCACCTCTGTGGTGTTGAGAACAATGTACCACTCGGCCGGTTAAATATTCTGCATGGCATATTAAACCTTGTATTAATCTTTGTGTATTAAACTTTCTATTGCTCTTTGCTTTCAGTCTCTTCTTGACACCAGATGAAAGAACATGAAAACTTTACAGAATATTCAGACGTACAAAAAATATGGTTCTGAAGTCCAAACTGGTGCTTCAGGATCAGTTGTGTAATTCACAGGTCAACCAGGTTGTGGCAGCAGCTACACACGACGCTGCTCAAGGCTGCCGTCTCACCTGTCAAGTGTGGTCCACATCTGCAGTTTTCTCAGCTTCATAATTGGTCTTTAATGATGACATTGACTCAGAGTGAACGTCCACTCACCCTCACATGCACTAGATGTGGCCAGAAATCTGCCCTGAAACCACCTGAGACCCTGGACATTGTCACATGGACCACATCTGGCCGGTGCAATGTGAGTCATGAACCCCGTTGGGCCCACGTCCAACACTTGATTGTGATCTGGAGCGATGATGACAACAGGAGTTTAGTCATGAGCCTGAACTGGTGCCACTGAGGTCAGATGTTCCAGATGGTGATGATTAGAAACCACTGAAAAACACTGTTGATGCGTCCACATTTCGATCTCTCTGAAACTAAAACTAAAATTATGATCCACATGCCATCCTTCTCCACACCAACACAGTACAAATGTCAGACTCCTGAACATAAAGGAGTGATGAAAAGCCTCTAGGACGCTGGGACAACACCTCAAGGACAACACTGGCCTTCAAAAGCATCTGATCTTGTATTTACCTCCTTTTAAGACCTGGATAGGACCAGAGGACGTTTTATTCTCAGCAGTTATCTGTAGAACCTTTGAATCAAACTGCAGTGAATGTGAACCGTGACAGGGCTGCAAATAAAGACAGTCCAGCCCTGGTGGAGTCCAATTCTCTCTGGGTATGAATCTGACCTGGTACCAGCAGCCTGCAGTGATGGACCCAGTATCCTCTTAGTCACAAAATATCCTCTTGGATGGATCATGTCCATGATCCATCTGGATACATGAACAGAGGGTCAACTACTGACCAGGTCCTCTTTTCCAACACTCCTGCACAGACCTTTAAAAAAAAGATGATGATGTAAATCTGATCTGTCAGCTGGTTTACCAGAAAGATGAACCTGAACAATATAGTTTCTCATTAGTGACGTCATGACTCCTCCCAGTCAGCTACAATCATCTGTACAGTGAAGATGATTCTTCATCACCTCTCTTTCCTCTTTTAACGTCACTCTTCTCAGCTGAGCTGCTATTTGATTCTCATTTATAATATGCTTTAAAAAGGTATATACTGTGAAGATGAAAGACAAAAGGATCTTCCTGTTCTTTTCCTGGTGCCTGACAGGTAATTATTTCATTAATATATATTTAACAAATGAAACACTTTCCTGTGTGGAAATGCTTCTGCTACAGAAGTTCTTTTCTTCCTCTCTGTCCAGGAGTTTGTTTGGGCCTTGAGGTTCATCAGTCTCACTCTGATCTCATTACAAGTTTTAAAGACAAAATCCAGATCTCCTGCAGCCATGACAAGACTGACTATTACCAGATGCTCTGGTACCAGCACTCACCTGGAGACACAGCTATGAAACTCATCGGATATTTGAACACAAACACTGTCACGATGGAAGAGTCATATAAAAAAGATTTCAGTATAAAAGGAGATTTGAGTGGAAGCACAGCAAAGAACAGCTCTCTAAAAATAAAGCTTCCACGACCAGATCACAGTTCAGTTTACTACTGTGCAGCCAGCAAAGCACGATGACAGAAACCCCCTCTGAACGTTACAAAAACTCAACTGTTTATCACCATCAGTGGTTTCCAGACAGACTTCAGAGCAGCTGCTTCTCTGGTTGTATTGTGGTTTGATGTCTTCATATCAGAAATATCTCCAAGAAATCAACATAAATTTACATAAACAAGTGAGGACCTAAAAACACAGACAGACTTTGTCTTTTCTACCACATGGTGGCAGGAAAAAGCAGTGAGACTCCTTCTGAAGAACAATCTGAGTCCTGTTGTTTATAATAACTACAGACCAGTATCCAACTAACCATTTTTCAGCAAAATTTTCAAGAAGCTTGTTTCAATTCAGTTGAATTATTTTTTTAAGTGCAGCCTTTGACACAATAGATCACCCAATCCTTCTAAATAGACTCAGGCTCCTGAAATCTCTGGTTCTGTTTTTAACTGATTCCAGTCCTGCCCCACAGACAGAAGATTTCTGGTCAGAATGGATACGTGCTCCTCAGGGATCCATGAAATCAAATGTGGTGTGCCCCAAGGCTCAATTTTAAGCCCAGTGCTTTTTAAATTTTTTTTTTTTTTTTTTTGCTTCCTCTTGTGGATGTCATTAGGCGACATGGCTAACATCTCCACGATTATGGACCAGCCTCCCAGAGAAGCTGAGGGCATCAGAGAAAGAAGATGCTTTTACAAACAGGCTCAAGACCCACCTTTTAAATTTGGACTTTAGCTAATGCCATTTAGTCCAATTTTACCGCCTTTTTATTGTTATTTACTGCCTATATCTTATTTATTTACTTATTAATCAATTTCTGGTACATTATATTTACTTATCTCATACTGCTTTGCTCTCGGTGAAGGCGGACACTTTCTTCCCTGCTCTATCGTTTATCTGTCCTGCTGCTGCTTCTTCTTTTGCTCTTTTTGGAGCCTCGCTTTGCATAATCTTCTAATTTTTAAACCATGGATCTGGTCAGCTGGACTCTCAACACAATGTACCAAATTTTCTTGATGAGAAGACTGGGCACAGGAGACCCCTCTTGCCCTGATGGGACACTAGTGGCCGGATATACGATGGATTTCTGGAGTAAATGGAAAATCTTATGCCTGGCTACATTGTCCATTGAGGATACAGAAGATTCAATTTCAATTCAATTCAATTCAATTTTATTTGTATAGCATCTGTTACAATGTCAGTTGTCTCTAGGTGCTTCACAGAGATCCAGAGCATGACCCCCGAGCAAATATCATTAACTGAAATTATAATTTTAAATCCAAGTTAAGGATAATGGCAAGTAAAAAAAACTCCCACAGAGAGAGGGGGAAAAAAGCCAAACAATGGCAAGGAAAAATTCCACTTTAAGAGGAAGAAACCTTGAACATGACCTGGCTCATATGGGAGGACCTTCCTGCTGAAGGCCAGCTGGGTAAAGACAGAAAAAGAGAGCGGAGACAGGACAGAGAGAGGATGTAGGACAGAGAATTAAAGGATTAAAGCATGAGGCTGGTTTAAGTCATACTTATCTGACAGGTTCCAGTTCGTCCATGACGTTTCTTCTACACGGAATAGGGTCTCCTGTGGTGTCCCACAGGGTTCAGTTCTGAGACCAATCCTTTTCACTTTATACATGCTGCCCTTGGGAAAAATTATTCAGAGCCATGGCATAAACTTTCATTGCTATGCTAATGATACGTAGCTGTACTTATCTATGAAACCAGAGGAATCAAAACCATTGGCCAAACTTCAAGGGTGTCTTAATGACATTAAGTCCTGGATGTCCTCTAACGTATTGCTTCTAAATCCTGATAAAACAGAGATTATTGTCTTTGGTCCCAAACACCTGAGGAATGGATTAACTGATTAACTGGGTTTACGCTGGCTTCCAGCACAGCTGTGAAATACCTTGGAGTCATTTTTGCTCAGGATATGTCATTTAAGCAGCATATTAATCAGGTTTGTAAGACAGCCGTTTTTCATCCCCAAAATATCTCCAAGATTAGAAGCATCCTCTGCCAGGGTGATGCTGAAAAATTAATCCACACGTTTGTCAGTTCTAGACTGGATTATTGTATGCGTTGTTAGCAGGATGTCCGAAAAGCTCACTGAATAGCCTCCAATTGATCCAGAATGCAGCAGCGAGGGTGCTGACAGGAATCCGCAAGCGAGATCACGTCTCTCCCGTGTTAGCCTCCCTCCATTGGCTTCCCGTGAAATTTCGAATTGAGTTTAAAATTCTGCTTCTCACATTTATGGCCCTTAATGCCCTAGCTCCTCGTTATTTACAAGACTTGATAGCACGTTATGCTCCTAATAGAGCTCTCTGCTCTCAGACTGCAGGATTACTCGTCGTTCCTAGAATATCCAAAAGTAGATTTGGAGGACGGGCCTTCTGCTACCAGGCACCTTTATTATGGAACCAGCTACCAGTTTGGGTTAAGGAGGCTGTAGAGGCAGGAAAGTGCTTCTCATTCGTCATTGTGTGTGGACAGGGGTTAAATATGGGCCAGGACTGTCCAGGGCTGAGCCCCGGCACATAAGCTCGGAGCGGATGGCATATGATCACGCACACATTAAAAGTAACAAACCCTTTTCAGGATTTTCAGTTCTGAATAATTAAATATTGTTTTATTAATCAATAAACCCATGACTTTTATGAGATAGATCATAGTTTTCCCGATAACAAGACGACCTGTCAAAGCTATTTAGAACAGAACTTGCGATCAGAGATTCCGGTTTCAGGTGTTCTGTCGATTTCTGCTACTTGTCGAGATATGCTACCTATGACGTTTTCCACGCTCATAATTTTTTAAAACCCTTTGTACTGGGAGAAGCGGGACAAACGAACACCAGTTTACAGTGAGTAACATCCTTAAAATTCATATCATGTTGTCTTTCATCTTTGTGTTTGTTGAAAACGTTCATTCAGCATGTGAATTCAATATATGGACTGTCATATTATCCTTGCATGACACTTACTGTGTCATTAATTATTTAACAATAGTGCAAAGAGGATCATCCACGTAGCGGGACTAGTCATCAGTTTACAGTGAGTAACAGCCTTAAAATTCATGTTATTTCATCTTTGTGCTTGTTGAAAACGTTAATTCAGTATGTAAATTCAGTATGCTTTGTTGTAACTCTGCAATAAATTTATGGGTGTGGAAAACGTCATTCGGGAATTCACTCTGCGCATGCGTAGAACCCCGAGGTAGCATATCTCGACAAGTAGCAGAAATCGACAGAACACCAGAACACTGCGTGGGTTGCCAATTCCGCTTTTTATAAGGGACTTTGGCATTTCTTTTTTTTTTGTAAGCTCGCTTTAAAAAAAAAATCTCAAGTCGTGGTTTGCGGGTTTTGGGGCTTGTATTTCAGCATTGTGACTTGTTTATAATTTTCCCCGTACACCGTTTCCCCTTTTACCTGCATACGATAATCCATCAATTATGCACCAGGCACAGAGTGCAGCTCTGGCAAGGCGAGGCAGAGAAAGTCGGAGGGAGCATCTCATAGCAGCCTTTTTCATAAACTATTTTTGTTGACATTGCTGAACTTCACCTTTACGGACGATCTGTCTCTGACATTGGCCATTATAAAATACGTTTTATATTCGTTTATTTTTTTGGTCCGTGGTCGCTTGTTTGGGGCTTTTTTCCAAGGTCCAGGTAGCTTATTTGTCTGGCAACAATTCCCTCCTCAATAGGCTCTGTTCTCCTCAGTGGTAGTTGAGACTGTCTACTATAAATTCGGTTGACACGGCGTAGAGCGAGTAGAGGCAGGCAGACAAGGTACGTGACATTGAAAAGAGGTGCTTGAACGAACTGTCTGTCAAGAGAAGACTGCATGTTTATGGAAATGATGGAAAACACTGTTGAGCTGGTGGATGGTCACTACACCATTGGTTTGCCTCTAAAGAACAGGGGTGTGTACATGCCTGACAATCGCAAGCTAGCAGAGCAACATGCCATAAGTCTGAAAAGAAGGTTCCAGAAAGATGCTGTGTTTCATGCAGATTACACCACTTTCATGGACAGCATAATTTCTTGTGGGTATGCGGAAAAGGTACCAGCTGAAGAGTTAGCATGCAGTCATGGAAGAACTTGGTACATCCCACACCATGGTGTATACCATCCACAGAAGAAGAAAATCAGAGTGGTGTTTCCAGGGCATGTCACTGAACACACAGCTGCTGCAGGGACCCGATCTTACCAGCTCATTAATTGGAGTCATCACCAGATTCAGGAAAGAATCCATCGTTCTGATGGCAGATACTGAGGCCATGTATCACCAGGTGCGTGTACCAGCTGATGACTGCAACCTACTATGGTCCCTCTGGTGGCCCAGAGGGGATTTCTCTCAACCCATGTACAGGATGTGTGTCCATCTCTTCGGAGCAACTTCATCAACGAGCTGTGCTAACTTTGCTCTGCGAAGGTGTGCGCTGGATAACAGTGACTCCTTCAGTCAGCAGGTGGTGGACACCATTATGCATAGCTTCTATGTGGGTGACTGTCTTGTCGCAGTACCCTCTGAGTCCGATACCATTGCTCTTTATCATGACCTTCGAGCCATTTGTGCTAGAGGTGGCTTTCAGCTGAAACAGTGGGTCAGCAACAGCAGAAGTGTGTTAGCTGAAATTCTTGAAGAGGAGAGGGCAATGGATGTGAAGGAGATGGATTTGAATCATGATACACTACCTGTTGAAAGAGTCCTGGGGCTGCAGTGGTGCATTCAGTCAGATTCATTCAAGTACAAGATTGTGATCCAAGATGGACCTTTGACCCGTAGAGGGAACGTCACTTTCATCCAGTCACAGTCCTCGACTGCTTCTTTGTTTCAATGTTACACCAGTAAAGTCCTTTATTTTCCAACTAAAAGCACCGTAGCCAAAAACCAAACTCTAAAAATCATAAACTGGCAACCTGAGGAGCAGCAGATGTGAGCAGAGAGACCAGCAGGGGAAGGAAGACAGATACCAAGTCCTTAAGGCTGATGAGACACAGCTGGAAACAATCAGGGTCGGTGAGAGGAACAGAAGGCCGGCGCTTTCAAAATAAAATACATGACAGAGGCACCACAGGACAGGACACGAGAAAACCACGGTTAACAGAGAGACAATCCCATCCGAGGCCCCGTGTTTGACTCCATTCATGTCTCAGAGGGGCCCCACATTCACAGCTGAACAGCAGACGAGTCACTGTGAACCAACTCAGACCATCAAAACTGTAAATGTAAGTTTACAAGTTCACCATCTGAGACAGAGCCACAATCTGAGACACTTCAGCCTTTTTCCTGGAGTCCGATCACAGACACAGACATCTGTTATTCCACAGCACATGACTGAGGGGGATGGGGTCCAGACTCTTCTCAAACATCTCTTGTGGTCCACCTCTTCTTCCTGTTTTGTTTGTTCCCAGTCAGTTTGAAGACAACTGACGAGGAACAGCATGAAGGGTGACAGGAAACATAGAGAGAGAGAGGAAAACAGGCAGTGAAGGAGGCCAGGAGTTGAACCAGCAGCTGCTCCAGGCCCTCTGGGTGGCCCAGAGGGCCTGGAGCCTCTGGGCCACCCGCCTAAACCAGTGAGCTACCCAGCAGCCCCGGCTGACATCTTTCTAAAGACTTCATGCTGAACTGCCCTCCTGAACGACTCTTTTGTTGGGTCCATGCTGCCTGTCAATCAACCAGCTGCAGCAGCTTGTTAAAGTCTCAGAGATCTCTTTTAACTGCAGACTCATTAACACGCTCAGACCTGCACTGGTATTAACGATAATCATTTCCTTACAAAAAAAAATGTCTGGATCAACATCTCTGCTGACTCCACACTTCTACCAGGAGGGTTTTTATATCATAGAGGCGGGAAGCAGCTCATCTCTAACGACGTTCAAATCAAGTTCCTTCACGTTGAGCGCCCCCCTCTGGTGAAAACCTGGAAAAGCAATTCAAGTCCACCCAGGTTTTAGCAAAATATGACCTTTATTCTCAAATACTTACATTAAAAAAATACACAACATGAAGTGTAAAAAAAAAACAAAAAACAAGCTAATTAAATGACAGACAAGTGTCAACAAAACAGCAAAACCCAAGTTACATCATTTTAATTACCTGACTGGTAAATTATCACGATTCTCTAGAAAACAGAGAATCACAGGTCCAGTGAGTAAATAATTTATATTCAGTGTCCGTCACATTTAGCCCTCTAAACTCTTTTTTTCCTGTTTTAACGGAGCAGACTCCCTGAATGAAGAGCCGGCTGTAAAACAACTCCTTGATCACAGGTTTAACTACATCCACAAGACAAATCATTCCCTTTTTTCTCTGTATATGACACAACTGGATCACGACGCAGTCGCAGCCTGGTCAGTGTTTTGAGTCCTTTTGGCAAATGCAGCAGTCCGCTGAAGCCCCCGTCTCTGTCCCCGCGGGGGCTTCAGCCGAGCCGACCGAACCTGTCATTCTGCTTCGAGTGCCTGGCGCAGCAGAAGCTGGAGTAGTACTGGATGAAGGTGTGATGTTTCCTGATTTCATCTCTACTTTAAATTAGCAGACAACCAGAGGTAACGTCACTCTGGAGACAAAAATGGGTGTGGCCAGCCTTTGTGACCGTTAAATATGTATGTAGCTGGTCATTTGTTCCATCTCTTCCACTAATCTGATCATAGTGAGGATCTTGCAGCACACTTTTCTGATGTCACATTGCACCTGTGTACTTCTTCCATTGCTCCACAGTCCAATCTTTATGCTCCCGAGCAAATTGAAGCCCTTTTTTCAGTTAGCCTCACTGATTAGTGGTTCTCTTAAGGCTACACAGCTGTTCAGTCCCAATCCCTGGAGTTCCCTTAGCATTGTGGGTGTGGAAATGCTTTTACTTTCACTATTAAACAGCCCTGAGTCCTGCTGTTGTTTTTCTTCCATTTGATCTCACCAAACATTTAAGTGATCACCGATCACGATCATTGAGGATTTTTTTTCCAGCTACATCTCTTCCTGGAAGACGATTGGTCCCCACTATCCTTCCAGTTTTTAATAATGCGTTGGACAGTTCTTAACCAAATTTTGGTAGTTTCTGCAATCTCCTTAGATGTTTTCTCTGCTTGATGCATGATTTTGACCCTTCTCAAACAGACTAACATCTTTTCCACAGCCAGGGATGTGTCTTTGACATGGTTGATTAGGAAATGAGAACCAACTCATTGCACCAGTTGGGGTTAAATCCAGAACAAAAAATACTTAGACTGGTCCAGTCTGGCCTTTATTATCTCTGAGGTTGTAAGGACATAAAACACCATCTTCTCCTTTCTGATGCTGGTTGGAACTCCAGCAGGTCATCTGAGTTGGTGCCATGTGACTGGCTGGTTAGATATCTGTGTAAACGACCTGAAGAAGCATCTGGTGAGCGTTTGTCTAGACCAGAGGTGGCCAACTCCAGTCCTCGAGGGCCGGTGTCCTGCACACCTGATCCAAATTAGTAGATCAATACCATCTTATCATCCAGGTCTGAACAAGACTGTTAAAGGCCCATTCATTTGGATCAGATGCACTGAAGATGGGAAACATCTAGGAAATGCAGGACAGCAGTCCTCGAGGACCGGAGTTGCCCAGCCCTGGTCTAGAAGTACCCACCATCCAACACATGAACGAGAACATGACTCAGCTGGCCAGAATAATTTCATTTCCCAATAATACGCACTGGAACAATGAGTATGAAGAGCATCAGTAAGCCTGAAGGTCTTGGTGACTATTCCATGATCGAGACCTCTCAGTTTTCAGGTTTGGAAGTTCAGCAACCAGCAACAGCTACATTGTCACATGAATCACAGCTTTTAAACTCTTGCCTCGTTTCGTCACTGATGCAATGGTGGAGATCGTTTCACTAAGCCCAGGTTTGTGAGAGGTGGTGGCGCCTCTGAGTCTTCTGATTCCATTCTGAAGCTAGCAAGTCGCACAAATCAATATTATTGATCTAAAACACCATTTGAGATCAATAACTACAGTGCAACTATCTCGAAACTACGGTAAAAACCCAAAAAATAATGAGATGCTCACCATTTCTCTCGCTGCTAAAATAACCATGGCAACGGACGGTGACACCTTCCCAAAATGTAAACGCAGGATGAAAACGTGACATGAACGAGCTTCTCCCTCTTGTTTTGAGGGAGGTGTGTTTGCAAGGGAAAGAAAACTTTACAATCTGAGTTGAATGCAAATGAATATAATTTTGCACAACAGTTTTCAGACTATTAACAAACGTCAGAAAATGATCACTATTGATGTCAAAGTGTGAATGAGTTGAAGGACCTTCAGATCCAATGTATTTTCCTCCAGAGTTTTCTATGTTCTGTTGACAATGAAACATTTCTAGAGCCCTGAAATGTTTATTGGACAGTTGATGGGTTGATGATTGAGGCCTTTTCTCCTGTGGTGATATCCTGAGGTTTTTCTCCTTTGTGGATCTTAATGTGACGTTTTAAATGTGAGGGCTGTCTGAAGCTCTTCCCACACTGGTCACAGATGTAATGTAAGGTTTTTCTCCTGTGTGAATAAGTTGATGGTCTTTCAAACTACTAGTAGTAGGCTGAAGCTCTCCCACACTGGTCACGGGTTTGAGGCTTCGCTCCTTTGTGGATAAGTTGGTGGCGTTTCAAACTACTGAGTAGGCTGAAGCTCCTCCCACACTGGTCACAGGTTTGAGGCTTCGCTCCTTTGTGGATAAGTCAGTGGCATTTCAAACTACTGAGTAGGCTGAAGCTCCTCCCACATTGGTCACATGTGAAAGGCTTTTCTCCTGTGTGGATAAGTTGGTGGTGTTTCAAATTACAGAGTAGGCTGAAGCTCCTCCCACATTGGTCACAGGTGAAAGGCTTTTCTCCTGTGTGGATAAGTTGGTGACATTTCAAATGACTGAGTCGGCTGAAGCTCCTCCCACACTGGTCACAGGTGTGAGGCTTTTCTCCTGTGTGGATAAGTTGGTGGCGTTTCAAATCATTGAGTCGGCTAAAGCTCCTCCCACACTGGTCACAGGTGTGAGGCTTTTCTCCTGTGTGGATAAGTTGGTGGTGTTTCAAACTACTGAGTCGGTTGAAGCTCCTCCCACATTGGTCAGTTCAGTTCAGTTCACCATTCAGTTCGAAAGGAATCATCCTTCAGTTGGTTTTAAAACTGGTTAACTGGTCTCAGGTGAGTTAACTGCTAACTATTTGAAAACAGCAGCAAACGTTTATGGCGGAAATGGCTGAGTTTGATTCTTCAGTCCTGAATAAATCAGGGAAAATTTGATGTTCTTGTTAATGGTTTTGAGACATGAGCCTAAATGTAAATGCTCTCATTATAGTTCCACCTAGTGGTGTGTCAGTGTCATTACAACAGTCAGAGATCTTCAGGGGGTCCTGGATCTGAATAAATACCTGCTTTGTTGTCTATTGATGTCTAGTTTTTGTTGCCTGGACATGTCTGAGTAGGAAAAATAGCAGGAAATTCAAAAAGAAATTGGAGAATCTGGTTTCTCCTGAAAGCTGATCCCCATTTTTTTTTTTTCAAAAACCATGAAAATGTACATTTCTAACTTCTCATTTTCAGACTCTAAGTGGATGCTTCGTTTAGACTGGTCCAGCATGCTACAAAGTGGAGTACTTCAGTAACTTCCAGGTTCTAAATGTGGATTACAGACACAGTGGTGACAAGTTTAAAGGACTTACTTCTTCCTCTGATGTCATGTTGCTGCTGGTGTTTCTTTTCTTTCCTTCTCTTCTCCATCCACCAATCAACTCTGAGATAATCAGACAAAAAAAAATAAGTGGGTGGAAACCCCCCAAAACTGCTCTAATGGCAGCAACTAGAAGAAGTTTGATCACATGACTGCTTGAAGAAGCCCCGGATCCTCCAGCTACACAGAGAACATTGAACATTTACATTTAACTGACGCATCTCCCTCCACTTTAATCTGCCCAGTTTTTTAAAAGCAGCTTCAGCTACAAATGATGTCTCGGGGTGCGTCCTTACCGTTTTCTGTTGTAGACCAGGTTCAGTTTTTCTCAGCGTTCTCCGCAAGTAGGCTTGGGCGGTATTACGGTAATACCGTATACTTCCGGTATTTAAAAATAGCAGCGGTATCAGTTTCAATACCGTCATAAAAATGCAATGAACGATTTCTGTGGTTTAAAGTTTAGTTTCTCTACTGTATCGCTGTGTGTTCTGCTTTATTTTACTGTTTATTCGTGTTCGCTCGCAGCTCATCTTGGTTTGACTCGTCCTGTTAAGGTACTGAAGATGAAAACAACACTTTCTGAGTTAGGGTTAGTTTGCTACTTCAAAATAAAAGCTTCCAATGAAACTAATAATGTTGGACTTTTATGTTGAAGATTTTATAGGAAGTGAAACGTCCCGCATCTGACACTTTACTATAAAGCGCGTTTCAGCAAACACACCTCGGCAGCAGAGAGAGAAGTTGGAACAGATAAGTAACAGTTAAAACTAAAGTGAAAAGCAAAAAATACACAAATAAATAACAACTGTAGTTGAGCCAACATTATATTGAAGCACTGAACTGCTGTTTCGAGGTAAACTCGCCTTCTTTTTCAGGTTTAAGCCCCGCGGTGGCGCACATAATGGGGACGGCTGTTTGACGCGCGGCGTCTGCTGGTGGTGTTTGTTCGCCTTAATAGTCGCGGGAATACCGTATACCCCGGTAAAATGTGAGGGAAGTTTGACGGTATCAAAATTTGGATACCGCCCAAGCCTATCTGCAAGTTACAGTAAGAGGGCTGGAACAGATACAGAGCTGGTTTCCATGGCAACCTCTAAGGGATCAAAGGGTTACAGTTGAGAAAATCTGTTTGAAAAACAACCGCGCAGCATCCAGAGACCAAGACGGGAAAATATCTGAATCATTGAAGGGAGCAGTGATCCAAACTGCATTAGAGATTAAAAATGGAAAAAACTCAACTCCTCTGACTTTTGCTTTTGGTTCCTGCATCAGGATCACCATTTTAGGCTCACATCATCACTTTATTTATTTTAATTAAATTAAATTTATTTTATCTTTTTTATTTTACGCCAACTTTATTTCCCTTAACCATACATTTTTGTTGTAAAAAATCATAAAATTCTCCATTTGATGCAAAAAAGCAAATCTTCATGGACATCACAAAGTGAAACTTTTAGACAAAACTTTTAGACAAAACAAAAAATAAATAAAAATCATGATATTTTTTTTGCTGTAAATCAAAGATGAGCCAAATCCCAACATCTGGACATCAGCTGCTCCTGACGGTGAAATAACTGCTCCTCAGTCATCCTGCAGGAAGGACACTTTTCAAGAGGGATTTCAAGACTTTATCGACCTTGTGGGTTCCTCATTAGCGTGGCCTACAGGAAGCAAAAGCCACACTTACAGCTCACAAGCTAAAGCTAATTAGCCTTAGAACGCCTCCTTTTTCTTCTGACGACGACCACAAACTCCTACAGAAGATAACCGTGCTGGAAACAAAGATTCACCGGCTGGAAGTGAACAGTGAGGTAAATGGATTATGTGGTGATGAAACAAATTTACCATTGGTAAAAGATAACAGACAAGAGCCTGCTAACCCACAGCTAATTAGCACAAAGATATCTGGGAAGAAAAAGGAGGACAGAGGTAACAACTCTCCCACTATCAGTCCTGTCTGGAAAGCACTTGGTGCTAAACCAAAGACTAAATCATCTCACAGAGAGAAGGGAGGACCAGTAACAGTCAAAGCCCAGTCTGCTGAGATGGACGCGAGGGACTGGCCGGCCCTGCCATCCAGGGCTACTTCAACACCTCTGGCCATTTGTTACACATAAAAAAGGAAAAAATAGAAAAGGCTAAAAGAACGACTAGCAAACGAGGAAACGTCGGAATATGTTACACCTTGAATGCAGCATGCATTGTGCTGATCACAACAAACATGGCGGCGTGGAACTTCGTTAAAGTTTCAGAAGAAGATAGTTTGGTGGTTAGATGGCGCCTCCTCCCTCGCACGGACACTCACAGAATCCAGCACGATGATCCTCCAAACGCACAACCAGGTGCCTGGCAGTACTCTCCAACCTCCTTGGAACCAAGAGAAGCACACGCTCCCGCCACACACCTCCAGGTTGACCGGTGACGTCCGTCAGGAAGTTGAGCTGGAACCAGCGGCCTCCGAGTTTACAATCCACATAGAGGATTTTCTCAGTCTGCGGCCTAGGTTAGGCTAACTTAGTTTGTTACCTTGATAAACCCTTGTCACGCTGACACAGTTTTTACAGGTTTTATACGAGTCATTGTCCGTTTCCCGAGCAAACCATATTACTGCCAAACTATTTTATCCTGTGGCCCAGCGCCACCTCCGTCTATTGCGTTCTCCCGATGTCTGGCTCCTGTCGCGCTCTCTCCTTCACTTCTGTTTCCCCCCCTTACCTCACTTCCTGCTCAGGCTAGATGTCTCTCTCACTCCAGGTGAATCATTGGATAAGAATAACAAAAATAAAAGATTTACGTACAAAACATTCTTAAAAAATTACAAATAAAATTTAGTTTAAAACAAAACATTTTTATAAACAACATCAACATTGCAATTGACCTTTTGGTAAGCCCCGCCCCCTTCCTAGTTACTGTTGCTAGGTCGGACAAACTTTCTGCTCCTGCGTTAAGGACTGTGTTAATTTGCTATTTTTCCGATGTGCATCTGTTGCAGGTCCCAGGCGGCCAGGACAAGCATGCAGATAATAATGTCCTGTTAAACAGGAGAAAGAAGCACACAGAACGTCTTGGTTGTTTTCAGACCGGTGGCTCTCATTAGAATTTATTCACAAAATCATACAGTGTATGTTTTTAAAAACCCCCAAAAGTAGCGAGGCACTGCAGCGAAACAAGACAAAGGCTCAACTGTGGTCTTTCTGTTACCTTCACAGCCTATGGTCTCTGAACCTTAGTAAACAAACTGCTGGTATTGCACTATTTTTGGCTCGTAATTAGCGGCTAAACACGCTAACAACAACAAAACAAAAAGTCCGGTTTTTCTCTGCATGGAACGAGTACTTTACTTTATTCTGGCACTGCAGGAACTTGTAACATCACACAGGTTGTATTGTTCAGCTCCTGTCGGTTAACAGAGAATGTAAATCTATACACGCTGGGCTGCTGTTTATGCTCACTCCAATTTTAATTTAACCTTGTTTTCTTCTGCCCTCCCATGACACACACTCCATTACCCATAAGGCCATATAATTACCCATAAGGCCACCATCTTAAAGTGAATAACTAAAACCGCGGAACTTAAACCGCGAAGTGGCAAGGGATCACTGTAAATCCATAAATCTTAGTTTCCCATCTCTGTTGTTTCCTAGAATTATTATTATTTCAATGTATTTTACTTTTCTGTCAACTCTCTTTCCACCAAAAGACATCAATAAACCATCATTGTATCATTGGAGTTATTATTAGGCGTGGCCAATGCGCAGCATTGGCCATGCGAAGCATGGCCAATGCAAGCATTGAAGCCACTCCTATTACTATTCGACTGATTATTTATTCTCGTAACTTTTTATTTCGTAAGGCATTCACACCTATTGTTTTCCTGTTTCTCTTTATTATTGGTGTGAATGCATTAAGGCATTCACACCTATTGTTTTCCTGTTTCTCTTTATTATTCTATCTTCTTCCGTACGTTTTTCGTCGTTTAACTAGTCCTTCATACTTTCACCGATTTCAACCGTTCAACTTTCAAAATGTTCAGCTTGTTCAGGAATCGAGTGCTATGACTTTTGGTGTTTCAAATATTTATACTTTTTAAATATTTAACTTTTAAACCCTTTTTTTGTGCCATTAAAAATGAATGGGGAAATCTTCAACCTTGTTAAAATCTTCATACTTTCACCGATTTCAACCATTCAACTTTCAAAATGTTCAGCTTGTTCAGGAGATTCCTCCTATGACTTTTGGTGTTTCAAATATTTATACTTTTTAAAATATTTAACTTTAAAACCTTTTTTGTGCCATTGGAAATGAATGGGGAGCTCTTCAAATCTTTGCAAAAACTTTGTACTTTTTCAAACCTTACTACTTCAGCATACTTTCACCGATTCAAACCATTCAAACTTTAAAATGTTCAACAAAAAGATTGGACTCTTCTCATATGATTCAGTTTTTTTAAATATTTAATAATTTACCGTTTTTGAATTATGGCCGTTTAAGTTTTACCATTTTTTCATTTTTTCAGATCTTTAGAGTGACGGAATGTTTGTAAACATTCTGCTAGAGTGAGAGCCCTTTCAAAATTAAAACTTTTTTTTTCTAAACAAATGCTCTTGCAGCCAGACCTTTCACCCCCACATACATAATTTATCCATCAAACGTAGGTATTTTTGTCCTCTTTCACACAATGTAACCCTTTGAAATGAGAGACTTCAACTTTTTCCTGCTAGAGGCCTCCAAATGACAGAAAGTCTCCTATTTTTCCTATACTTTTGTAATGTAAAAATCCGACCTCTTTTTTCAAATTGATTGAAAAAGTTTCATGTTTTTAAACTGCCGTAATTTAAAACGGTAGACATTTGCCAAACAAAAAATATATCACTAGAATCCCGAAAGCCTTGTGGCGCTCACGGTTCAAGAATTTTTTGAAAAACTTATTCAGCTTTTGAATTACAGTTGTTTGTTCGGACACAGAAATCCAGGTTCGGACTGACTGGAGACAGTGTAATTAGGGGGTCGCTGGGTCTTTCTCTCCTAATCTCACACACACACATACACACGCTGGAGGAGCCGCACATGTGACTGGCTCCCCTGAAGCCCCGCCCCTTTTTGCAGGTTCTTCAGGCACAGTATTGATATATTATGAGAATGATCACAGCCTGACTCACATATGAGCTTTAGTTCATCCCATTCCTAATCAATATGATGTGGCTCCACCCTTTGCAGCTTCAACAGCTTCAACACTTCTAGGAAGTGGTTTTATTGGGGATTTTTGACCATTCTTCCAGAAGTGCATTTGATCCCTTAGCTTTAGAAAGGTTTTTCTCATTAATGCTTGTTGCTTTTAACATTTTCTCTGAATTTAGCTGTCTTATTGTGGTTTAGCCTTTAGCTACATTAGTTTCAGTTCACATGTTTTAACTCTTGATACATTCTGCAAAGATGTTCAGCTAAAGTCTGCTACTTTTTAAGAGTTTAACTCATGTCTTTCAAATTTTCAGTCCATTGTCATGAAGTAGTTTGACTTCTTCCTCAATGTTATGCAAATTTTAGCAACTTTTACATTCTTTTGGCAACTTCAACTGCAACTTCTCCATCATTTTTGTTCAAAACAACGGCAAATTAATTTATAGGAAATACAGTGCCTTGCAAAAGTATTTGGCCCCCTTGAACTTTTCAACTTTTTGCCACATTTTAGGCTTCAAACATGAAGATTTTTTTATCAAGAATCAACAAGTGGGACACAATTGTGAAGTGGAACAAAATTAATTTGATATTTTAAACTTTTTTAACAAATAAATAAACTGTAAAGTGGGGCGTGTAATATTATTCATTCTCCTTGCGTTAATAATCTGCAGCGCCACCTTCTGCTGCAGTTCCAGCTGCAGGTCTCTTGGGGTTTGTCTCTATCAGTTTAAGCTCAGTGAGGTTGATGGAGAGCGTTTGTGAACAGCAGTCTTCAGCTCTTTCCACAGATTCTGGATTGGATTCAGGTCTGGACTTTGACTTGGCTGTTCTTACACCTGGATACATTTATTTCTGAACCATTCCATTGTAGATTTGTCTTTATGTTTTGGATCATTGTCCTGTTGGAAGATAAATCTCCGTCCCAGTCTCAGGTCTTTAACAGACTCCAACAGGTTTTCTTCCAGAATGCTCCAGTATTTGGCTCCATCCATCTTCTCATCAATTTTAACCATCTTCCCTGTCCCTGCTGAAGAAAAGCAGGCCCAAACCATGATGTTGCCACCACCATGTTTGACAGTGGGGTTGGTGTGTTCAGGGTGATGAGTTGTGTTGCTTTTATGCCAAAAATATCGTTTTGCCTTGTGGCCAAAAAGTTTGATTTTGGTTTCATCTGACCAGAGCACCTTCTTCCACATGTTTGGTGAGTCTCCCAGGTGGCTTGTGGCAAACTTTGAACAAGACTTTTTATGGATATCTTAGAGAAATGTCTTTCTTCTTGCCACTCTTCCATAAAGGCCAGATTTGTTCAGTGTATGAGTGATTGTTGTCCTCTGGACAGACTCTCCCACCTCAGCTGTAGATCAGTTCATCCAGAGTGATCATGGGCCTCTTGGCTGCATCTCTGATCAGTCTTCTCCTTTTGTAGATTAAAAATTCATTCATGTTTGATATTTAGATTTAATCAAACTATAAAATAAAACTATAACCTTAGAATGCTCATTTTGGACTTTTCTTGAATGGAGAATTTGAATGTATTCTTTAATTTGGATGGAATTTAAGTTGAACTTTTTCATAAATGTTTAAATAACTGAACATTTTAGTTGTTTTTTATTTTGTATGTACAGCTAAGAATGAAGGAGTTGCACATGTGAGGCTGAGCTCCCTGATGCATAGTCAAAAAACTGAAGCCAAA